>WNYA01000271.1:81419-152088 GCA_019512145.1 Engystomops pustulosus | reverse complement strand
TGCCGCGATTGCAGTTTTCTGCTGCAACATCCATGATGCGAATCTCCGTTCCACCACATCCAAAGATGCTCTCTATTGGACTGAGATCTGGTGACTGTGGAGGCCATTGTGTCCATGACCTCATTGTCATGTTCCAAACCAGTCTTGAGATGCTTCCAGCTTTATGACATGGCGCATAAATCCTGCTGAAGTAGCCATCAGATGTTACAGGGAACATTGTGCTCATAATGGGATGGACATGGCAGCACAATCTCAGGTAGGCTGTGGCGTTACCAGGGTTGCCCAAATCACACCATGACACCACCCACCCACCACCTACCCCTGATACAAGGCAGTATGGATCCTGACACCACCACCACCATGCCTAGCCTCTTACAAGCTTATGTCCATGAACCACCACCACCATACCTCCGCTGATACAAATGCATGGATTGATCCATTACACCACCACCACCAGCCTGACCCGCTTTACAAGGCAGTGATCCATGACACCACCCACCCACCACCTACCGCTATATAGCAGATTTATCCATACCCACCACCACAGCCTTACCCGCTTATACAATCCGGATTTGATCCATGACACCACCACCACCAGCCTGACCGCGATCAAGATGATTGATCCATACACAACCACCACCTTGCCGCTGAAGGCAGGATTTCCATGACACCACCACCACCATCCTACCGCTGATACAGGCAGGATGGATCCATGACACCACCACCCCACCAGCCTGACCTCTGATAACAAGGCGGATGGATCCATGACAACCCACCACCACCATCCTGACCCGCTGATACAAGCAGGATGGATCCATGACACCACCACCACCAGCCTGACGCCGCTGATACAATGCAGATGGATCCATGACAGACCAACCACCACATCCTGACCCCTGATACAAGGCCTGTGATGATCCATGACACCACACACCACCTGACCCCTCTGATACAAGGCAGGATGGATCCATGACACCACCACCACCACCTGGCCCGCTATACAAGGCAGGATGGATCCATGACACCACCACCACCAGCCTTACCCCTGATACAAGGCAGTATGGATCCTTGACACCACCACCACCGCCCGCTGAGCCGCCTGATACCAGGCAGGATGGATCCATGACACCACCACCACCACCCTGAGCCCTCTGATACAAGGCAGGATGGTCCATGACAACCACCCACCTAGCCGCTGATAAAGTCAGTATGATCCATGACACCACCCCACCACCCCCTACTGAGCCGCTGATAATGCATGAGATGTGATCCATGACAACGCACCCACCTAGCCTGACCGGCCACTGATACAAGGCAGGATGGATCCATGACACCCCCCCCCACCACCAGCCTGAAGCCGCTGATACCAGGCTATGATCCATGAACCACCACCACCAACCTGAGCCGCTGAATAAGGCAGTATGGATCCCATGACACCATCCACCACCACCACCTGACCCGCTGATACATGCAGGATGGATCATTACAACCACCCACCACCAGCCTGACCCGTTGAATACAAGGCAGGATTGATCCATGACCCAGCACCACCAGCCTCACCCCTGATACAAGGCAGGATGGATCCATTGACATCACCACCACCACCTCACACCTGAGCCGCTGATACAAGGCAGTGATGGATCCATGACACCACCACCAGCCTCACCACCTGATACAGCTGATGGATCCATGACACCACCACCACCAGCCTGACCCGCTGATACAAGGCAGGATGGATCCATACCAACCACCACCACCTAGCCGCTGATACAAGTCAGGATGGATCCATGTACACCACCACCACCCTGACCCGCTGATACAAGGCAGGATGGATCCATTACACCACCACCAACCATCCTGAGCGCTTGATACAAGGCAATGATCCATGACACCAGCACCACCATCCTGACCCCTGATACAAGGCAGGAGGATCCATGACACCACCACCACCAAGCCTGCCCTCTGATACAAAGGCAGTAATGGATCCATTACGCCAATTCTGCCTACCATCCGAATGTCGCAGCAGAATCGAGACTCATCAGACCAGCAACTTTTTTCCAATCTCTACTGTCCAATTTCGATGAACTTGTGCAATTGTAGCCTCAGTTTCCGTCTTAGCTGAAAGAGTGCACTCCGTGTGGTCTTCTCTCTGTAGCCATCGCCCTCAAAGTTGGACTTTTGCGTTCAAGATGCTCTTCTGCCTACCTTGTTGTAACGGTGGTGATTGAGTCACTGTTGCCTTTCTATCAGCTCGAACCATCTGCCCATTCTCCTCTGACCTCTGGCATCAACAAATCCTTTCCCCCCAGAACTCCGCTCACTGGATGTTTTTTCTTTTTCGACCATTCTCTGTACACCCTAGAAATGGTTGTGCGTGAAAACCCAGTAGATCAGCATTTCTGAAATACTCAGACCAGCCCTTCTGGCACCAACACCATGCCACGTTCAAAGGCCCACAAATCACCTTTCTTCCCCATACTGAATGCTCGGAGAACTGCAGGAGATTGTCTTGCCATGTCTACAATGCCTAAGCACTGCCGCCATGTGATTGGCGATTAGAATTAAGTGTTAACGAGCAGTTGGACAGGTGGACCTAATAAAGTGGCCGGTGAGTATATATAACCCGGGGACTGCCTGTATATATATATAACCCGGGGACTGCCTGTATATATATATAACCCGGGGACTGCCTATATATTTATACCCGTGACTCTGTATATATATATAACCCGGGGACTGCCTGTATATATATAACCCGGGGACTGCCTGTATATATATATAACCCGGGGACTGCCTGTATATAATATATAACCCGGGGACTGCCTGTAATATATATATAACCCTGGGACTGCCTGTATATATATAATAACCCGGGGACTGCCTGTATATATATATATAACCCGGGGACTGCCTGTATATATATATAACCCGGGGACTGCCTGTAATAGGATATATATAACCCGGGGACTTGCCTGTATATCTATATATATCCCGGGGACTGCCTTTAATATATATATAACCCGGGGACTGCCGTTATATAATAATATATAATATCACCCGGGACTGGCCTGATATATATCCCGGGGACTGCCTGTATATATATATAAACCATAAAAACCCGGGGACTGCCTGTATAGATATATAACCCCTGGTACGTGCCTGTATATTATCTATATACCCCCGGGGACTGCCTGTATATATTATATAACCCGGGACTGTGCCTGTATATATATAACCCGGGTACTGCCTGTATATATATAACCCGGGGACTGCCTGTATATATATAACCCGGGGACTGCCTGTATATATATATATAACCCGGGGACTGCCTGTATATATATATATATAACCCGGGGACAGTCTGTATATATATATAACCCGGGGACTGCCTGTATATATATATATATATACCGGGGACTGCCTGTATATATATATAACCCTGGGACCTCGGCTGTATATATAGTATATATAGATACCCGGGGACTTGATGACTGTCATTAATATAGTAACCCGGGGCCTGCCTGTTATATATATATTATATACCCGGGGACTGCCTGTATATATATAACCCGGGGACGCCCTGTATATTATATATATAACCTGGGACTGCCCTTATATATATATAAACCCGGGACAGTCTTGTATATATATAACCCGTTACTGCTGTTATATATATAACCAGGACTTCTGTATATATATATATAACCTGGGGACTGCCTGTATATATCTATATAGAACCCGGGACGTCCTGTCAGTATATATATAACCTGGGGACTGCCTGTATATTATATAACCGGGACATCCTGTATTATATCATCACCCGGGGGACTGCCTGTATATATATAATATATAACCTGGGACTGCCTGTATATATATATAACCCGGGGGACATTCCTGTATATATATATATAACCGGGTACTTGCCTGTATATATATATATATAAATGGGGACTGCCCTGTATATATATCTATAACTAACTGTGGCCTGGACTTGCCGTCATCAATATATGGTAACCCGTGAGTACTGTACCTGTAAGTATATATAGGGTATATATAGACCCGGGACTGCCTGTATTATATATAACCCTGACTGCTGATATAATAGATACCCGGGGACTGCCTGTATATATATATATATATATATATAACTCGGGGACTGCCTGTATATATATATATAACCCGGGGACTGCCTGTATATATATATATAACCCGGGGACTGCCTGTATATATATATCATAACCCGGGGACTGCCTGTATATATATATATAACCACCCTGGGACAGCCTGTTAATATATATATAACCCGGGGAACCGTGCCCTGTATAGTTCATATATACACCCGGGGACTGGCCTGTACTATATATATTATAACCCGGGACGCCGTGTATATATAATTATATAATATATAATAACCCGGGACTGCCTGTATATAATATATATAACCCTGGGGGACTGCCTGTAATATTTATATATATAACCCGTGGACTGCTGTTATATTAATTATACCCGGGACTGCCTGTATATATATAGATATACCCGGGACTGCCTGTATATATATATATAACCCGGGGACTGCCTGTATATGTATATATAACCCGGGGACTGCCTGTATATATATATATATACCCAGGGGACTGCCTGTATATATATATATATAACCCGGGGACTGCCTGTATATATATATTATAACCCGGGGACTGCCCTGTATATATATATATATAACCCGGGGACTGCCTGTATATATATATATATATATATAACCCGGGGACTGCCTGTATTATAGTATAACCCGTGGACTGCTGTATATATAATAACCCGGGGACTGCCTGTATATATATATATAACCCGGGGACTGCCTGTATATATATATAACCCGGGGACTGCCTGTATATATATATATAACCCGGGGACAGCCTGTATATATATATATAACCCGGGGACAGCCTGTATATATAATAACCCGGGACTGCCTGTATATATATATATATACCCGGGGACGTGCCTGTATATATATGATAACCCGAGGCTGTCCTGTATAATATATATAATATAACCCGGGACTGCCTGTATCTATTATAATATACCCTGTATGATTTCGGCCTGTGTAAATATATATATATATAACCCGGGGACTGCCTGTATATATATATAACCCGGGACTGCCTGTATATATATATAACCCGGGGACTGCCTGTATATATATATATAACCCGGGGACTGCCTGTATATATATATATATAACCCGGGGACTGCCTGTATATCTATATATTATATCCCGGGGTGACTTGGCCTGTATATATATATAACCCTGGGACTCCTGTTATATATTCTAAACCCGGGGACATCCTGTATATATATATAACCTGGACTGCCTGTTATATATATAAACCGCAGTACAGTCTGTATATATATAACCCTGGGTGACTGCCTGTATATATAATATATACCTGGGGACTGCCTGTATATATATAATAACCCGGGGACTCTGTATCATTATAAACCTGGGCTGCCTTATATATATATATATAACCGGGGACTGCCTGTATATATATATAGAAAAAAACCGGTACTTTGCTCTGTATATATATATATAACCCGGGGACTTTGACCTGTATAATATATATATATAAACCCGGTGACGCCTGTAATATATATATATAACCCGGGGACTGCCTGTATAATATATAGATCTAACCCGGTGGATCTGCCTTTCTATATATATTATAAACCCGGGACTGCCTGTATATATATATACCCCGGGGACTGCCTGTATATATATATATAACCCGGGGACTGCCTGTATATATATATATATATATAACCCGGGGACTGCCTGTATATATATATAACCCGGGACCCTGTATATAACTGACTCTGTATATAAATAGAACCCGTGGACTGCCTGTATATATATAATATAACCCGGGACTGCCTGTATATATTATATATATAACCCGGGACTGCCTGTATATATATATATATACCCGGGGACTGCCTGTATTATATATATATACCCGGGGACTGCCTTATATATATATACCCGGGGACTTGCCTGGTATATATATAATAACCCGGGACTGCCTGTATATATATATATCACCCGGGGACTTGCCTGTATATATATATATATATACCCGGGACTGCCTGTATATATATAATATAACCCGGGGGACTGCCTGTATACTATATATATAACCCGGGGACTGCCTGATATATAATAACCCGGGGTGCCTGTATTATATATATAAACCCGGGACTCTGCCTGTATATATATATAGACCGGGGACTGCCATATGCCTGGTGCCTGTATATATATATATAACCCGGGGACTGCCTGTATATATATCATAAACCCGGGAACTGCTGTATATAGATAATATACCCGGGGACTGCCTGTATATATATATATAACCGGGGACTGCCTGTATATATATATATAACCCGGGGACTGCCTGTAATTATATATACCTGGACTGCCATATAATATAAACCAGTGGGACTGCCTGTTATAATATATAATCGGGGACCACCTGTTATAATAATGATAACCGGGGACTGCCTGTATATATATATAATATATATACCAGCCGGGAACTGCGCCTGTATATAATATATATATAACCCGGTACTGCCTGATTATATATAATCGGGGACCTGGCCTGTATATATATATAACCCGGGGACTGCCTGTGCTGTATGGGAGAGACCGGCTAGGACACACGGAGCCGCTGGTCTCTCGTGCAGCTTTCAGAAAAATCTCTGTAATTAATTTCTTCTCTTATCCTTATTTTAGAAAAGAAAATCATTAGCGCAGCAGCAGGCAGTAAGTATTCTGTACATCCTCACTACCCCGCTTCATGATCGGCAATCTTTATTGAGATATAGGGGCAGATTTTCTTACCCAATCCATTCGCGATCCAGTGGCGCGTTTTCTGCGGTGGATTCGGGTCCGACCGGGATTCATTAAGGTAGTTCCTCCGACGTCCACGAGGTGGCGCTGCTGCACTGAAGTTCCCCGGAATGCACTGAAGTACACCGACCTATTCCTAGTGCAGGTAAGCGCAAGCCCCGCAACACTTTTTTTTTAAAAATGCGTCGGTTTTTCCGAATCCGTCGGGTTTTCGTTCGGCCACGCCCCCCGATTTCCGTCGCGTGCATGCCAGCGCCGATGCGCCACAATCCGATCGCGTGCGCCAAAATCCCGGGGCAATACAGGGAAAATCGGCACAAATCGGAAATATTCGGGTAACATGTCGGGAAAACGCGAATCGGGCCCTTAGTAAATGACCCCCATAGCAGATTCTAGACTCGCTGTAAAGATTTAAATCTACGTGGGGCCCAATTAGATTTTGGTAGAATATTTTATCCATTGTAATTGGTGAAATCGGAGGCCAAATTTGCAAAAAACAATCCTAATTTTAAACAAAAGTTACAATTATTTTTTTAAGCATGGGACTATTACATATGGAACAATATGAACGGCACATCTGCAAAACTCTGAAGAATTTAAGTATAGTATGCGCAGCTTTGGATGTGAGGCAGCAAGTTATTTTTTGAAATTTACATTTATATATAATTTTACAATTTTCCCCAAAAAATTATTAAAGGGGTTGGCCACTTTACCTCATGTTTATTATATAATGTTTTTTATATAATGTGTGGGACAGGATATTAGGTAATTACTAATATACATCTATTACTATTTCTTATGTCTTCTACCTCATCAGCCGGAGATTCCTGACCATAAAATGGCTGCAGATGGATGGATGGTCACGTGATCTCTATGTCCATGAGCAATCGCCCTGCCAGGACCTAAATCTTATATTCATGAAAACTATCCTAAGGTCCTGGCATGGACAGATAGAGATCACATGACCCTCCATCTGCTCCCATTTTATGGTCAGGAATCTCAGGAGGCTTCACTTTACATATCAGGAAAGCGGAGCAGGACTAGTAATAGATGTATCTTGGTAAATTACCTAATATCCTGCCCCCCCCCCCCACACACACACACACACTTACACACACATTACAAAAAGCTTGAGATAAGTGGGCCAAGCCCTTTAACTTTCTATTTCTGTAGCTCTGCAAAATTTGTAGTCAAATTCACCTGAAATGATATGTTTTTTAATCCTGCTGAGATTTATCACTGGATATTTATTTGCATTGCATGGGTTAAAATTAGGACGCGACCCAATTAATATCAATCTATTGCATTTCTTATATTGCAGATCGGGCTGTGAGGTTACAAGAATTTCCCATGTCATAGCCGGCCGGAAGGTTGGGTCGTATCATTTATTGTAACAATAAGCCGTAGGTTCTAGAATGTTTGCAGGACATGAAGAAGAACCCAACGCGATAAACCTTCATGCGTTTTATCTATAAATTCCATTACCAAATACAACCTGAAAATACAACCCCACAAAAAAGAAGAGGAAAAACAAAGCCAAAATGTCAAACTGAAGATTGGCCACTTTCTTCGAGAGGTTATTCCAGGCATTTTGGAAGCGATTTGAAGTAGAAGGTGACATACAACGCAGTCTATGAGGTTCGAGATGTGTCGTGGGCCATAAAGTGAATGAACGGCCTGTGATGTGATAGTGGAAATTTCATGATGCACAACCAAAGTTTTCGTTTAACCCTAAATTTGGTCTCAGTCCTACAAGCAGTAGGGTCAGTAGTCCAACGTAGACGACCTGAGCTCAGTCAAGCCCTTCTTACCCCCCATTGACAAGAGGTTCTCACCAGAGAAATATACGACATGGTCATCCCCATAGTAAGAGTAGACGCCGATCACCTCAATAGAAGTTACAGATGGAGCGTCTCTCCTGTCCACTTTGAAGTCCACAGACCTTAACAGGACACGTGAATACAGTTGCATGACATCATCTTCTTGCGTGTACTATTCTTCATTTGTCATAGACTATGGAGATTCCAGCAGCGGTATAGCATGGGGGGGGGGCGCAGTGGGTGTTTTCATACCCAAACAACAATAAAATATAAGCAATACGTCATAATTGGGGCCCCTGGTAGAAGATTTTGTAGTAACGCCTCCTTGTAGATGGTCCTTTCATGCAGTTCTCCACTTTCCATGCTGTTTTATTTCATCTCCTGCTCAATGACATATTAGGAACCTGCCGCATAAAACTGCTACAAAGTTTATACTATTATTGAAGGAGTGTAGGACAAAATGGGGGAGATTCGTTATGCCTCCTCTGGTGGAGAACACACATAAATCTCACGTTCTTTGCCAGCTTGGGCTGTTTTCCGACAGACGCTACTCGGAGTGTGTCGGAGAGCAGGGCCGGCGGTGGGCGGGCAGGGATGTGAACGCCCTGACCCGTTGCATTTACTATGGTCTCCACTGAAAATGGTGAAGATGGAAGAAATGTCTGCCAGGTCACACCTGGTCTTAGGTCCAAATTGATTGAAACTTAGGAAGAGGCCGAAGCCTTTTAGTAGATTTGGGCACTGGAGCTCCAGCAGGGGAAATTTTAAGACTGGTGTTTGAAATGCCAATGTCTAATGTCTTAATAAATTCCCTCCAATGTTTTCCCGTAATGTCCAGTTCTTTAGTCGTACTTAGTAAAACCTGTTTGTTACATTTCAATTAGCAGAAGATCTTAATTAATTCTATGTATTTTTCAATAATAATTTAATTATTTGGTTTCACTGATCTTGGCAAGTTTCAGTTTCCTTCTCAACGACAACTTTACGTCTCTATTTTTTAAGCTGTAGATCATCGGGTTGAGCATGGGGACGGCAGCTGTGTTGAACAGTGAGAACAGCTTATTGGACTCCAAAGAGTCCGACGTTGTGGGTCTCAGGTACTGACACACCAAGGTCACGTAGAGAAGGACAACAACCGTAATGTGGGAGGAACATGTGTAGAAGGCCTTATGCCTCCCTGTGTTAGACTGGATCCTTAGTATGGAGGCAATGATGAATACATATGGAGTGAAGGTCAGAACAAAGGGGGTAAGGCTTAGAAGTAACAAACCTTCGATAAGGCTGAGGAGCCTCAAGGTGGAAGTATCACTGCAGGAGAGATCAAGAAGAGGAACAAGGTCACAGAAGAAGTGATTGATGATGTTGGATTTATAACAAGAGAACTGTGATAGTAACGCAACGTATGGTATGACTTCTACAAGAGACGTAACCCAGCAGACCGTGGCTAGAAGAGCGCACATTTTAGAGTTCATGATCACAGAGTATCGTAATGGTTTGCAGATTGCAACGTACCGGTCATAACTCATGGCGGTCAGTATCAGCAGCTCACTGCAGGCTAACCAGGAAAAAATGTAGAACTGTATCATGCAACCAGGGAATGAAACTTTACTATCTCCAGTCATGAAAGCTCCCAGGATCTTATGTAGACTAACAGTGCTGGAGGAAATGTCCAAGACGGACAAGTTGGCCAAGAAAAAGTACATGGGAGTATGGAGGTAGGAGTCAAGGCAGACCAGCAGAAGGATGGTCATGTTTCCACCAAGAGTGAAAAGATAAATGATAAGAACGAGGAAGAAGATGAAAACCTGCAACCTCGGAAGACTGGAAATTCCCTGAATGATGAAGAAGGTCACCATGGTCTGGTTCATGTGCTCCATGCGTGATGCTGGGTTATGAAGGGGCTAAAGAAATATTGAGAAAGATGAGGACGAGGAAGACTTCTATGGTGAGAACTTTATTGTGGAACATCAACTATGGCCTCGACGTCTGGTCAGTGGAGATCCAACCGGAACCACAAGATCTGTCTCACTAGGAAGTGACTCTATGTCCCAATTGTCATCAGAGGGTCACAATACCAGACACAATTGTGTTACTGTCTACGGGACTCCATATAATGGTTATACTTACAGTGAAGAACATCTGAATGTGAGACACTGTGATTCCCAGGATGCCCATAAATAGACAGAAGAAAGTGGGGCATCTAAAGTCTGACACAAATGTATCTGATCTATAGAACGAAGTAGTAAATATATGACCAACATAATCTCTCTCCAGTGGTGTCATTTTATATAGAAATGGGTTTTGTACCTATGTAGTCATACGAGGGCATCATAGATTGTCATCACAGTCACCACTTACCTGCTACTCAGATGATTCGCATCACACGTTACCTTCACGCTAAGCTGAGAATTTAATAGTCCTCGACAGACCATGGGAGACGTCTCCAAGGGGAAAAGATTCCCAGAAGATCAATCAGTACAAGATGATAGTAAATATATATATAACATTATTAAATCTAAAAATGTATTAAATTCTATATAGAACATCTGGTGTTTACGTTCATTAGAGGACTTATTATTTCTTAGAGGGATTCTACTGGCTCCAAGGTCTCATATTAACGAAACATTTGGTCTTGTAAGGGACGTGCCCTGAATTAAAGCTGCATTGATTGAGAAAAGTCTATGGGGCTCATTTACTAAGGGTCCAAATCTCGCATTTTCGTCGGGTTTCCCGAAAATTTCCGAACTGCGCTGAATTGCCCCGGGATTTTGGTGC
This sequence comes from Engystomops pustulosus, assembly GCA_019512145.1. Classification (NCBI taxonomy): domain Eukaryota; kingdom Metazoa; phylum Chordata; class Amphibia; order Anura; family Leptodactylidae; genus Engystomops; species Engystomops pustulosus. The sequence continues at coordinate 140,583 of WNYA01000271.1, read as the reverse complement.
ACACGATCGGATTGTGGCGTATCGGCGCCGGCTTTCACGTGACAGAAATCGGGGGGCGTGGCCGTCAGAAAACCTGATGGATTCAGAAAACCAGCAGTATTTTTTTTAAAAATTGTGTTGCAAGAATAGCACTAACATACACCGGTACGAAGAAGGTGAACTCCGGCGGACTTCAGCGCAGCAGCGACACCTAGTGGATATCGGGCGCACGGCCTTAGTGAATCCTGGCAAGCTCCGAATCAACGCACAGCGGGATCGCGAATGGACCGGGTAAGTAAATGAGCCCCTATGTCCTAAACAAAGAGAGATAATCTTATATGCATATCAGCATTTTGGTGCATCATGGGAGTATTCACAAGCTTTCCGACTTACCCAGTTTTACTGACCCGCAGCGTTAGCCGTGCTCTTCTCTTCCCGGTGAAACTGGACAATACAAGGCGTTCCAGGTCACAGGTCACAGGAAGCCCTCACAGAAATGTTCTACATGTGTAAGGCACATACAAGGTTTCCATAAACCAAAACTATGATCCCCTTAAAGTAAGAGACAAAAAATCCAGGTTTCAACACAAACAACCCTGTTGGAAATCAACCTGGGCATTATGTAAAATATGTGGCAGGATTATCCTTGGTCAACAAGGTCCATCTGAGAACGGGCCGATAAACTTTGTCCTGTATTCACCGTCAGCATTGATTAACTATGTACCACACCATGTAGTCTCCTTCCTGGTCCACTAACAATTAAACTGCTGTGATTGGCACAATCCGTATCCGATCAGCATTTAAAGGAAACCTACCATTTGATATGATGCATTATGAAGCAAACATACCTTGAGACTGCTGTAGCTACACTGATGCAGGATCATATCTTGGTTAATCCCTGAGCTGAGTGGTTTTGCTGAAAAAACGATTATACCATTCAGGACCTTGGGAAAGCTGGGACAGACTGGCTTACGGAGCCTGGAATCAGGGCTGGCGCCAAGGGGCGGAAAACTGGGCATTTGCCCAGGGCCCCATGTCCTGTCCTGATATACTGTACTGAATGTGACTGTTCATACAGGGGCAAAGTTTCCTTCACTTTCAGATCTTCTTGTCCTACATCTGAATACCCGGAACATGAGAGGGTAGGTTATTGGTGCCCACTTACAGTTATACCCAAAAGCTTCATGAGTTTTCTGGAGACCAAGGCATCTTCTGGACTAGGACCTGTGTATTATAAGTAATATCTGTATATAAGAGTATGGGCTCTATTACATTGGCATTGATGTTCAGCTTCAGTTGCGCATACGTTCCGATTATGGCGTTTATGCCTTTTTAACCAAGCAGATGTTTCGGTCATGTTGACCACTTCATCTAGATGATCAGTACCCTTTATGCAGAGCAAGGAGGTGTTGATCGTCGCTATGGCAGCCCTGAGGTCCAATGAAGGACCCCAGGGCTGCCGGCAGTAAATGCCTGTTAGATTGTGCTGAATGCAAAGTATTGAAGTATATTACAATGAACAAGTGATCAAATGATCAACTGTTCATGTCCCACCCTGGGAAAAAAATCAAACAGTCAAAAAGAAGTTTAAAAATAAAAAAGTGCAAATAAAAAAAATGATTAAAAATAAGAATAAAAGTCACCTGATGCTCCATCGCATATAAAAAGCAAATAAAAAAGTGTAAAATCATTTTAAAATACTACATATTGGGTATCACCATGTCTGGTTATACCTCTGTACAATAAAAAAAAAATTGTTGTCACTGAACCTGTATGGTGAAGGCTTTTAAAAAAAAAACTCACAAAAATTATGAACTTTTCGCATCTGACCTCATAAAAATTGATCAAAAAGTAACATTTACCCCGACATGATACCAAGAAAAAGTACAACTTGTCCCGCAAAAAATAAGCTCTAAAACAGCTCTGTAAACAGAATAATATAAACAGATAGAAGGGGAGATTACTGGTTGTACCTGGTTGTAGGAAAAAGGGATGTCTGGATGGTGCTGGGACTCAGGGGTAAAGGTTTTCTTTTATATCGAAGGGAATTTATTGGAGACAACGCGTTTCACACTATGCAAAGTGCTTCATCAGGTCTAGTCTTGTTGTGCTGGGATCAGCTTTCCCAGCATGATCCCAGCACAACAAATGGCAAGTTTTAAAAATCAGGCTTCGTCCGAAAGCCCTAAAACGGCTTAGTCACGAAGGGGTTAACAGGTGTGCATTATAATTATGTTGGACTTTTTACATTAAAGCAGCAGCCAGCGTGAATCTGCACCGGAGCCACCCCTTAAAGTAAACCTACCATTTGATTTGATGCAGTATGAAGCAAACACACCTTGTGACTGCTGTAGCTACATTGATGCAGGATCATATTTTGGTTAATCCCTGAACCGAATAGTTTTGCTGATAAAACAATTATACCATTCAGGACCTTTGGAAAGCTGGGACAGACACGGGAGCTTGGAATTGCAAATGGCTGCTAAGTAAAGCATGACTAGTCAAGCACTTATCAACCTGAGCTGGATCATTCATACACAGCAGCTGGGGGATGGTGCAGCAATTGATTATTTTGTCTGGCAGGAAGAGAAGTGCAGGAGATGATGATGCAATCAGAGAGAAACTCTCCTGCTATGAGAAGCGGCAAAGCAAGCGCCACAGCAGCCATAGAAGCCACAGAGCTTCATTATCAGAATGTTATATCTGTTTTATCAGCAAAACCACTCAGCTCAGGGATTAACCAAGATATGTTCCTGCATCAGTGTAGCTACAGCATTCACAAGGTATGTTTGCTTCATACTGCATCAAATCACATGGTAGGTTTCCTTTAAAGATTGATAAATGTTCCCCAATGTTTCTTGTATTTACTTACATTGTATACAATCTTCTATGGGTGATCACATGACCTCCATATAAGGTCCATGTGCAAGACGGACCATGATGAATATATAGGAGCGTGTGGTCCTACCTCCTTTTTACTTTCACATTTTCCTGGTGCATGTAAGTGCATTGTCCGTGTATAATGCGCTCTGCGGGGAGTCACTAAGATCCTCCGCCCGATATCCTGCATGTGTCGCTTCCCCGCTCAGGTCCCTGGAGTTCACCTTCTTCTTCCTGGTGCACTTACATGCACCAGGAGGTATGTTTGCTTCATAATGCATCAAATCAAATGGTAGGTTTCCTTTAAACCAGGATTCTGACATCACATAAAATCCTGGCAACCGATTCTCAGTGCTAGTTATAGTTCACACTTGACCGACCTTTCATGTTTTCTATCTACTTCTATCTGGTTTCTTGTGACCCCTTGGCTTGTCTTCCTGGTTATCCCTTTGGTCTATTGATTTGGTACTTTGTTGTGCTTTAGGTTTTGACTCGGCTCTGGTGACTTTTTATATTCCTTTGCTTTTTTTTGTCCTCTTTTGTTATGTCTTCCCCTAAGCAGGCACTGTCTTTTTTTTGTCCTCTTTTGTTATGTCTTCCCCTAAGCAGGCACTGTCTCCTAGTTACTGGCCACTGACTAGGGTTGTCACGAGTAAGTAGGTAGGAACCGTCTAGTGGGTTTAGTTTTAGGGCTTAGAGTCTGTGTCCGTCTCTCTGTTCCCAGTCTGCCCTGTTACACATTTCCAATATTCCTTTTTAGGTTATTGGGCTATGAGATCACATAAGAGCCCTGCTGGCATTACTAAGTGCTGTGCTATAGAGTTCCTTCTTTGTCTAGCTACTTACCTTGCTTGTGTCTCTGTTCATTGTATCTAGTATCGTGCCTTTGGCTCTTGTTCAGACGACTACTGTTTTGTGATTTGGTTCTATCTGTCTTTGCTACGTGTTTACACTATGGTGTTATAAGGGATTGTCGGACCAGTTACTCGCCACTCACCTAGGGTGGTTCAGTAAGTTAGGTGAGATTGGTGGGTTGCAGTTTTGGGTCTCACTGTCTGTCTGTTTTTTCTGTTCCTGTCCTCCTGTATACTTGGATATCCTGGATACTTAGGGTATGGCGGATTTTTAGTTTAAACTTAAAAAAAAACAATTTACTCAATATGTGAATTAGCCCTCGGTGCTACCCCTACGTCATCAGCCGTCTGTCGATGATTGAGTGTTCATTATTCACGCCTCTGTCTTAACTTACCCGCCCTCCTTCAGTGCCGAGAGCTGTGACGTCATCAGGCTCTTGGCACTTATTGCCGGCCGCTGTGCGAGAGTTAGTGCTGCCGCATGCGCCACATAAACCCTGGGGGTGAGTAAAGGCTCTAGTGACCTGAAGGAGGGTGGGTAGTCAAGACGAAGGCGTGAATATTAACACTCGGGGGCATCAACAGGGGTAATTTACATGTGAGTAAATCATGTTGAATAGCTAAACTAAAGAGATTGCTGGTGCCAAACCAAATATCTGCGCATCAGGATGAATAGCACTACAGGGTGGTGTGCTCCATGATATAGGTTTTCCTTAAGACCAGCTCATACATCTTGGGTCAATTGTTAGATTCAATCTGATTTACTTTTTATGATCCAGACTTTTCAAAAAAAATGAATCTACTAAAGTAATTCCCTATATTCTACATTTCTTTAGAGATTTCATCCTTTAGGGACTTTTCTCTGTTGTAGAAGATTATAAAAGCAAAAGTTCCCAGTGATACGGTGAAGAATGGATTACTATTCAGGTAAGTGGACTCCAGGTTCTGGCCGGCCAGACAATGGCCGTTCTATGGCCCCTACCTCTGATTTGGAGATGATGCTATTATAGGGGTTTCTCACAGGCTGATACTATTATAGGGGTTCTACCAGCTGAATATTATAGGGGTTCTCCAGGTGATAACTATATGGGTTCCAGGCTGATACTATTATAGGGGTTCTCCAGGCGATCTTATGGGTCTCAGGCTGATACTATTATAGGTGTTCTCCAGGCTGATATATTATAGGGTTCTCCAGCTGATAATCTATATAGGGGTTCTCCAGGCTGATACTATTATAGGGGTTCTCCAGGCTGGATGTATCAAAGTGTAGTGGAACTTATATACTTAGATCCCTCTGTTAGCACATAACATAAACAAGGCACATTACACGAACTCTATTAACCCTCTGTACAACCTACACATTACACAAGAACTTACACTGATTGTGTTGCAGGTTATTGCTATTAGTCTTTGAAGTATAATTTAAAGGGATCGTTAGAACTTGAATAAATTTCGTTTTTCTTCTTGATCAATAGAAGGTTTTACTAAATTTTATTAATTTACTAAAACAGGGAGAACCATGTACGGCATCTATCGTTATTTGGTCATCCATGTAGCCATGACTTGTTCAATTTTTAAAGACTTGTACCATTAGTGTTACTGATAGACGGAATATGGAATAGTTCTTCTTGTATTAGAACTCTTTAACACGCCAGGATTGCGGCAATATAGGGTTATAAAAGTTATGGTTATTGGCCTGGGAAGCTCCGGCTTGTCATCGGAGCGTCTTGTCCTATAATTTAGTTACTCCCCTGTTTCGGTAGCAGTTACACTGGACCCCTCACCTACATACGTCACCTGAGCGCGCAGACCACAATCACAGCGTATAGAGAACGGTAGAAGAAGTCCTGAGGAACACCTTTCCAGAAGCTTCTTGTAGGACAATCTACCATCAGTAGACGACCTTTAAGACTTTAATCTATTTACTCTTTATGATAAATGGATATCGTAGAAGCCGGAATCCCGAGCTTAGCACCACTCATTTTATAAAATAAATTAAGACTATGGAACTATGAAAGACTCAGTCACATATCACCAGTCCCGGAGTTGGTCAGTGCAGGAGCAATGAGCAATAACATTTCATCATGAAAACTGAATTGCCAATTCAATGGAATTTCATTGATCTAGATCATAATCTAGATCATGGGTCTTATTCTTTGGAGTAGTCTGAACCCTTGACCTACCTGGTAATAGTCACACAGATGGACAATTTCTAAACATCAACTTTGTAGGCAATGACCTTGTAGAAAAGTTTTATAGATCCCCAACATAAGTGGTTGATTTCTGGTCTATGTTATATAACAATTTACCACATCAAGACTCAAAATTAGACCTGGAAAATCTATTTAAGTTTTTGAAGAGTTTTTTGCCATCCAGGTGAACCACTTATGTTAATACAGGGTGGCCATTTATAAGTGTTGTATATTGGAGGGGGAAACTTTTCAAGATGGGTGTTGACCACGGCAGCCATTTGAAGTCATTTATATTTATTTTTTGGATCCATTCCAATTTAGATCCGATGGTAAGAGGGTCATGTAAACATCAAACATATTTTTTTTTTTTAAAAATACACTTGTCTGTTTTCTGCTCCTGATAGACTTCCCCTTCCCCATTATGTCAGCTCACCATGCGTGAGCTCTGCCCTTGTGTGAGTGGAGAAGCAGAAGGAGTCGCTATACTGGAGCACAAGGTGGGGCTGAGAGCTGAGGATTGAGCCTCCAAACCAAAGCCAACCCCTGGGAACTCAGAACAAGATTCTGATAGGGTGCAAGGTGAGTTAAACACAATTATATGTAATGCAAATAACACTTGCAATGCAGGTGTAATGGGCTTCTGTGACCTGTCTTGAGGTACCTGATGGCAGCTCCCTTTAAATGGGTTTTTCAAGAATCTCAGATGATAGTTACTACTTAGCCTTATCGGGCTCGAGCATCAGTTTGGTAAGGCTTCCCATTGGGGTTAATGTCGCTGGTCACAGAACCTGCACTGGCCTTAGAGGGACCCGTGTTTGAAACCAGTAGGGTAAGGTAGTATCATTGTTTTTGTGTACCCTTGCCCTCCCAGGGGTTTTATTCCTTTAATCCCTTCTTATGTTGACCTTTAAGATAAGTTTTATTAGAATTCAGAATCTAAGCCATAAGAATATGTCATGATTTCTCTCCCAGAACACAAATGACCTGAAAATGTGGAGTTCCAGAATCGTACCCCCATCACCTATTTTTATCATCAATGGGATTTCGGAAGCCCCCGACATCCAAGCCCTTGTGTTCATCTCGGTATTAATCATTTACCTTATAACAGTAAGTGGAAACATGACTCTCCTTCTCCTGTCTGTCTCGAGCCTCAACTTCACACCCTATGTATTTCTTTTGGGCAACTTGTCCTTTTTAGATGTTTTTTGCTTGACTATAACCTACACAATATACTCCTGTCTTACATGTTGGAGACAAAACTGTGTCCTTCACCAACTGAATGTCCCAAGTACATATTCTCCGTTGACCTGAACGAGCTGTTGATCCTGACGGCCATGAGTTACGACCGCTAGTGGCCATCTGTAATCCATTGCACTACCACATGATCATGAACAATGGGATCTGCCTAGCTTTGGCCGCATCCTGCTGGCTTGGGTTTCATGGCAGTCGTTCCCCAATGTTGGCCATCTCCGCGCTTCTCCCTGCTACAAGTCCATGAGATCAACCACTATTTTTGTGATATTTGGCCCATCATGAACTCTCTTGCAGTGACACCACCCTCTTGAGAATGATTATATTTATCGAGGGTTTTGCTCCTCGTGAGTTTTACTCCTTTTCTTCTCACCTTCATCTCATACGTCTTCATTATCGCCACCATCCTGAGGTACGTTCCAGCTCCGGTAACGCAAGCCTTCTACACTTGTTCACTCTCACCTCACCGTGGTCATTTTCTCTACTTGAGTCTCGTCTGCCAATATCTGAGGCCGAGTTCTACCGACACTTTGGACTCCAACAAAGTCTTCTCCTTATTTAACACGCGGGCTGTCCCCGGTCCTGAATCCATTTATTTAAGTTTGAAAAATAAAGATGTTAAGACGGCGGCAAGGAAGCAGCTGAAATCACTAACGATATAACAATCAGTGTTACTTCTCTGTCTCGGGGATATTTCAAATGATTATTGTTTTTTCTTGAATTTTCTGTATTATTATGTGATTTTTTGGTGCCGATATTTATTATAATTTACCAATTCGTTTGCTGTGTTTCCAGTCATTGATATATTGTAATATGACATTTCTGTAATTGGGATTATATTTCTTAAACTTTTCCTCTTGTCCATAGTACAGTAACATCACCTCACAGACAAAACTACCATTGTATAGGGCACGGTATAACCTTTCCCAATATCCTTTAATGTTTTCCCATTTATATGTAAATTTTTATGCAAATCAGATTCTCTGGGCACTGGAAGGCCTTTAAGTTGAGTATAGACATTTCAGTTGAGTTGGCCCAAACCCACCATACTTTGGCCAAATTCACACGACCCAATGGGGGACGTATGTTGGCCAAAAGTTTGGGGTACTACGTCCTATAAAGTAGAGTGTGTGGCACCACACTCCATACATGTCTACTTCCCCATGTGCAGGCCGTACACCGTGTCCTGTGGAGAGCATAGGGGTTCACCCCTCCTTCTTTTCATCGCTCTGTAGCCACATTTACCCACATTGAACCTCATTTGCCAAGTAAGACCAAAAACTCAGTTCTCAAACACTAATTCTGACCACTACAAATATTAGAGGGCGTATCACAGAACATTTGGAGCACCTCGTATAATGGTGTCCATTGTTGACCAAACCTCGGATATGATCCTTCAGAGTTTTTAATCCAATGAAATGATTCTGCCATGACCTATAGACCTTATTTTACCCATGGCATTTGTGAGGGACAGTGCGAATGTCTTGCAAAGTCCAGGACACAATATCCACGCGGCTCCTCTGTCGAGGCTGACAGAGGATCAGAGTCGGGGACGTGGTGGAAGGTAAGGACAAGCATCACAGGAGCGAAGTTCAGGAAAGGAATCGAAGTCACAAGGGAAAACACAAATACACAGGGAAAAGAACACAGGCACAGCTTTCTCAATTGGAATCTTTGGAAGCTCAAAGATCTGGCATGGATGAGGGAAGAGATTGGCTAATAATTAGATGCCCGGTGGCCAGCGCCAATTAGCGGAGCGCTGGCCCTTTAAATCTTGAGAAGGCTTCGGAGGCAAGGACATTGTGCTGGATCACGGGAGACAGTGCTGGATCACTGACAGGATGATGCGCTGCTGCACAGCGAAGGGGCACAGGGTGAACACAGGTGCGCCTGCGACCAGAGAGGAGGGTCATACTGACTGATCAAGTAAGTCTGAAATAATAGCAAAATAAATGTGAAAACTTTTTAACAAAATGTAAAAAAATAAAAAACTGAATCACCCCTCTTTCCTAGAAACACTTATAAAATAAATAAGTAAAATGATTCACATGTTAGATAACGCAGCGTACGATCTATTAAAATATAAAAAAACATTATTCCCTGCGATAAACCCATAAAGGAAATGTGCCTAAATGCGTCCGAATTGGCACAAATTCCAATCATTCTATAAAATTTGATTAATGTAATTTAATGGGCACAAATATCCTAACTATAGGTGTTGTAACTGTGGATCTCCCCCATCTACTACCTTACTCACCCCCTTCACCGTCTACTTCACCTGCCATCATAGGTTGCCCCCTCTCTCACCTGTTACCTCTTTAAACTCGTTTCTTGCCCCCCCCAACAAAATCCTAGTTTAAATACTCCACCACTCCCGATGGAGAACGATCCAACCACTGGGACCTCCACCTTTTTTCTAAAGTTTCAGGGGTCACCCAACTTCCGGGGCCTGCCGACCCACCTGTCACTATGTCCCAGCCATTGTATCAGGCACTAAGACAGGAGTACGGATGAAGGGTGCCCCGACGGCATAAGGAGGCGCCCACTGACTGGGGGGTCCTAGTGCAATTATTACATGGACGTTTGCAATATAACTAGGGGTTGGTATGTTGCTTCCTTCTCCTCCAGCTGCTTGTGCCTCAGTCCCTCCCATAGCTGAGCCTTTATAGGCACGGCTCTGGCCTGCACTTCCTCTTGCCCGCGCCATCTTCAAGGTCCCTCCCTCCCGTCCCTACTGTTACTGGTTTTGTGTTTGATTTTTTCGGTTTTCAGTGATCATCTCAAGTTACAGCTGTACGGAAAATGTGAATTGATGTGGAATTTTGCCCGGAAGTCGAAGTGCTGATTCGGGAGTCCGGTTGAGCAAACCGCTTCGGGCAGTCATGGTTTACAAGAACGGACGGAGATTGTGGTAATTTTTTAAAAGTATTAAGTAATATTGTTTTTGGAGATCATCTAGTCACAGCTGGCGGAAAAGAGAATTGATGTGGATCTTTTCGGAAGTCGAAGTGGTGGTTCGGGAGTCGGTTGAGCAAACCGCTTCGGGCAGCTAGGTTTTACAAAGAGACGGACGGAGATTGTGGTTAATTTTTAAACAGTATTAAGTATAATTGTTTTTGGAGATCATCTCAAGTCACAGCTGGCGGAAAGAGAATTGATGTGGATCTTTTCGGAAGTCGAAGTGGTGGTTCGGGAGTCCGGATGAACAAACCACTTCGGCAGCTATGGTTTCCAAGAAACGACACAGATTGCGGTTGATTTTGGGAATATTAAAATAATAATAATTGTGTTATCAGCATAATAGCTGTGACCCTTTTCTGCCCAACAGCTACCTCGTGTCATATTTCTTAGTTATGTTTAGTTATAACTGGTTTATGGGGTTAATGTTATCGGTAGGATTATGTATCTTTACTAACGTGCTAATGGGATTAAATGGGTAATGTGTTACTACCTCCAGGTCTGGGATGCCGGGACGAGGCTCTGACGGACCAGGCAGGGCAGGCACGGGACCACTGGGTGAGGTGAGTAAAGCTTTATTCTTTAAAAAGCCCCCCGCACGATGATAACTTTTTCTATAGTCGGACAACCCCTTTGATCTTAATTGGTAGTTGGGGACATCTTCTTGTGATGGGTTTGGGTCTGTACCACTCCGTTCCTGTTTATCGTGGACAAACATCAAACTTTGGACAACCCCTTAAACACCAAAATGAAGGGCAAATGGAGACAAGAATGATATGGAAGTATGGAGAAACAAACAAAGAGTCACATTCATGATCCCATAACAGCGGAGATCTCACAGGTGGGAGTTCCCTTGTAGATATGGAACCAAAACTCAGCAGATGGTCACAGCGAGATTTTATCATAAGGGTGCGGGTTATTGTTAGGGTGCATTTCTGCATGGTGCAGGGTGAACTGAAGTCAGAGGAAATAGATTGACTCCTTCAATGCCACCATCATCACTACTGTGAAGTTCTGGCCGGCTGACATGATGCAAGAATTTTGCACCAATTAATTTAAAAATTTTAAACTAATTATTAATGAGGTTTCCAAATAAAGTTAGCCTGTATGGACATCTGTTATCAGTTGTACATTTACTGAAAAAGTGTCAGGCTTAGCTTTGTGTAAAAAAATTCAAAAGCTATCCTCACCTCCATGGAGGCCGCCATGGTTTCCACATGATTTCACGGGGCTGCAGATCCCACAGGACTGTAAGTGTCTAGTCCATTACCCCTGGCAGCTCCGGGGCTCTCAACTAATACAGTCAGATTTCCATATGGGCCCCAATATATATCTTTCCATGTATTTAGCTACTAGCAGGCATTTATTGATGGTGCGCCTTATAATCCGAAAAATACGTTATTAGGGATTTGTCAGCGCCGATGCTGTGGGGCATTTGTCATCTCATGGTCAGTAATGTGGGATCCCGCTCCTATCATCTTCACTAATGCTGATTATGTGCAGGTCCTGGATCAGGCCATCGAGACTGAGAAGGACATCAATAGATACGAGGCGCTGGCATCAGAACTTCTAGAGTGGATCGAGAGAACCATTTCCATCATCACTAACCAAAAGTTTGCCAACTCCTTGCTGGGCGTCCAGCAGCAGCTCCAGGCCTTCACCACCTACTGCACCACGGAGAAACCCTGCAAGTGAGTGTGAACATGGCCATACAGGATCAGCACCTACACATCCTCCCGGGAACATGCATGCCAGGCTCAGCAGAGCATCCACGGCATCCAGGCATCTCAGACACAATCCATGTCCTCTCCAACATCCGCTTTATGGGAAGAGATGGACACCCCCTTACACATTAGATGGCTGACTCATCCTGGCAGTGTCATACTAATGTGTACTGGCACTTTATAGGAAACCTACCATGTGATGTGATGCATTATGAAGCAAACATACCCTGAGAATGCTGTAGCTACACTGATGCAGGATCATATCTTGGTTAATCCCTGAGCTGAGTTATTTTGCTGAAAAAAACAATTATAACATTCAGGACCTTGGGGAAGCTGGGTCAGCGTCAACACATTACACACAGGAGCTCGGAATTACAAATGGCTGCTAAGTAAAGCATGACTAGTCGAGCACTAATCAACCTGAGCTGGATCACTCATACACAGCAGCTGGGGGACGGTGCAGCAATCGATTATTCTGTCTGGCAGGAAGAAAACTGCAGGAGATGATGCAATCAGAGAGAAACTCTCCTGCTATGAGAAGCGGGAAAGCAAGCACCAGAGCAGCCATAGAAGCCACAGCGCTTCATTATCATAATGTTATATCTGTTTTATCAGCAAAACCACCCAGCTCAGGGAGTAACCAAGATATGATCCTGCATCAGTGTAGCTACAGCAGTCTCAGGGTATGTTTGCTTCATACTGTATCACATCACATGGTAGGTTTCCTTTAAAGGAAATCCCCCACGGAGAATCTACTTTCTGAGAGATTCCCTGTCCGGGCAGAGACAGGTCTGATGCCTGATATGGGTGGCTAGAGGCATGTCAGTAGTGGCTACTGGGGGCGTGCAGTAGCCTTCACCCCCAGAGTTGTTTTAGGCTACTCCATGCCCCCAGTAGCCTTAGAAATGAATTGCATATTGACAAATTAAATTTTATTTCTGCAGCAGCTGCATCTCTGGATTAGTGAAAAAAGGATTCATGCAGCTGCCATGGTAGATTTCCTTTAAAGAAAATCTACCACCAGGATGAAAGATTGTAAACCAAGCACATTTACATGCTGGTGTGTGCCCGCTCTGGCAGGATCCACTCCTTTTAAGGAGTTAAAGAGTTTTAAAGGAAAAAAAATGCCTTGAATATTATGCTAATGAGCTAATAGCTCCATTAAAGGCAACGGAGCCCATAGCCCCTCAGGCTCATTTGCATAATTGTAAAGCATTAAAAAAAAAACAAGAAGCTAAAAGAAGAGCAGATCCTGTCAGAGGGGGCACATAGCAGCATATAAGTGTGCTTTGTTTACAATCCTTTGTCCTGGTGGTAGATTTCCTTTAAAAGACATCTATCACCAGGATTGAGGATTGTAAATCAGGCACACTTACATGCTGGTATGAGCCCCCTTTGGCAGGATCTATTCTTTTTTTCAGCTTCTTATTCCCTGATTTTTACAAAAAAAGTCTTCTAAAATTGTGCAAATGAGTCTGAGAGTCTATGGGCTCCGTAGGTGTTAATAGAGCCTGGAGCCCCTCAGGTTCATTTGCATAATTTTTAAAGCCTTAAAAACAAGGGTATAGGTGGCTTAAAGAAGAGCAGATCCTGGCAGAGGGGGCGCAGACCTGCATGTAATTGTGCTTGGTTTACAATCCTTGATCCTGATGGTAGATATCCTTTAAGATACGATCCGTAGTCACTTACATACAGTGTAGTCTAGTGTGTGGTTACCATATCTCACCACATCCATGCTTTGCTGTTTTATTCCAGGTTTCAGGAGAAGGGGAATTTGGAAGTTCTTCTTTTTACTATTCAGAGTAAGATGAGGGAAGAGAAACGTAAGCTCTATGTACCATCGGAGGGGAAGAACATCCCCGATATTAACAAGGTGGGTTCTGTATCTGTGAGAATTGTGATACTTTGTGTCTGCTGTAATATACTCATACATAAAGGGTCGGTTCTTCCATGCTTGTCCATAAGAGAACATATCAGTATATAATTTCTTCATTTTGGGCATAGGCATGGAATTGGGCCGCACTATGAACCATTATGGAATATATATATAAACCATTATGGAATGCTTGTTCTATGGCGACCATTGATGTAGTGTGCTGGGCATTGTGCATGCGCTGCGATACTGATTCCACCTCTATGGAGAAAAGACTAAGGGTAGATCATTGTGCAGTACTTACAGACCTACCCAAGTGCCATGGACAGGACTCCCTGCATCATAGTTGCACATAGTTGCTTCCCCACTGAACAGGAGCACCGAACTGTTTGGCAGGGAAGCAGGGACTCCTTGCTTTATCTGTAACATGATGCAAGGTGATTCTGTCCTGGCCCTATGGATATAAAGAGTTTAACCTGCATGAATTGTGCCACTCATATAATTGTGAGCTATTTGTCGTAACTTAGGCTTGGACACGCCTGGAGAAGGCAGAACACGATCGCGAGGTCGCCCTACGGAACGAACTCATACGTCAAGAGAAGCTGGAACTCCTGTCACAACGGTTCGATCAGAAAGCGGCTATGAGGGAGGCCTGGCTCAGCGAGAACCAGCGGCTTGTGTCTCAGGTAAGCAGTAGCCACGTTACTGTCCTCACAAGAGGTGCTCAGCAGGTCTTCATATTAACATCCGATTAAATTCCCAGGATAATTTTGGATATGACTTATCTGCCGTGGAGGCTGCCATGAAGAAACATGAAGCCATCGAGGCAGATATTTCCTCCTATGAGGAGCGGATCCAGGTGGTGGCCGATTTGGCCCCAGTCTGCCCTGTTACACATTTCCAATATTCCTTTTTAGGTTATTTAGTAGCTAAACTACATGAAAGATAATATATTGGGGCCCATATTGGAAATCTGACTGTATGATAGTTGAGAGCCCCGGAGCTGCCAGGTGTGAATGGACATAGACACTTACAGTCCTGTGGGATCTGCAGCCCCGTGAAATCATGTGGAACCATGGCGGCCTCCATGGAGGTGAGGATAGCTTTTGAATTTTTTTTACACAAAAGCTAAGCCCTGACACTTTTTCAGTAAATGTACAACTGATAACAGATGTCCATACAGGCTAACTTTATTTGGAAATCCTCATTAATAAATTAGGTTTAAAATTTTTAAATTAATTGGTGCAAAATTCTTGCATGGGCTATGAGATCACATAAGAGCCCTGCTGGCTTACTAAGATGCTGTGCTATAGAGTTCCTTCTTTGCTAGCTACTTACCTTGCTTGTGTCTCTGTTCATTGTATCTAGTATCGTGCCTTTGGCTCTTGTTCAGACGACTACTGTTTTGTGATTTGGTTCTATCTGTCTTTGCTACGTGTTTACACTATGGTGTTATAAGGGATTGTCGGACCAGTTACTCGCCACCACCTAGGGTGGTTCAGTAAGTTAGGTGAGATTGGTGGGTTGCAGTTTGGGTCTCACTGTCTGTCTGTTTTTTCTGTTCCTGTCCTCCTGTATACTTGGATATCCTGGATACTTAGGGTATGGCGGATTTTTAGTTTAAACTTAAAAAAAAACAATTTACTCAATATGTGAATTAGCCCTCGGTGCTACCCCTACGTCATCAGCCGTCTGTCGATGATTGAGTGTTCATTATTCACGCCTCTGTCTTAACTTACCCGCCCTCCTTCAGTGCCGAGAGCTGTGACGTCATCAGGCTCTTGGCACTTATTGCCGGCCGCTGTGCGAGAGTTAGTGCTGCCGCATGCGCCATATAAACCCTGGGGGTGAGTAAAGGCTCTAGTGACCTGAAGGAGGGTGGGTAGTCAAGACGAAGGCGTGAATATTAACACTCGGGGGCATCAACAGGGGTAATTTACATGTGAGTAAATCATGTTGAATAGCTAAACTAAAGAGATTGCTGGTGCCAAACCAAATATCTGCGCATCAGGATGAATAGCACTACAGGGTGGTGTGCTCCATGATATAGGTTTTCCTTAAGACCAGCTCATACATCTTGGGTCAATTGTTAGATTCAATCTGATTTACTTTTTATGATCCAGACTTTTCAAAAAAAATGATCTACTAAAGTAATTCCCTATATTCTACATTTCTTTAGAGATTTCATCCTTTAGGGACTTTTCTCTGTTGTAGAAGATTATAAAAGCAAAAGTTCCCAGTGATACGGTGAAGAATGGATTACTATTCAGGTAAGTGGACTCCAGGTTCTGGCCGGCCAGACAATGGCCGTTCTATGGCCCCTACCTCTGATTTGGAGATGATGCTATTATAGGGGTTTCTCACAGGCTGATACTATTATAGGGGTTCTACCAGCTGAATATTATAGGGGTTCTCCAGGTGATAACTATATGGGTTCCAGGCTGATACTATTATAGGGGTTCTCCAGGCGATCTTATGGGTCTCAGGCTGATACTATTATAGGTGTTCTCCAGGCTGATATATTATAGGGTTCTCCAGCTGATAATCTATATAGGGGTTCTCCAGGCTGATACTATTATAGGGGTTCTCCAGGCTGGATGTATCAAAGTGTATGGAACTTATATACTTAGATCCCTCTGTTAGCACATAACAAAACAAGGCACATTACACGAACTCTATTAACCCTCTGTACAACCTACACATTACACAAGAACTTACACTGATTGTGTTGCAGGTTATTGCTATTAGTCTTTGAAGTATAATTTAAAGGGATCGTTAGAACTTGAATAAATTTCGTTTTTCTTCTTGATCAATAGAAGGTTTTACTAAATTTTATTAATTTACTAAAACAGGGAGAACCATGTACGGCATCTATCGTTATTTGGTCATCCATGTAGCCATGACTTGTTCAATTTTTAAAGGACTTGACCATTAGTGTTACTGATAGACGGAATATGGAATAGTTCTTCTTGTATTAGAACTCTTTACACGCCAGGATTGCGGCAATATAGGGTTATAAAAGTTATGGTTATTGGCCTGGGAAGCTCCGGCTTGTCATCGGAGCGTCTTGTCCTATAATTTAGTTACTCCCCTGTTTCGGTAGCAGTTACACTGGACCCCTCACCTACATACGTCACCTGAGCGCGCAGACCACAATCACAGCGTATAGAGAACGGTAGAAGAAGTCCTGAGGAACACCTTTCCAGAAGCTTCTTGTAGGACAATCTACCATCAGTAGACGACCTTTAAGACTTTAATCTATTTACTCTTTATGATAAATGGATATCGTAGAAGCCGGAATCCCGAGCTTAGCACCACTCATTTTATAAAATAAATTAAGACTATGGAACTATGAAAGACTCAGTCACATATCACCAGTCCCGGAGTTGGTCAGTGCAGGAGCAATGAGCAATAACATTTCATCATGAAAACTGAATTGCCAATTCAATGGAATTTCATTGATCTAGATCATAATCTAGATCATGGGTCTTATTCTTTGGAGTAGTCTGAACCCTTGACCTACCTGGTAATAGTCACACAGATGGACAATTTCTAAACATCAACTTTGTAGGCAATGACCTTGTAGAAAAGTTTTATAGATCCCCAACATAAGTGGTTGATTTCTGGTCTATGTTATATAACAATTTACCACATCAAGACTCAAAATTAGACCTGGAAAATCTTATTTAAGTTTTTGAAGAGTTTTTTGCCATCCAGGTGAACCACTTATGTTAATACAGGGTGGCCATTTATAAGTGTTGTATATTGGAGGGGGAAACTTTTCAAGATGGGTGTTGACCACGGCAGCCATTTGAAGTCATTTATATTTATTTTTTGGATCCATTCCAATTTAGATCCGATGGTAAGAGGGTCATGTAAACATCAAACATATTTTTTTTTTTTAAAAATACACTTGTCTGTTTTCTGCTCCTGTAGACTTCCCCTTCCCCATTATGTCAGCTCACCATGCGTGAGCTCTGCCCTTGTGTGAGTGGAGAAGCAGAAGGAGTCGCTATAACTGGAGCACAAGGTGGGGCTGAGAGCTGAGGATTGAGCCTCCAAACCAAAGCCAACCCCTGGGAACTCAGAACAAGATTCTGATAGGGTGCAAGGTGAGTTAAACACAATTATATGTAATGCAAATAACACTTGCAATGCAGGTGTAATGGGCTTCTGTGACCTGTCTTGAGGTACCTGATGGCAGCTCCCTTTAAATGGGTTTTTCAAGAATCCTCAGATGATAGTTACTACTTAGCCTTATCGGGCTCGAGCATCAGTTTGGTAAGGCTTCCCATTGGGGTTAATGTCGCTGGTCTACAGAACCTGCACTGGCCTTAGAGGGACCCGTGTTTGAAACCAGTAGGGTAGGGTAGTATCATTGTTTTTGTGTACCCTTGCCCTCCCAGGGGTTTTATTCCTTTAATCCCTTCTTATGTTGACCTTTAAGATAAGTTTTATTAGAATTCAGAATCTAAGCCATAAGAATATGTCATGATTTCTCTCCCAGAACACAAATGACCTGAAAATGTGGAGTTCCAGAATCGTACCCCCATCACCTATTTTTATCATCAATGGGATTTCGGAAGCCCCCGACATCCAAGCCCTTGTGTTCATCTCGGTATTAATCATTTACCTTATAACAGTAAGTGGAAACATGACTCTCCTTCTCCTGTCTGTCTCGAGCCTCAACTTCACACCCTATGTATTTCTTTTGGGCAACTTGTCCTTTTTAGATGTTTTTTGCTTGACTATAACCTACACAATATACTCCTGTCTTACATGTTGGAGACAAAACTGTGTCCTTCACCAACTGAATGTCCCAAGTACATATTCTCCGTTGACCTGAACGAGCGGTTGATCCTGACGGCCATGAGTTACGACCGCTAGTGGCCATCTGTAATCCATTGCACTACCACATGATCATGAACAATGGGATCTGCCTAGCTTTGGCCGCATCCTGCTGGCTTGGGTTTCATGGCAGTCGTTCCCCAATGTTGGCCATCTCCGCGCTTCTCCCTGCTACAAGTCCAATGAGATCAACCACTATTTTTGTGATATTTGGCCCATCATGAACTCTCTTGCAGTGACACCACCCTCTTGAGAATGATTATATTTATCGAGGGTTTTGCTCCTCGTGAGTTTTACTCCTTTTCTTCTCACCTTCATCTCATACGTCTTCATTATCGCCACCATCCTGAGGTTACGTTCCAGCTCCGGTAACGCAAGCCTTCTACACTTGTTCACTCTCACCTCACCGTGGTCATTTTCTCTACTTGAGTCTCGTCTGCCAATATCTGAGGCCGAGTTCTACCGACACTTTGGACTCCAACAAAGTCTTCTCCTTATTTAACACGCGGGCTGTCCCCGGTCCTGAATCCATTTATTTAAGTTTGAAAAATAAAGATGTTAAGACGGCGGCAAGGAAGCAGCTGAAATCACTAACGATATAACAATCAGTGTTACTTCTCTGTCTCGGGGATATTTCAAATGATTATGTTTTTTCTTGAATTTTCTGTATTATTATGTGATTTTTTGGTGCCAATATTTATTATAATTTACCAATTCGTTTGCTGTGTTTCCAGTCATTGATATATTGTAATATGACATTTCTGTAATTGGGATTATATTTCTTAAACTTTTCCTCTTGTCCATAGTACAGTAACATCACCTCACAGACAAAACTACCATTGTATAGGGCACGGTATAACCTTTCCCAATATCCTTTAATGTTTTCCCATTTATATGTAAATTTTTATGCAAATCAGATTCTCTGGGCACTGGAAGGCCTTTAAGTTGAGTATAGACATTTCAGTTGAGTTGGCCCAAACCCACCATACTTTGGCCAAATTCACACGACCCAATGGGGGACGTATGTTGGCCAAAAGTTTGGGGTACTACGTCCTATAAAGTAGAGTGTGTGGCACCACACTCCATACATGTCTACTTCCCCATGTGCAGGCCGTACACCGTGTCCTGTGGAGAGCATAGGGGTTCACCCCTCCTTCTTTTCATCGCTCTGTAGCCACATTTACCCACATTGAACCTCATTTGCCAAGTAAGACCAAAAACTCAGTTCTCAAACACTAATTCTGACCACTACAAATATTAGAGGGCGTATCACAGAACATTTGGAGCACCTCGTATAATGGTGTCCATTGTTGACCAAACCTCGGATATGATCCTTCAGAGTTTTTAATCCAATGAAATGATTCTGCCAGCCTATAGACCTTATTTTACCCATGGCATTTGTGAGGGACAGTGCGAATGTCTTGCAAAGTCCAGGACACAATATCCACGCGGCTCCTCTGTCGAGGCTGACAGAGGATCAGAGTCGGGGACGTGGTGGAAGGTAAGGACAAGCATCACAGGAGCGAAGTTCAGGAAAGGAATCGAAGTCACAAGGGAAAACACAAATACACAGGGAAAAGAACACAGGCACAGCTTTCTCAATTGGAATCTTTGGAAGCTCAAAGATCTGGCATGGATGAGGGAAGAGATTGGCTAATAATTAGATGCCCGGTGGCCAGCGCCAATTAGCGGAGCGCTGGCCCTTTAAATCTTGAGAAGGCTTCGGAGGCAAGGACATTGTGCTGGATCACGGGAGACAGTGCTGGATCACTGACAGGATGATGCGCTGCTGCACAGCGAAGGGGCACAGGGTGAACACAGGTGCGCCTGCGACCAGAGAGGAGGGTCATACTGACTGATCAAGTAAGTCTGAAATAATAGCAAAATAAATGTGAAAACTTTTTAACAAAATGTAAAAAAATAAAAAACTGAATCACCCCTCTTTCCTAGTAACACTTATAAAATAAATAAGTAAAATGATTCACATGTTAGATAACGCAGCGTACGATCTATTAAAATATAAAAAAACATTATTCCCTGCGATAAACCCATAAAGGAAATGTGCCTAAATGCTTCCGAATTGGCACAAATTCCAATCATTCTATAAAATTTGATTAATGTAATTTAATGGGCACAAATATCCTAACTATAGGTGTTGTAACTGTGGATCTCCCCCATCTACTACCTTACTCACCCCCTTCACCGTCTACTTCACCTGCCATCATAGGTTGCCCCCTCTCTCACCTGTTACCTCTTTAAACTCGTTTCTTGCCCCCCCCAACAAAATCCTAGTTTAAATACTCCACCACTCCCGATGGAGAACGATCCAACCACTGGGACCTCCACCTTTTTTCTAAAGTTTCAGGGGTCACCCAACTTCCGGGGCCTGCCGACCCACCTGTCACTATGTCCCAGCCATTGTATCAGGCACTAAGACAGGAGACGGATGAAGGGTGCCCCGACGGCATAAGGAGGCGCCCACTGACTGGGGGGTCCTAGTGCAATTATTACATGGACGTTTGCAATATAACTAGGGGTTGGTATGTTGCTTCCTTCTCCTCCAGCTGCTTGTGCCTCAGTCCCTCCCATAGCTGAGCCTTTATAGGCACGGCTCTGGCCTGCACTTCCTCTTGCCCGCGCCATCTTCAAGGTCCCTCCCTCCCGTCCCTACTGTTACTGGTTTTGTGTTTGATTTTTTCGTTTTCAGTGATCATCTCAAGTTACAGCTGTACGGAAAATGTGAATTGATGTGGAACTTTTGCCCGGAAGTCGAAGTGCTGATTCGGGAGTCCGGTTGAGCAAACCGCTTCGGGGCAGTCATGGTTTACAAGAACGGACGGAGATTGTGGTAATTTTTTAAAAGTATTAAGTAATATTGTTTTTGGAGATCATCTAGTCACAGCTGGCGGAAAAGAGAATTGATGTGGATCTTTTCGGAAGTCGAAGTGGTGGTTCGGGAGTCGGTTGAGCAAACCGCTTCGGGCAGCTAGGTTTTACAAAGAGACGGACGGAGATTGTGGTTAATTTTTAAACAGTATTAAGTATAATTGTTTTTGGAGATCATCTCAAGTCACAGCTGGCGGAAAGAGAATTGATGTGGATCTTTTCGGAAGTCGAAGTGGTGGTTCGGGAGTCCGGATGAACAAACCACTTCGGCAGCTATGGTTTCCAAGAAACGACACAGATTGCGGTTGATTTTGGGAATATTAAAATAATAATAATTGTGTTATCAGCATAATAGCTGTGACCCTTTTCTGCCCAACAGTTACCTCGTGTCATATTTCTTAGTTATGTTTAGTTATAACTGGTTTATGGGGTTAATGTTAGCGGTAGGATTATGTATCTTTACTAACGTGCTAATGGGATTAAATGGGTAATGTGTTACTACCTCCAGTCTGGGATGCCGGGACGAGGCTCTGACGGACCAGGCAGGGCAGGCACGGGACCACTGGGTGAGGTGAGTAAAGCTTTATTCTTTAAAAAGCCCCCCGCACGATGATAACTTTTTCTATAGTCGGACAACCCCTTTGATCTTAATTGGTAGTTGGGGACATCTTCTTGTGATGGGTTTGGGTCTGCACCACCCGTTCCTGTTTATCGTGGACAAACATCAAACTTTGGACAACCCCTTAAACACCAAAATGAAGGGCAAATGGAGACAAGAATGATATGGAAGATATGGAGAAACAAACAAAGAGTCACATTCATGATCCCATAACAGCGGAGATCTCACAGGTGGGAGTTCCCTTGTAGATATGGAACCAAAACTCAGCAGATGGCCACAGCGAGATTTTATCATAAGGGTGCGGGTTATTGTTAGGGTGCATTTCTGCATGGTGCAGGGTGAACTGAAGTCAGAGGAAATAGATTGACTCCTTCAATGCCACCATCATCACTACTGTGAAGTTCTGGCCGGCGACATGAAATTAGGTTTAAAATTTTTAAATTAATTGGTGCAAAATTCTTGCATCATGTCAGCCGGCCAGAACTTCACAGTATGTGATGATGGTGGCATTGAAGGAGTCAATCTATTTCCTCTGACTTCAGTTCACCCTGCACCATGCAGAAATGGCACCCTAACAATAACCACGCACCCTTAATGATAAAACTCGCTGTGACCATCTGCTGAGTTTTGGTTCCATATCTACAAGGGAAACTCCCACCTGCTGAGATCTCCGGCTGTTATGGGATCATGAATGTGACTCTTTGTTGTTTCTCCATATCTTCCATATCATCTCTTGTCTCCATTTGCCCTTCATTTTGGTGTTTAAGGGGTTGTCCAAAGTTTGACTGTTGTCCACGATAAACAGGAACGGAGTGGTCAGACCCAAACCCATCACAAGAAAGATGTCCCAAACTACCAATTTAAGATCAAAGGGGTTGTCCGACTATAAGAAAAAGTTATCATCGTGCTGGGGGGAGCTTTTTAAAAGAATAAAGCTTTACTCACCTCCTCCAGTGGTCCCAGTGTCCTGTGCCTCGGTCCGTCAGAGCCTCGGTCCTGGCATTCCCAGACTGGGAGGTAGTAAACATTACCCATTTAACTCCACATTAAGGCACTTTAGTAAAGATACATAATCCTACCCGTAACATTAACCCATAAACCAGTTATAACTAAACATACCTAAGAAATGATGACAGAGGCTCCTGTTGGGCAGAAAAGGGTCACAGCTATGTATTGCTGATAAACACAATTATTATTATTTTAATTTCCCAAAATCAACCGCAATCTGTGTCGTTTCTTGGAAACCATAGCTGCCGAGTGTTTGTTCTCCGGTGAAGGGTTGTACCTACTGGGGACTCCCAACCCACTCGACTTCCGAAAAGATCCCATCAATTCTCTTTCCGCAGCTGTGACTTGAGATGATCTCCAAAAACATTTAACTTAATACTGTTAAAAATTACCCACAATCTCCGTCCGTCTCTTTGTAAAACCATGCTGCCCGAGCGGTTGCTCAACCTACCCCGACCCACCACTTCGACTTCCGAAAAGATCCACATCAATTCTCTTTTCCGCCAGCTGCGACTGAGATGAACTCCAAAACCAGTTATTACTTAATACTTTTAAAAAATTACCACAATCTCCGTCCGTCTCTTTTGTAAACCAATAGCTGCCGAAGCGGTTTGCTCAACCGACTCCCGAATCAGCACTTCGACTTCCGGGCAAATTCCACATCAATTCACTTTTCCGTCAAGCCTGTAACTTGAATGAATCACTGAAAACGAAAAATCAAAACACAAAAACCAGCTACAGTAGGAGGGTAGACGGGAATTGAAGATCCGCAAAATTGCATGCCCAGATCCTCCTATAAACTCAGCTGATGCTTGAGCTAGCAGCAGCAGCATGGAAGTAAGCAAGATACCACCCCCTATTTATATTGCAAACGTCCAGTATATAAATTGCAAACTAGACCCCCCATTCATTGGGCGCCTCCTATGCAGTCGGGGCACCCTTCATCCGTCTCCTGTCTTAGTGCCTGATACAATGCTGGGACATAGGTGACAGGTGGTCGTGCCAGGCCCCGGAAGTTGGGTGACCCCTGAAACTTTAGAAAAGGGTGGAGGTTGTCCCAGTGGTTGGAATCGTTCTCCATCGGGAGTGGTGAGTAATTTAAACTAGATTTTGTTTGGGGGGCAAGAAACGAGTTTAAGAGGTAACAGTGAGAGAGGGGGCAACCTTGATGGCATGTGAATTAGACGGTGAAGGGGGTGAGTAATGTAGTAGATTGGGGGAGAGGCCCCAAGTTACAACACCTATAGTTAGAATATTTGTGCCCATTAAATTTACTATATCAAATTTAATGAATGATGGTGGAATTTGTGGCCAATTCGGACATTTAGGCACATTTCCTTTATGGTTTTATCGCAGGAATAATTGTTTTTATATTTTAATAGATCGTACGCTGCTTTATCTAACATGTGAATCATTTTACTTATTGTATTTTTAAAAGTGTTCTAGGAGAGGGGTGATTCAGTTTTTTTATTTTTTTACATTTTGTTAAAAGTTTTCACATTTATTTTGCTATTATTTCAGACTTACTGATCAGTCAGTAGGACCCTCTCCTGTTCGCAGGCGCACCTGTGTTCCTCCCTGTGCCCCTTCCGCTGTGCAGCAGGCTGCACTCAACCTGTTCAGTGATCCCAGCACTGCTCCCTTGATCCAGCACAATCGTCCTTGCCTCCTAATCCTGGTCTTACAAGATTTTTAAAGGGCCAGCGCTCCGCTAATTGGCGCTGGCCACCGGGCAATCTAATTATAGCCAACATCTTCCCCATGCCATGCCAGATCTTTGAGCTTCCAAATTCCAATTGAGAAAAGTGTTTCCGTGTTCTTTGCCCTGTGTATTTGTGTTTTCCCTTGTGACTTCGATTCCTTTCCTGATCTCGCTCTGTGATGCTTGTCCTTACTTCCTCCACCACGTACCCCGACTCTGATCCTTCGTTCAGGCTCTGACAAGGACGCGCGTGGATATTGGGTTCCTGACTTTGCAAGACATTCGCACTGTCCCTCACAAATGCCGATGGGTAATAAGGTCTATATCGGCTTGGCAGGAATCATTTCAATTGGATTAAAACTGGCTGAAGGATCAAATCAAGGGGTTGTGGTCAACATGGACACCATATACAGGTGCATCCAATGGTCGGGTGATACGCCCTCTAATATTTGTAGTGGTCAGAATAAGTGTTTGAGACTGAGTTTGTGTGATCTCACACTTGCGCAATGATGAGTCAATGTGGGTAATGTGGCTACAGAGCGATGAAAAGAAGGAGGGGTGAACCCCGCTCTCTCCACAGAGTTGGACTGTGTACTGACTTGCACATGGAAAGACTGAGGACATGTGATGCGTAGTGGTAGGGTGCCACTACACTTGTACTTCTAGAGGACGTAGTACCCCACAAACTTTGGCCAAACATACTGTCCCCATTGGGTCGTGTGAATTTGGCAAAGTATGGTGGGTTTGGCAACTCAACTGATGTCTATACTCAACTTAAAGCTCTCCATGCTAGAGAATCTGATTGCGCATAAAATTTACATATACTGGGAAAACAGTTAAAGGATATTTGGGAATAGGTTTATACGTGCCTATACAATGGTATTTGTCTTGTGAGGGTGATGTTACTGTAACTATGGACAAGAGGAAAAGTTTAAGAAATATAGACTCCAATTACAGAAATTTCATTTACAATAATACATCATGACTGGAAACAGAGCAAACAAATTGGTAAATTTAATAAATATGGCACCAAAAAAATCACATAATAATACAGAAAATTCAAAGAAACAACTAATCATTTGAAAATACCCCCGAGACAGAGAAGTAACACTGTTGTTATATCGTTAGTGATTTCACTGCTTCCTTGCCGCCGTCTTAACATCTTTATTTTTCAAACTGTAAATAAATGGATTCAGGACGGGACAGCCGCGTGTTAAATAAGGAGAAGACTTTGTTGGAGTCCAAAGTGTCGGTAGAACTCGGCCTCAGATATTGGCAGACGAGACTCAAGTAGAGAATAATGACCACGGTGTAGGTGAAGAGAACAAGTGTAGAAGGCTTGCGTTACCGGAGCTGGAACTTATCCTCAGGATGGTGGCGATAATAAGACGTTATGAATGAAGGTGAGAAGAAAAGGAGTAAAACACGAGGAGCAAAACCCCGATAATATATCATTCTCAAGAGGTGGTGTCACTGCAAAGAGCTTCATGATGGGCAAAATATCACAAAAATAGTGGTTGATCTCATTGGACTTGTAGCGGAGAAGCGCGAGATGGCAACATGTGGGAACGACTTCCATGAACCCCAACGCCAGCAGGATGCGGCCAAAGCTGGCAGATCCCATTGTTCAGATCATGTGTAGTGCAATGGATTACAGATGGCCACATAGCGTTCTACTCATGGCCGTCAGGATCAACCGCTCGTTGCAGTTCAACGAGAGATATGTACATTTGGGACATGCAGTTGGTGAAGGACACAGTTTTGTCTCCAGACATGTAAGACAGTAGGATCTTGTGTAGGGTTATAGTCAAGCAAAAAACATCTAAAAGGACAAGTTGCCCAAAAAGAAATACATAGGGGTGGAAGTGAGGCTCGGACAGACGAGGAAAGGAGATCATGTTTCCACTTACTGTTATAAGGTAAATGATTAATACCGAGATGAAAACACAAGGGCTTGATGTCGGGGGCTTCCGAAATCCCTTGATGATTAAAAATATGGTGATGGGGGTCCGATTCTGGAACTCCACATTTTCAGGTCATTGTGTTCTGGGAGAGAAATCATGACATATTCTTATGGCTTAGATTCTGAATTCTAATAAACTTATCTTAAAGGTCAACATAGAAGGGAATTAAAGGAATAAAACCCCTGGGAGGGCAAGGGAACAAAAACATGATACTACCCTTACCCTACTGGTTTCAAATCACTGGGTCCCTCTAAGGCCAGTGCAGGTTCTGTAGACCAGCGACAATGTACCCCAATGGGACCTTACCAAACTGATGCTCGAGCCCGATAAGGCTAAGTATGTAACTATCATCTGAGTTCTTGAAAAACCCAT
Source organism: Engystomops pustulosus (assembly GCA_019512145.1). Classification (NCBI taxonomy): domain Eukaryota; kingdom Metazoa; phylum Chordata; class Amphibia; order Anura; family Leptodactylidae; genus Engystomops; species Engystomops pustulosus. The sequence goes on along the minus strand of WNYA01000271.1, from coordinate 113,473 downwards.
TTAAAGGGAGCCTGCCATCAGTACCTCAAGACAGTTCACAGAAGCCCTTTACACCTGCATTGCAAAATGTTATTTGCATTACATATAATTGTGTTTTAACTCACCTGCACCTATCAGAATCTTGTTCTGAGTCCAGGGGTTGGGCTTTGGTTTGGAGCTCAATCCTCGCTCTCCATTCCCAGACTGGGAGGTAGTAAACATTACCCATTTAACTCCACATTAAGGCACTTTAGTAAAGATACATAATCCTACCCGTAACATTAACCCCATAAACCAGTTATAACTAAACATAACTAAGAAATGATGACACGAGGCTCCTGTTGGGCAGAAAAGGTCACAGCTATTTATTGCTGATAAACACAATTATTATTATTTTAATATTCCCAAAATCAACCGCAATTTAATTGGTGCAAATTCTTGCATCATGTCAGCCGGCCAGAACTTCAAAGTATGTGATGTAGGTGGCATTGAAAGGAGTCATTATTTCCTCTGACTTAAGTTCACCCTGCAATGCAGAAATGCAACCCTAACAATAACCACGCACCCTTAATGATAAACTCGCGTGACATCGCTGAGTTTTGGTTCCATCTCTAAAGGGAAACTCCACCTGCTGAGATCTAGGCTGTTATGGGATAGAATGTGACTCTGTGTGTTTCTCCATATCTTCAATCATCTCTTGTCCTCCATTTGGACCTTCATTTTTTTGGTGTTTAGGGGTGGTCCAAAGTTTGAATGGTTGTCCACGATAAACAGGAACGGAGTGGTAGACCCAAACCCATCCAGAAAGATGTCCCAAACTACCAATTTAGATCAAAGGGGTTTGTCCGGACTATAAGAAAAAGTTATATCGTGCTGGGGGGAAGCTTTTTAAAAGAATAGAAAGCTTACTCACTCTCCAGTGTCCAGTGTCCTGTGCTCGGGTCCGTTTCAGAGCTCGGTCTGGCATTCCAAGAATGGGGGGTAGTAAACATTACCATTTAAAAATCCACAGTAAGGCACTTTAGTTAAAGGATAATAATCCTACCGTAAACATTAACCCCATAAACCGTAAAAACTAAACATAAATAGAATGATGACACGCGGCCATGTTGGGGCAGAAAGGTCAAGTATTATTGTGATAAAACACAATTATTATTATTTAATATTCCCAAAATCAACCGCAATTGTGTTGTTTTGGAAAACCATAGCTGCCGAAGTGGTTGTTCCATGGGACTCGAAACACCACTTCGACTTCCGAAAAGATCCACATCATTCTCTGTTCCGGCCAGCTGTGATTGAGATGTCTCAAAAACAATATACTAATACTTTTAAAAAACATTAACCACAATCTCCGTCCGGCTCTTGGTAAAAACCATAAAGCTGCCCGAAGCGGTTTGCTCAACGGATCCCGAACCACACTCGACTCGAAAGATCACATTCAATTCGCTTTTCACGCGATGTGACTTGAGCTGATCCAAAAAAACAATTAGTAATTAATACTTTTAAAAAAATTTAACACCATCTCGTCGTTCTCTTGTGTAAAACATAGCTGCCCGAAGCGGTTTGCTAAACCGGACTACTCCCGAATCAGCACTTCGACTTACGGGCAAAATTCCAAATCAATTCACATTTCCGTCAGCTGTAACTTGAGATGTCACTGAAAACCGAAAACCTCAAAAAAACACAAAAACCAAGTAACAGTAGGGAGGGAGGGAGGGACAGCTTGAAGATGGCGCGGGCAAGAGGAAGTGCAGGCCCAGAGCCTGCCCTATAAAGGCTCAGCTATGGGAGGGACTGAGCAGCAGCAGCAGGGAGGAGAAAGGAAGCAAATACCACCCCTATTTATAGTGCAAACGTCCCATGTAATAAATTGCAACACTAGGACACCCCCAGTCAGTGGGCGCCCTCCTTATACAGTCGGGGGCACCCTTCATCCGTCTCCTGTCTTAGTGCCTGATACAATGCTGGGACATAGGGACAGGTGGTCGTGCCAGGGCCCCCGGAAGTTGGGTGACCCCTGAAACTTTAGAAAAAGGTGGAGGTCCCAGTGGTTGGATCGTTCTCCATCGGGAGTGGTGGAGTATTTAAACTAGGATTTTGTTTGGGGGGGGCAAGAAAGAGTTTAAAGAGGTAAACAGGTGAGAGAGGGGGCAACCTATGATGGCAGGTGAAGTAGACGGTGAAGGGGGTGAGTAAGGTAGTAGATGGGGGAGATCCACAAGTTACACACCTATAGTTAGGATATTTGTGCCCATTAAATTACTATTAATCAAATTTTATGAATGAATGTGGAATTTGTGCCAATTCGGACATTTAGGCACAATTTCCTTTATGGGTTTATCGCAGGGAATAATTGTTTTTATATTTTAATAGATCGTACGCTGCGTTATCTAACATGTGAATCATTTTACTTATTTATTTTTATAAGTGTTCTAGGAAAGAGGGGTGATTTCAGTTTTTTATTTTTTTACATTTTTTAAAAAGTTTTCACATTTTATTTTGCTATTATTTCAGACCTTACTTGATCAGTCAGTATGACCCTCCTCTCTGGTCGCAGGCGCACCTGTGTTCCTCCCTGTGCCCCTTCCGCTGTGCAGCAGGCTCACTCACCTGTCAGTGATCCAGCACTGTCTCCCGTGATCCAGCACAATCGTCCTTGCCTCCTAAGGCTTCTCAAGATTTAAAGGGCCAGCGCTCCGCTAATTGGCGCTGGCCACCTGGCAATCTAATTATTAGCCAATCTCTTCCCTCATGCCATGCCAGATCTTTGAGCTTCCAAAGATTCCAATTGAGAAAGCTGTGTCCTGTGTTCTTTGCCCTGTGTATTTGTGTTTTCCCGTTGTGACTTCGATTCCGTTCCTGACTTCGCTCCTGTGATGCTTGTCCTTACCTTCCGCCACGTCCCCGACTCTGATCCTCTGTCAGCCTGGACAGAGGAGCCGCTGTGGATATTGTGTTCCTGGACTTTGCAAAGACATTCGGCACTGTCCCTCACAAATGCCTGATGGGTAAAATAAGGTCTATAGGCTTGGCAGGAATCATTTTCAATTGGATTAAAAACTGGCTGAAGGATCATATCCAGAGGGTTGTGGTCAACAATGGACACCAGTTATACGAGGTGCACCCAAAGGTTCTGTGATACGCCCTCCAATATTTGTAGTGGTCAGAATTAAGTGTTTGAGAACTGAGTTTTTGGTCATTCACTTGGCAAATGAGGTTCAATGTGGGTAAATGTGGCTACAGAGCGATGAAAAGAAGGAGGGGTGACCCCTCTGCTCTCCACAGAGATGCACGGTGTACTGCCTTGCACATGGGGAAAGATGGGACATGGTATGGAGTGGTAGGGTGCCACACACTTCGTACTTCTGTGAGGGACGTATGTACGGCCACAAACTTTCAGCCGAACATACGTCCCCCATTGGGTCGTGTGAATTTGGCCAAAGTATGGTGGGTTTGGCCAACTCAACTGAAATGTCTATACTCAACTTAAAGCCTTCCAGTCCCAGAGAATCTGATTTGCATAAAAAATTTACATATAAATGGGAAACAGTAAAGGGATATTTGGAAAGGTTATACCGTGCCCTATACAATGGTAGTTTGTCTTGTGAGGTGATGTTACTGTAACTATGGACAAGAGGAAAAGTTTAAGAAATATAATCCCAAATTACAGAAATGTCATTATTACAATATATCAATGACTGGAAACACAGCAAACAGAATTTGGTAAATTATAATAAATATGGCACCAAAAAAATCACATAATAATACAGAAAATTCAAAGAAAAACACTAATCATTTGAAAATATCCCCGAGACAGAGAAGTAACACTGATTGTTATATCGTTAGTGATTTCAGCTGCTTCCTTGCCGCCGTCTTAACATCTTTATTTTTCAAACTGTAAATAAATGGATTCAGGACGGGGACAGCCGCTGTGTTAAATAAGGAGAAGACTTTGTTGGAGTCCAAAGTGTCGGTAGAACTCGGCCTCAGATATTGGCAGACGAGACTCAAGTAGAGAATAATGACCACGGTGAGGTGAGAGGAACAAGTGTAGAAGGCCTTGCGTCTACCGGAGCTGGAACGTATCCTCAGGATGGTGGCGATAATGAAGACGTATGAGATGAAGGTGAGAAGAAAAGGAGTGAAACTCACAAGGAGCAAACCCTCGATAAATATAATCATTCTCAAGAGGGTGGTGTCACTGCAAGAGAGCTTCATGATGGGCAAAATATCACAAAAATAGTGGTTGATCTCATTGGACTTGTAGCAGGAGAAGCGCGAGATGGCCAACATGTGGGGAACGACTTCCATGAAACCCAACGCCCAGCAGGATGCGGCCAAAGCTAGGCAGATCCCATTGTTCATGATCATGTGGTAGTGCAATGGATTACAGATGGCCACATAGCGGTCGTAACTCATGGCCGTCAGGATCAACAGCTCGTTGCAGGTCAACGAGGAGAATATGTACATTTGGGACATGCAGTTGGTGAAGGACACAGTTTTGTCTCCAGACATGTAAGACAGGAGTATCTTGTGTAGGGTTATAGTCAAGCAAAAAACATCTAAAAAGGACAAGTTGCCCAAAAAGAAATACATAGGGGTGTGAAGTTGAGGCTCGAGACAGACGAGGAGAAGGAGAGTCATGTTTCCACTTACTGTTATAAGGTAAATGATTAATACCGAGATGAACACAAGGGCTTGGATGTCGGGGGCTTCCGAAATCCCCTTGATGATAAAATAGGTGATGGGGGTCCGATTCTGGAACTCCACATTTTCAAGGTCATTTGTGTTCTGGAAGAGGAATCATGACATATTCTTACGGCTTAGATTCTGAATTCTAATAAAACTTATCTTAAAGGTCAACATAGAAGGGATTAAAGGAATAAAACCCCTGGGAGGGCAAGGGTAACAAAAACAATGATACTAACCTTACCCTACTGGTTTCAAATCACTGGGTCCCTCTAAGGCCAGTGCAGGTTCTGTGACCAGCGACAATTACCCCAATGGGAAGCCTTACCAAACTGATGCTCGAGCCCGATAAGGCTAAGTATGTAACTATCATCTGAGATTCTTGAAAAACCCATTTAAAGGGAGCCTGCCATCAGGTACCTCAAGACAGGTCACAGAAGCCCATTACACCTGCATTGCAAAGATGTTATTTGCATTACAATATAATTGTGTTTTAACTCACCTTGCACCCTATCAGAATCTTGTTCTGAGTCCCAGGGGTTGGGCTTTGGTTTGGAGGCTCAATCCTCAGCTCTCAGCCCCCACCCTTGTGCTCCAGTATAGCGACTCCTTCCTGCTTCTCCACTCACACAAGGGCAGAGCTCACGCATGGTGAGCTGACATTAATGGGGGAAGGGGAAGTTCTACAGGAGCAGCACAGAAAAGTGTATTTTTAAAAAAAAAAAATATGTTTGATGTGTTACATGACCCTCTTACCATCGGATCTAAGATTGGAATGGATCCAAAAATATAAATATAAATGACTTCAAAATGGCTGCCGTGGTCAACACCCATCTTGAAAAGTTTCCCCCTCCAATATACTATACACGTATAAATGGTCCACCCTGTATTACATAAGTGGTTCACCTGGATTGGCAAAAAACTCTTCAAAAACTTTACATAAGGATTTTTCCAGGTCTAATTTTTGAGTCTTGATGTGGTAAATTGTTATATAAACATAGACACAGAAATCAACCACTTTATGTTGGGGGATCTATAAAACTTTTTCTACAAGGTCATTGTCCTACAAAGTTGATTGTTTAGAAATTGTCCATCTGTGTGACTATTACCAGGTAGGTCAAGGGTTTCAGCTACTCCAACGTAAGACCCATGATTCTAGATTATGATCTAGATCAATGAATTCCATTGAATTTGGCAATTCAGTTTTCATGATGAAATGTTATTGCTCATTGCTCCTGCACTGACCAACTCCGGGACTGGTGATATGTGACTGAGTCTTTCATAGTTCCATAGTCTTAATTTATTTTATAAAATGAGTGGTGCTAAGCTCGGGATTCCGGCTTCTACGATATCCATTTATCATAAAGAGTAAATAGATTAAAGTCTTAAAGGTCGTCTACTGATGGTAGATGTGTCCTACTAAGAAGCTTCTGGAAAGGTGTTCCTCAGGACTTCTTCTACCGTATCTCTATACGCTGTGATTGTGGTCTGCGGCGCTCAGGTGACGTATGTATGTGAAGGGGTCCAGGTGTAACTGCTACCGAAACAGGGGAGTAACTAAATTATAGGACAAGACGCTCCGATGACAGAGCCGGAGCTTCCCAGGCCAATAACCATAACTTTTATAACCCTATATTGCCGCAATCCTGGCGTAAAGAGTTCTAATACAAGAAGAACTAAGTTCCATATTCCGTCTATCAGTAACACTAATGGTACAAGTCCTTTAAAAATTGAACAAGTCCATGGCTACATGATGACACAATAATACGATAGATGCCGTACATGGTTCTCCCTGTTTTAGTAAATTAATAAAATTTAGTAAAAACCTTCTATTGATCAAGAAGAAAAACGAAATTGTATTCAAGTCTAACGATCCCTTTAAATTATACTTCAAAGACTAATATGCAATAACCTGCAACACAATCAGTGTAAGTTCTCTGTGTAATGTGTAGGTTGTACAGAGGGTTACTAGAGGTCGTGTAATGTGCATTGTTTATGTGCTGAACAGAGGGATCTAAGTATATAAGTTCCAATACACTTTGATACATCCAGCCTGGAGAACCCCTATAATAGTATCAGCCTGGAGAACCCCTATAATAGTATCAGGCTGGAGAGAAACACCTTAATAGTATCAGCTGGAGAACCCCTATAATAGTATCAGCCTGGAGAACCCCTATAATAGCATCATCTCCAAATCAGATGGTAGGGGCCATAGAACGGCCATTGTCTGGCCGGCCAGAACCTGGAGTCACTTACCTGAATGAGTAAATCCATTCTTCACCGTATCACTGGGAACTTTGCTTTTATAATCTTCTACAACAGAGAAAAGTCCCTAAAGGATGAAATCTCTAAAGAAATGTAGAATATAGGGAATTACTTGTAGAGATCATTTTTTTTTTTAAAGTTCTGGATCATAAAAAGTAAATCAGATTGAGATCTAACAATGACCCAAGATGTATGAGCTGGTCTTAAAGGAAACCTGATATCATGGAGCACACCACCCTGTAGGCTATTTCATCCTGATGCCGGCAGATACTTTGGTTTGGCACAGCAATCTCTTTAGTTTAGCTATTCAAATGATTTACTCACATGTAAATTACCCCTGTTGATGCCCTCCGTGTGTTAATTATTCACGCCTTCGTCTTGCTACCCACCCTCCTTCAGGTCCCTAGAGCCTTTACGTCACCCAGCTCCCAGGGTTTATGGCGCATGCGCAGGCACTAACTCTCGCACAGCCGGCCGGCAATAAGTGCCAAGAGCCTGATGACGTCACAGCTCTCGGCAACTGAAGGAGGGCGGGTAGTAAGACAGAGGCGTGAATAATGAACACTCGGAATACATCGACAGACGGCTGATGACGTAGGGGTAGCACCGTAGGGCTAATTCACATATGTGAGTAAATTGTTTTTTTTTAAGTTAAACTAAAGATCGCCATACCTAAGTATCCAGGATATCCAAGTATACAGGAGGACTAGGAACAGAAAAACAGACAAGACAGTGAGACCCAACTGGAACCCACCAATCTCACCTAACTTACTGGAACCACCCTAGGTGGTGGCGAGTAACTGGTCGACAATCCCTTCTAACACCATAGTGTAAAACACGTAGCAAAGACAGAATAGAACCAAATCACAAAACAGTAGTCGTCTGAACAAGAGCCAAAGGGCACGATACCAGGAATACAATGTACAGAGACACAAGCAAGGTAAGTAGCTAGCAAAGAAGGAACTCTATAGCCAGCATCTTAGTAAGGCCAGGCAGGGCTCTTATGTGATCTCAGAGCCCCAACCTCAATAGTGATTGGGCCAGAACTCAGAGATTCAGACAAATCAGCGAACAGGTGACTAGTGTGAGAAGCTATCATTCACAATGGGTTAACTAACAAGGGACGAGAGCTAATGCTGCAGGAGAGAGACATGGGTGGTGCTAACCAATCCAAACAAACTAGCCAGCTAAGCCCCCTGTCAGGATTCAGGGGTAGTAGACCCAGTGAACCGCCATGGATGATGACGTAAGCTGATACCTGGGAGCGGAGTATAAGTGGCACCTGGGTTGGACTTTGTGTGGTGTGGTACCACCAGGTCACTCCACAGGCTCGACTTTGGCCAAGGCGGATCAGGATGACTGACTTCTGGAGGGAGACATGGAAGGAGTTCGGAATGTGCATGGTAGGAGTAAGGCAAAGCTTATATCTACAGGCATACATATTGGGAGGACAGCCACACATTATCACCCAGAGAGAAGGCCTGCCTTCCTTATCAGTTTGGATCTTGGTGTGGGCTTGATGTATCTGCTCCCAGACAGATTGGAAATCTTGAATCAAATCTTCCACCGAAGGAAGATCCAAAGGAACAGACAGAGGGAGAGGTGGGCGTGGGATTTGTCCATAGACATTTAAGAAGGGGGCAGCACCAGCAGATTCAGAGTCCAAGGAATTATATGAGAATTCTGCCCAGGATACGAGAGTAGACCAGTTGTCTTGTCGAGCAGAGATAAAGTGCTGTTGGCAGCAGCCCAGAGACTGTAGCGGAGCTTGCACTTACCTTCACTCAGCCCGAGCTGGTGAACACCAGCGCGTTCCGATGCTTTTCAGCGCAGCGGAGGAACTACCTTAATAAATCCCGGCCGGACCCGAATCCAGCGCAGAGAATGCGGCGCTGGATCGCGAATGGACCGGGTAAGTAAATCTGCCCCATGGTGCCTCTTGGAGCCACCACGTGAGTGTCTACTGATCCGTACTACAGACCATACAGTGTATGCACGAGGACCATCTATAGGAAGATGACTGGGACTATTCAATGACTATTATACTAGACCCCATAAGTTAAGGAGAAATACACAAATGAATATTACTAATGTCAAATACTTCATATTAAACTCAAAAACATTCAGATTATTCAGCCACAACTTTTCTCCAAACTATAATATGAATTATTCCCTTTCCTTAGTTTTACTCCTTGGCATTTTTCTGGTACATTCTATTTTTTATATCTATTAATCTACAAATTATTTCTGCCGATCACTGAGATAAATTCCCACTACCAGGTCTCTGATGACTCTTCATAGTTATCATCTGACTAATAAGGACCTGGTGGTGGAAGGCTCCTTGGGGGATCTCAGATAATAAGAAACGGGATGTTTCCAGCAGTAATGAGTCCCCGAGAGGACAACATGTAAATTATGGCGGTATTATTGTATAATTCATGGACTGAAGACCAAGTCACATCCATGAATGATGTCAGTCTAATGTCAATGGCCAGGTGTATTTGTTATTTTGTATTGAATCTTAATAAATATTAAGGATTTTTATGAATACAGCTCCAACATAATTGGCAACACTGTACAATATGGAGGGCACATGTACACACAAAATCGGACATTACTATGTAATCAGCGAATTAACATTTCAATCAAGTGGAGTGAGGGTCTAGCTTACAATATGAGAGGAGACAGAGGGAGACAAGAAGAGTGAGGACACTGATCAATCTACGAGGAGATGGAGACACAAGAGGAGTGAGGACACTGATCAATCTACGAGTAGATGGAGACACAAGAAGAGTGAGGACACTGATCAATCTACGAGGAGATGGAGACACAAGAGGAGTGAGGACACTGATCAATCTACGAGGAGGTGGAGACACAAGAGGAGTGAGGACACTGATCAATCTACGAGGAGGTGGAGACGCAAGAGGAGTGGGGACACTGATCAATCTACGAGGAGATGGAGACACAAGAGGAGTGAGGACACTGATCAATCTACAAGGAGATGGAGACACAAGAGGAGTGAGGACACTGATCAATCTATGAGGAGGTGGAGACACAAGAGGAGTGAGGACACTGATCAATCTACGATTGGCCAAGCTTCCCTGTGCAGAGCCTTGGTCCCCTTGAAAAATGCTTGAGTCTCCCATTGACTTCAATGGGGCTCGTTATTCGAGACGAGCACTCGAGCATCGGGAAAAGTTTGTCTCGAATAACGAGTACCCGAGCATTTTAGTGCTCGCTCATCTCTATTCCATAACTAACATGGATGTGAATTGGAGTGAAGGAAATAGTAAAATTGAGAGAGCTACAAGTAAGTTCAGGAGCTACAGAAATGAGCTCTTTCCATATGTGCAATACTATTTCTGTAACTCCTTTCTACTTCTGAGAGATTTGTGAAGCCTAGAACAGTCATGTTGTACTGTACCAAAACTCTGACCACCTCTCTATGAATGGCTGATTCCTGATCCGAAATGTCCGCCGGAATGCACATCTGCCAAGAAGATTGTGTGCCCGATATTCTGCATGTGTCGCTTCCCCGCTGAGGTCCGCCGGAGTTCACCTTCTTCTTCCCGGTGCATGGCTTGTGACACAAATTTAAATGTTAAATCCCGCGCTCAGTCTGAATCCGTCGGATCGTCCGACAATGTGTCCCCCGATTTCTGACACATGAAAACTGATCGCGTGCGACACAATCCCCGGCGATATCCCTGAAAAGACGGAAAACCCAACGAAAATGCGGCCGCGGGACCCTTAGTAAATAAGCCCGATGCGTCGGTGCATTTAGCTTAAATCTGGGTGGAGTCAGGCCACTGAGTCTTCAATTTTCCTACAGCGCCACCACAGATGAAAATAAGTATTACACCATGTCCATTCAAAACTATTTTTTCTCCTGCGTAAGGCTACATTCACACACATGTATGGGGGACGTATATACGGCCGACGTATATACGGCCGATATACGTCCCCCCATACACTTCGATGGGCTCACGGCCCTGTACGGGAGCGGTACGGTGCAGCACACGTGCGGCACCGTACCGCTCCGTAGCCCGGGAAAAGATAGGACATCTCACCTCTTCCTCCTCTCCCTGCGCTGCCGTGTGCCTGCCGTGCTATGGTACGGCGGGCTCACGGCAGTGTGAATATAGCCTAACGCTGCACAGGACAGGTAGTCCCTGACTTAAGGACACCCAACTTACAGACAACTCCTAGTTACAGACTCTACAGACCCTAGTTACAGACAATGCCTAGTTACAGACGGACCTCTGTACCTAGAAGCAGCTGAGCATCAAACTGGGAAATCCATTTACACTCTGATCTTGACTTAGTTTAATAATTTGAATAACATTCTAAGAGAAGAGGGTCAAGTTGACATTCTCGTTATTTTTATATTTATGTATTTTATGTTTTCTTCGGATTGAAAACCTTCTTAGCCTTCACATTCTTCCAGCACTGTACAACATGACATTGCCTTTAGCCCTCACATATTTTCACATCCCACAACTCACAAAAAGCCTTAACATTGTGTTCTAATATATCGTCTGCTGTATGTGATCTAATGTCTCCTGTTCCACGATGTTCCATCATGTCCGCTTATTGTTTTCTTTTTACAATTTTCAGTGTTGTTTCCTACACATTGTTGGCATAGCTAGGTGTAATTTATCATGTTGTGCTCTTATAATCCAGCATACTAATTAATCAAGCAGGACAAGGAATTTGCATACGAGGAAAAACATCCAGGGACATCGATAGGAGTATGAAATCTTCTTACTGGAGGTGAAATGTCAAAGAAGCTGCGAAGCTCAGAAATCCCAACTTCTAATAACAGTCTATTACTTCTAGTATTTAGGACAAGGGTAAGGGTCCTACAACAAAATTAACAATTACCATACCGAGGATAAGCCGACCCGAGTATAAGCCGAGACCCCTAATTTTACCACCAAAAACTGGGAAAACCTATTGACTCGAGTATAAGCCGAGTGTGGGAAATGCATTGGTCACAGCCTCCCAGTATATAGCCATCCTGCCCCCAGTAGTATACAGCCAGCCCAGCCTGCCCCCAGTAGTATACAACCTGCCCAGTCTGCCCCCAGTAGTATACAGCCAGCCCAGCCTGCCCCCTTAAGTATACAGCCAGCCCAGGCTGCCCCCTTAAGTATACAGCCAGCCCAGCCTGCCCCCTTAAGTATACAGCCAGCCCAGCCTGCCCCCTTAAGTATACAGCCTGCCCCCAGTAGTATACAACCTGCCCAGCCTGCCCCCAGTAGTATACAGCGAGCCCAGCCTGCCCCCTTAAGTATACAGCCAACCCAGCCTGCCCCCTTAAGTATACAGCCTGCCCAGCACTAACAAAAAAAAAATAAGCTTATATACTCACCCTCCGGTGGCCCTGATGCCCGCGCTGCTCACCCGATGTCCGCGCTGCTCACCCGATGTCCGCGCGGGTCCTCTTCTGTCTTCTATCTTCCTCTGTCTTCTGTCTTCCTCTGTCTTCCTCTGTCTTCCGCAGCACGTCGCCATGTTTCCCGGGCGGCAGGCGCATAGTATGACGCGGCCGGTGCTGACGTCATACTATGCGACGGCCGGAGAAGAACATGGTGGGGCCCTGCGGAAGACAGAGGAAGATAAAAGACAGAAGAGGACCCGCACGGACATCAGGGGAGCAGCGCGGACATCGGGGCCACCGAAGGGTGAGTATATAAGTTTATTATTTTAAGTGCTGGGCTGCCTATTGACTCTTGTATAATTTGCACATTTTTTGTGCTGAAAAACTGGGCTTATACACGAGTATATCAAAATAAATGGGAAGTTCAGGAAAAGCTTCTAATTATAGGGATGATACACACAGTGATGTCACAGTGCAGTTATATTACACACAGTGATGTCACAGTACAGGGATAATACACACAGTGATGTCACAGTGCAGTTATAATACACACAGTGATGTCACAGCACAGTTATAATACACACAGTGATGTCACAGCACAGTTATAATACACACAGTGATGTCGGTGTGCAGTTATAATATACACAGTGATGTCACAGTACAGGGATAATACACACAGTGATGTCACAGTGCAGTTATAATACACACAGTGATGTCACAGTGCAGTTATAATACACAGAGTGATGGCACAGTGCAGTTATAATATACACAGTGATATCACAGTGCAGTTATGATACACACAATGATATCACAGTGCAGTTATAATACACACAGTAATGTCACAGTAGGGTAATACACACAATCAGTGTCAAATTGAGGTGCTAATGGTCCTGTAGAGAAACGGATTCAAGGGGCACCCAAAATATTACCTATGTTGTGGGAGTCCGGGATTCAGGAACTTTGAAGCAGTGAAATAAAAAATAAGGTTATACCTCTCTCCAGTACATTAGTTTCTCATCTTATACTTCTATACCATGTTGCATACATAGGTTCAAGACTAATGTTGGATGATAAATATGATGTAATATAAAACTGTTTCTATGTATTCCCCCCTCATAGGAGAGGATAACAGAGAGTCATAATACAGAGGAGATGCTGCAGAATTGTGGACTGTGTAATATAAGGACTTACTATAAATAGTATAGATAATGGGTCAGATTTACTTACCCGGTCCATTCGCGATCCAGCGGCGCGTTCTCTGTGCTGGATTCGGGTTCGGCCAGGATTCAATAAGGTAGTTCCTCCGCCGTCCACCAGGTGGCGATGCTGCGCTGAAAAGCATCTGAACGCGCTGCAGTTCACCGGCTCAGGCTGAGTGAAGGTAAGCGGGTCCCGAGCGACACATTTTCCGTTCTTAAATGCGGTGGTTTTTCCGAACACTTCGGGTTTTCGTTCGGCCACGCCCCCCGATTTCCATCGCGCGCATGCCGGAGTCGATGCGCCACAATCCGATCGCGTGCGCCAAAATCCCGGGGCAATTCAGGGGAAATCGGCGCAAATCGGAAATATTCGGGTAACATGTCGGGAAAACGCGAATCGGGCCCTTAGTAAATGACCCCCAATGTCTTTGATCAGAGAAGTCTCTTCATCTTCTTCTTCTACCTTGCCTCCATGTGAGCTTCTTCCAACCATCCAACCACAGATTAAGCAACACACACATTTTCGGCTCCATACTTACTCTCCACCACCCTCTAATCTAAAATTTAATTTTAATTACTGGTCTCTTGCCCTTCTAGAGATTATTATTATTATTATACCCCTACAGTAGCAATAGTGTCCCCAATGTGAATCCAAGATAGTAACATTGCCACTACAGTAGCCAATATAATAAGAGTGTCCCCAAAGGAACCACTATAATAGCAGTGCCCCCACAGTAGCTAATATAGTTAAGGTGCCCCCACAGTAACCAATATAGTAATGATGCCCCCACACTAATCAATATAATAAGAGTGCCCCCACAATAGCTAATTTAGTCAAGGTGCCACCCAGTGTCAAATACTTTCGTATCAAAATTTTCAGTATCAAGTACAGTAACAGTGCCCCCACAGTAACCAATATACTAACTGTGCTCCCAAAGTTACCAATGTTGTAACAGGGCCCCTCTGTATCAAATAGTCATACAAGCCAATAATCATGGGGCCTCTCTGGGAAATATTTACAAGATCCCCATTATAACCAGTAGTCACAGGGTCCCACCTATAGCAAATAGTTACAGGTGGTCCCACTGTAGCCAATAGTCATGGGCCATCACTATAGACAATAGTCACAGGGGCCCCCAACATAACCAATAGTAAGAGCCCATATTTGCCCCTTAAATTTAGCTGCTGCAGTCTGGAGGAAGTGCAGCTGATAATGTCATTATCATGTGGACATACTTTCTGGGTCAGAGTGCTATGTGCTAAGGAATAGTCTGTGAACACTTGTTCCGGTAGAGATTTTATTTTTTGCTGGACATGTTGTAATCTACACGTTGTAGTCCAATTCTGCAGTAGAAATGGATATTGATCACTTTTTTATTCCTTTTTTGCAGGTTGAGATTGATAAAGATCACAATTTTTGGTGGTCTTAAAGATCAGACCCCAACCAATCACAAGAGTAGGGTTCCCGGCTGCTCCATTCACTACTATAGGAGTGTTGTAAATCTATGGTACTCCCAAAATACAGGGGCACATTTACTTACCCTATCACCAGAGTTCACAGAAAGTGCATTGTCCGACAATAATGCACTGTGCCGCGATTCACTAAGATCGTGCGCCCGATATCCTGCATGTGTCGCTTCCCCGCTCAGGTCCGACAGAGTTCACCTTCTTCTTCCTGGTGCATGTTAGTGCTGGGGCTTGTGACACAATGGGGCAGATTTATGAAGCAGTCTGAATGTCAGAATATTTCCAATTGCCCATGGCAACCAATCACAGCTCCCCTTTAAAATATTCATGAGCACTGGTCAAATGAAAGCTGAGCTGTGATTGGTTGCCATGGGCAACTGGAAATATTCTGACATTCAGACTGCTTGATAAATCTGCCCCAATCAGTCTGAATCAGTCGGATCATCCGACTTGAGTGATGGACTCAAGTATTGGACCCACATCAAATGAGTATTGATGAAAATCCTATGTATTGATTGTCAATGCCATTTTTTAGCAAAAATAAGTAGTGAAATAAAAAAAAAAAGTACCAGAGAAAATGAGTGAGGATTTTAGTAATTTGCGGCGATTTTCCCTGTATTGCCCCGGGTTTCTGGCACACGCGATCGGATTGTGGCGCATCGGCGCCAGCATGCACGCAACGGAAATCGGGGGGCGTGGCAGAACGAAAACCCGACGGATTCGGAGAAACCGCCTTATTTTTTTAAAAAAAAGTGTCGAGGGACACGCACTTACCTTCACCAAGTATAGGATCGTGAACTCCGGTGGGCCTCAGCGGACTTCAGCGCAGCAGCGACACCTGGTGGACGTCGGAGGAACTGCCTTAGTGAATCGCCGGAAAAACCCGAATCCACCGCAGAGAGCGCGCCGCTGGATTGCGAATGGGCCGGGTAAGTAAATCTGCCCCAATATCTCTCTGCCTCTCTCCCAGAAGGAGGTCTCAGCAGCACACTTCTGCTTCTGCTGTTTACTGTACATCCATGAATTCTTTGTAAATAAAGAATACATTAGAATTTGCAACTATTTCTTTACCTATAAGAGAAGCTGGTGTTTTATTGACATGAGCAAGACTAACAAAAGAAGAGGTTATTGTATTGTCATGCTAATATAAATCAATGTTTTTATTTGGTTGGTTGCTAGGAGTGTATTATATATTATACTGCACCACATCACATTGATGCTTACCAAGCCTTTAAGTTATAGAGACTGCAGCTGCCCTTGTACTAAAGAATATTACATGACTAGGACATTTAGCTACAAAGTATAAAGGAAAAAAAGGTTCCAGAGCACAGGGACAACAGGTATACAGATAGCACAAGCTCCGCTATTAATACACGCCGAGTTCTAGCAAGGTCAAACATAAAGCAAACATAAGTGCGCTGTGATTCAGACCCCGTCCACAGAATATAACTGAACTACGAATAAAGTGATGGAAAGCCAGTGATTACTGTGTGATAGGGAATGTGGATATAGACAGAGGCACAAGATGTACTGCAACTACTGTGCCTGCTAGGAAACAGAGAAACATAGCATTAGTTTAGGTAACATATATACTCAAGTATAAGCTTACCCAAGTAGAAGCTGAGGCCTCTACTTTCATCACAAAAACTGGAACACTAATTGACTTGGTATAAGCCTAGGGTGGCAAATGCAGCTGCTACAACTTAATAAAATGCCCATCATGGCCCCCACTCAGTAATAAAGTGCCCAGCAGAGGCCCCACTCAGTAATAAAATGAACAGCAGAGCCCCTGCTCAGTAATAAAGTGACCAGAAGAGGCCCCCATAAGTTATAAAATGCCTGGCAGAGCCCCTGCTCAGTAATAAAATGCCCAGCAGAGCCCCTGCTCAGTAATAAATGGCCAGCAGAGACCCCACTCAGTAATAAATTGCCCATCATGGCCCCAACTCAGTAGTAAAATGTCCTGCAGAGCCCGCACTCAGTTATTAAATGTCCAGCAGAGCCCCAAATCAGTAATAAAATGTCCAGCAGAGCCCCCACTCATGAATAAAATGTTCAGCATTGCCACCAGTCAGTAACAAAATGCCCAGAAGAGCCCGCACTCAATAATAAAATGCCCATAATGGGCCCCACTCAATAGAAAATGGCCATCATGGCCCCTACTCACTAATAAAATGCCAATCATGACTTCCACTCAGTAATAAAATGCCCAGCAGAGCCCCTACTCAGTAGTAAAATGCATAGCAGAGGGCCCACTCAATAATAAAATGCCCATCATCGCCCCCACTCAGTAATAAAATGTCTAGCAGAGCAGCCTTAAAAATAATAAACTTAGTACTTGCTTCCGGCACTCACCCCTGGCGTCCTTTCTCGCTGTGTGACCCTCAGGTTTCCGGCGTCTTACTGCCAGTACAGGTGTTGCTGCTACATGACGCCATAGCATGTATGTAAGCAGAGCGTATAGCCTCTGCGGCAGGAGCTGTGAGGGATACACAAGGAGAAGAGGATGCCGGGGGTAAGTATTACGTTTATTATTTATATACATAAATATACACATATATACATATATATATATATATATATATATATATATATATATATATATACGGTATATATATACCTGGAGTACCAGACACAACCAGAGGAAAAGCATGGCGCTGTTTTGGGAGGGTAGAAAAGTAGGAGGTAATTTATTATTAGTCAAGAATTGTGTGCTAATGTTTTATTTTTTTGTGTGTTTTTCTGCTAGTCAGATTTATAATTGTGGGTTTTTTTGTAAAGGGGACACCAGCATTTAACTCATTAAACTACTAGTGCCCTCAGGCTGGATATGAAATGTCCCTTCTAGAATTCCCTCTTTTACCTACAAGAAATTTTCTCCAAAGTCATGTAAAGATTCAGGGAAGATTTGTATTTTGGCTGAGATGAGACAAGAGCTTGCAGGGAGAGCTTCACTTCAGCCACCTCCATCTTGACTTAGAAACATACCTAGAAACATGTTAACTAGAGATGAGCGAGCACTAAAATGCTCGGGTACTCGTTATTCGAGACCTCTTGGTCTTCTTGGACTCCGAGCTGCACACCCCCATGTACTTCTTCTTGTGTAACCTTTCCGTCTTAGATATACTGTCCACCACAGTTGCCCTACATAAGGTCCTCTCCATGTTTATAACAGGCCATAGTATCATATCTTTTACTGCGTGTATGTTACAGATGTGTATTTTTTCCTGGCTCTCCGGCAATGAGTTGATACTTCTAACAGCGATGAGCTACGACCGATACGTGGCCATCTGTAACCCGCTGCGTTATACGATGGTCATGAGCAGTAGGCTCTGCGTGGCCTTGGCCTCCTTCTGTTGGGTTGTTAGTCTTCTGCAGATATTACCTGCCGTGGTTCTTCTCTCGAGGCTCACGTGTTACACGTCTCACGTCATTGACCACTTCTTCTGTGACATCATGCCACTGATCGATTTGTCCTGTAGTGACACATCTGTTTTACAATTACTAATATTCACCGAGGGCGTCCTACTATCAACCTTCACCCCGTTTCTTCTCACCTTCATCTCTTATGTGTTCATTATCTCCACCATAGTTAGAATACAGTCCTCCAATGGAAGATCTAAGGCTTTCTACACCTGCTCCTCCCACCTGACTGTTGTCACTCTTCATTACTCGAGCCTCGTCTGTCAGTATCTGACACCGGTCGGAACCATCACGGCCAATAAATTTTTGGCTCTCTTCAACACCGCTGTGGTTCCCATGCTAAATCCAGTTATCTACAGCTTAAAAAATAAAGACGTGAAGTCGGCCGTGAAAAGGAAACGCCAATATTTTACCACTCGGTTTAGCCATTTGAAAATTTTTGGACTGAAGGACCAGATACATTTGTAAAATGTTTTTGTCTTTGTATTCCAGTGTTCAGAACTTTTTAGATTTTCTTTATTTGTGCATTAACACAATGATAAGTTTGAAGGGTCAGGTCTGAGGAGACGCGTCCTTCTGTTGGGTGGATGGTTTCTGACCCTACGCTTGTCTGCTGAAGGTGAAGGGACACTTCTCGGTGAGTGCCCTTCCTGTATACTTCATTGAAGCACAATGGGGCAGATTTCCTTACCCGGTCCATTCGCGATCCAGCGGCGCGTTCGTGTGGATTTGGGTCCAGCCGGGATTCACTAAGGCAGTTCCTCCGACGTCCACCAGGTGGCGCTGCTGCGCTGAAGTTCCCAGGAGGCGCGCTGGAATGCACTGAAGTTCACCGGCCTATACCTGGTGAAGGTAAGTGCGAGTCCCGCGACACTTTTTTTTTTTAAATGCAGCGGTTTTTCCAAATCCTTCGGGTTTTTGTTCGGCCACGCCCCCCGATTTCCGTCGCGTGCATGCCAGCGCCGATGCGCCACAATCCGGTCGCGTGGGCCAAAATCCCGGGGTAATTCAGAGAAAATCGGCGCAAATCGGAAATATTCGCGTAACACATCGGGAAAACGCGAATCGGCCCCTTAGTAAATGACCCCCAATGAACCCAGAATTATTCATCGGTATTACAGCATTATGACATTCTATACAATTTCTATCTCTTTTAATGAATTGAATATCTATTTCTTGTGACCTACCTCTTCATGTGATAATATGCTAATGAGCGCAGTCTCTTGTTTACATTTTTGTATCCTATGCTTTTTGTTTTATTTCACTTATTTTGTAAACCATTGTATTATTATTAAAAACAGGAATAAAAGTAAAGTAATAAAAATATGCAAACAGGACCTGTATAATGTTTTTAATCTTTGTAAAAATTATATATATATTCTAACACTATTAGAGATGAGCGGAACTTAAAGGGAACGTGTCACCACATTTTCACACATACAGCTAGTGACATGTTCCTAAAGAGAACTATTAAAGGAAACCTACCACCACGGATCTACCTGTTAGGCAGACAAATGTAAGGATAGCCCTTTTTATGGCTAATCCCGTAGTCCCCAGAATCTTTTAGAAAGTTTAATGGCCTTGATATGCACATTTTCTAAAGAGGCTACTGGGGGGTGGAGTAGGCGGAGCTGAGGCTACACGGCGCGGCTACGCCACGCCCCAGTAGCCTCTTTGATCCTCCTACCAGATATCTCCTTGAAGCTGCGCGCACTCGTCTACGGAGCTGGAGTTCTGCGCATGCGCAGAACGCAGGCCGGCGGTTGCACGATCTTGGCTCCAAAGACGGAGCTACTGCGCATGCACAGAACTCCAGCTTCACGGACGAGTGTGCGCAGCTACATGGAGATATCTGGTAGGAGGATCAAAGAGGCTACTAGAAAATAGTTGGGTGCCGCCTGCAGATATCAGATGGGGCATACGGTACAAATCTTGCAGAACAAGGGAAGGACTTTACACTTCATATTGAAGTTATCCAGTTAAAAAACTAAACAGGGGCTTGAAACTTCTGATTGGGACAAAGGGAATCTATGAAGTTTTTCTTATCTCTAAACAAAATGTAATAATGTAATATGTGTTCATCCTTTTGGCTGCTGTATCTTGCTTTGAAAGTAGCCAATTGCAAGGGATATTTACCCAAAACCTTAAAGGGGTTTTCCCACGAACAAAAGTTAAGCCCTATCCAATGGACTAATGGAGCAGACGGCCGTGCTCACAGATTTCCATCAGCTCCATAGAGATTAATGGAGCAGAACGGTCATCTGCTCCATTAGTCTGACAGAGCAACGAGGGGTCTGATGAACCCCATCATTTTCGGGATCTGTGGGGGGTCTCATCACTGAGACACCCACTGATCAGCAAGTTAGGCCCTATCCCGTGGCCAACTTTTGTTTGTGGGAAAACACAACTCCCCCGGTCATTTTTACACAATAAAGAACATTTTTGATCCCTTACTTTACAAATTTAAAGCTTATTGCTGTTTTAGCTCCGATCACTCAGTGATGGTCAGTGTAAGACTCCTGAGTGTGAGCTACATCTGAGCTATGCTCTGCTATATGCCTCCCTCCCTTGCTATATAGATCTTATCTGTCTGTAGCTTGTAGATTTAATCTCCTCATGATGCTGCTTGCCGGCAGGACATGCTCATGTGAAGGTCTGTATCTGAGCCTGTGTGTGGGGGCCGCTGCTGAGACACTGCAGGGAGCAGACCGCAGAAGCTATTCATGAGAACAATCTGTCCTGCCCGACCCTAATCAGAAGAAGATTTACAGTTGTATCCAGGAGGAACCAAAATTGTGTACCTGATAGAGACCGGTTGGACTTATATCTGTGAAATGCTGGATTTTTGTTAATAACAGTGAATGATAGAATTTGTTACATTGTTATCCTGAGTATATTTAAGAATCTTGTCTTCCTGGGAACAGCCCTTTAAGAACATTCCCCTATGACCCTACTTACAGACATGGGTCTAATCAAGATTTATATTGTGTATTTCAAAGTGTTTATAAAGTGTTTTAAAACTTCTGAATTCAAGAAACCTTACATGAGATCCTGATATTATCGTATGTTCAGACCTCGAGATGAAAATTAAAGAACTTCAGTCAAATTCTACAAATACTGATTGATTATTTCATAAACAGGACCTTTCATGTGGTCAATTTTACTACTGTTTTAAATTAGCGGTCCATGCTGATTCGATGACTTTTTGAAGGTTTGAGGTTTCCTCCAGGTAGGTCATATGGTAGGAATATATTTCAGCATCTACTAAACACAATTTTACATTATAGCATGTTTCACAGTGTAAATAATGGAATTATTGATTTATATAAATGGACCTAAATATGGCCCTTAAGATTGAATATAAGAGATAATGGGGGTCATTTACTAAGGGCCCGAATCACATTTTTACGTCGTTTTACCCGAATTTTACCAATTTGCGCCCTTTTTCTCTGAATTGCCCCGGGATTTTGGTGCACGCGATCGGATTGTGGCGCATCGGTGCCGGCATGCACGTGACGGAAATCGGGGGGCGTGGCCGTCGGAAAACCTGTCGGATTCGGAGAAACCGCCGCATTTAAAAATAAAAAAGTGTCGCTTGACACGCGCTTATCTGCACCCACGATAGCTTGGTGAACTTCAGTGAACTCCGACGGAATTCAGCGCAGCAGCGACACCTGGTGGACATCGGGGGAACTACCTTAGTGAATCCCGGCAGAGCCCGAATCCTCCGCAGAGAACGCGCCGCTGGATCGCGAATGGACCGGGTTAGTAAATCTGCCCCAATGATACGTTAGTGTAAATCATTGCTCTCTCTATTAGCCTGGGAGAATCAATGTTCTTTCATGACAAAAAAAATTCACTCAAGGTCTATATTTTACTATCAAAGAATTCTTAGCCTTGGTTGACCTTCTGCTACCAAACTCGTTGAAAACTATTGATGTACAGTGTTTCAGGTTAGCAAGAGGAACCTGAAACACAGATTCAGCGCATCTTCGTTATTCATAAAATCTTTTTACTGTTCTTGTATAACAGCAAGGCAATAACTACGTGTTTCGTTGCTGGACTAGCACCTTCGTCAGGTTTAACAATAATTTCATTGTTTTTATTATTGTTAAACCTGACGAAGGTGCTAGTCCAGCACCGAAACGCGTAGTTATTGCCTTTTATACAAGAACAATAAAAAGATTTTATGAATAACGAAGATGCGCTGATGATGTGGATGACTTCCTCTTGCTAACCTGATACATCCAAGACTACGGGATAGACCGGTGGATACTGTTTCCTCGTGGCTTCTCCCTTCTACAAGCAGCTCTTCTAAATTCTTCTGTACTACGAGCTATGCTATCAAGACACACCTAAGGTGAGCACCCCTACCTTCTCCTCTACTCAATAGATCTTAAACGCTACATTTGAGTCTTTGCGCCCTTTCTTCTTCCACCCCTTGATTCAGAGAATCAGTCCACCTCCGATGATGTACAGTGTTGTCCTTACTGAAAACACATACATTTCTTTAGTGATTGACCCAGATTATCATCTCCACACTCCCAGGTACTTCTGAGGTCCAAAGCATCTGGATCAGGTGATTTGTGCTGAGGTTATATCTCTGTACTTTGCTCCTTTAGCTTTCCCTCCAATCTGACCTCCTCTGACTCCTTCTACCTGTCCCAGATGCTCAAAAAAATCCCAACTTGATGCTGTCACCACCGCGCTTCACTGTAGGGATGGTATTGGGCAAGTGATGAGCAATGTATGGTTATCTCCTAAAATGAGATTCGGAACAAAAAGTTGAATATTGGTTTAATCAGATCAGAGAATATTATTACAGGAACATTCTGGAAAACCTCTTAGAGGCCATGGCAGCATCGACAGAAAAAGAAACTGCACCCTGCTCCTGCTTCAAGATCACAAGACAGCTGTAGCCAATATGTAGCTCCCTTGAAGTCATTACTTTCTATGATGTGATTTGAGGAGGCCATGGATTAATGAGAACAAGAACTGCAGCAGGGTGAGTACATTTATTCTGGCCCTGCCCCAATCCCCACTGGGTTTCCTGGAATTCCAGGTAAAACCCCTTTAAGACTAGATTGGAGGAATGCTGCAATGATGGTTGACCTTCCAAAAGTTTTGTCCCATCTGCACTAAGGACTTTTGGATCTTAACTAGGTTGGGTTCTAGGTCACCCTTCTCCCTCAGTTACTGCGACTGGTGGGGCAGTCAGCTCTAGAAAGACTCCATGTTTTTCCAAGTTTCTTTCTTTTAAGACTTACTGAGGTCATTACCCTCTTGGGAAATTTAGTTGAAGCAAAAACATTTTTGTCTCTTCCTATGCCTACATATACGTCTGTCTTTGAGTTGTAGAGGCAGTTTGTTCTTCCATATGGATTATTTTTGGTTGGATATTCATTGTTAGCTGTGAGACCTTATGTAGGCAAGGTTTTTGCAAATCATGACCAATCAACAAAATTTATCACAGGTAGAATCCAATAAGGGTGTAGAACCATCTAAAAGAGGATCATGGAAATCGGAGGCCCCTGGAGCTGAACTGTTATAGCAAAGAGTTTTGAATACAGTCTTATTATAGGGTATTATCAACCACAGAATAAACAGGAGGTGGGAAATGTGTAAATTAAATGTTTAATTTTGGCACAAAGCATATTCATAGCTAATATTTTTAGTTTTGTGAAGCCATGCCGCAATTATTAGAAATTATTAGCAATTATTAGAAATTATTGGGTTATGTCCCCTCTTCACATAACTGGGAATCTTGTGTTATGCAAATATAATGGTCCCCACAACGTAGAGTTATCTGTTTACTTATATATATATATATATTTATTGCCCCAAACTACCCCCCACTAGTGTGCCCACACAGTATTATATCCCATTGTGCCAACACGCCAAGGTAGAGAAGCAGTAGTCCGTAACAAATAAGTGTTTATTTCACAAGTGGGAAATACAACGTTTCAGCTATCTCATTGTAGCCATTTTCAACATTGAAACATTGAGATAGCTGAAACGTATTTCCCACTTGTGAAATAAACACTTATATGTTACGGAGTGCTGCTTCTCTACCTTGGCTTATTGGAACTTTGGGATCCTCGAGTCGGACCTCCACAAGCTTGCACCCTATCTTTGGATCTAAATCCGATTTCACAGTGCCGCTTCATCTCTCTATTTTTTCTCCATTGTGCCAACACAGTATTATACCCCTTTTGCTTGGCCCGAAACCTATAACGCCCCCTTCATTAGCCACCCATATATATAATGCCCCCTCTCTCAAAATTCCCCCTTTCTATAGTTCTCTCCCTTATGCCCCAGATCAGTGGAAGTCCAAGAGTTTGAACCTCCAGAATCAAGTGGTAGAATTTATTTTAAGTGCATTTAGAACATTGTCAGAACAACTGATGCAAATGGACCCTAATCTTTTAATTTTGACTTTTTGAAATATAAAACTGTCCTCCGCATGAGAGCTGACTTCACAGTCTTATTTTTCAGGCTGTAGATAATGGGATTGAGCACAGGGACGGCAGCTGTATTAAAGAGGGAGAACATTTTATTGGAGTCTAATGTGTCCATTGTTGTTGGTCTCAAATATTGGAAAAAAAGAGTCCCGTAGAGGAGGACCACCACTGAGAGGTGCGAGGAACAAGTGTAGAACGTTTTTCTCCTCCCTGAGCTGGATTGTATCCTCATGATTGGTGTGATAATGAAAATATAGGAGATGATGGTGAGAAGAAATGGTGAGACGCTTAGAAGAAAAACTCCCTCTGTAAAGATCAGGAGCTCGAGGGCTGAGGTGTCGCTGCAAGACAACTTCATGATAGGATTGATATCACAGAAGAAGTGGTTGATTATATTTGATCTGTAACAGGAAATCCTAAGCAGAAGAATCATATATGGTACAAATTCTATAAAACCAACCAACCAGCAAGCCAAAGCCAACACGACAGAAGCTCGAGGATTCATAACCACAGAATAATATAACGGGCTACATATGGCCACATATCGATCGTAGCTCATCGCCGTCAATATTAGAAGCTCAATAGATGTAAAACTAGAAAAACAATAAAACTGCGTCATACATAAGGGGAAATCAGTTCTGGAATTCCCTGTTACAAACGTGATAAGAATTTTATGTAGCGTAATCGTGGAACAAGATATGTCAAGAATGGACAGGTTACCCAGAAAGAAATACATGGGATTGTGAAGCTGACGATCCACACAGATGAGAAGAAATATTGTCACGTTACCAGCAATTGTGAGAAGATAAATGAGAAGAACCAGAAAGAAAGTGACAACTTGTAACTCGGGGTCATCCGTAATCCCTTTCATGATGAAGTAGCTAATTCCGGTCTTGTTTACATTGTCCATTTCTAGGAAATGGTGACATAGATCAACTCAGGGGACCTGAGGAAACAGTGTACAAAAAACTGTTCTAAGGAGAGTTTCATGAAATGATTTGCCTGGTTAACTAGTTAAATTTACAGAAATCAAAAAGCAGATAATGCTTTTAAAACATCTATGTGCAATTTGTGGGCTGCAGGGAACAGGCTAAGGGTCGGACTGGCCCACCAGTGTGCCAGTGAAAACACCGGTGGGCCCAGATGCCTATTGGCCCCGCCTCCCTCTGCCTGCTGACTCCACCCCCACTCATGCTGACTCCGCCTCCTGTCGGAACCTTAACTCTATCTGTGTCCACAGAGGGCACAGATAGAGATGTATAACAGGATGGTACAGGGAGCTATTAGCTTTCTGCATCATCACTGTTCCCTGTAGTCGTGATGCAGGCAGGCGCAGAGTGATGATGTCATCATCTGCTGGCATGACAGCAGAGAGGAAGATATAAGGAAAAGAAGAGGAGTGTGTGGGCCAAAATATGGAGGGGAGTATGACAGGGGGGCCACAATATGGAGGGGAATATGACAGGGGGCCCACAATATGGGAGGGTACGAGAAAGGGAACAGAATATAGGGGGATATTACAGGGGGCCCACATTATGGGAGGCATATGTGAGGGGGTCTACATTATGGGGGGATATGATAGGGGGACCACATTATGCGGGATATAAGAGGGGGCCTACATTATGGGAGGCATATGAGAGGGGGTCCAAATTATGGGAGGGATATGAGAGGGGGTCAACATTATGGAGGGTAAGACACAGGGCCCACATTATGGGGGATATGAGAGGGGGAAAATATGGGGAGTATGAGAGGGGGCTACAAGATAAGAGAGAGATGAGAGGGGGCACATTATGAGGAGAGGGGGCCATAAGTTAAGGGGGAGATGGAGGGGGGGCACATTATGAGGAGTGTCCGGATTCGGGTCAGTGGATCCTGTGGACCACCGCGGGAGGAGGTACTAGCCGAAATCTGGGACCGGAATCTAAGTGGCACCTAGTCTTCACCAGAATCCGCTGGAAAACGGGATGGTCTTGATGCGGCAGGGTACCACCAGGTCATCCTACAGGTGTAACTAGCCCACGGTAGCAGCCGAGGTCGAAGTACCTTAGCGGAAGACAGTCTCGTGGTCAGGTTCAGGCACAGGGTCAGGGCAGATGCAGGGTCAAGTCCAATCTAGGTTGGGAGATCCAGGCAGATGGGAATGGGAACACAGGCACACGGGACACAGGAATGCAGGAACACAGGGCTCAGGAGCAAGAACACACAGGAACGTAGAAATACTTAGGAATGTAGCAGGGAAGCTTTCTAATTGGCGTAGGCAGAAAGATCCGTCAGGGTGTGAAGGAAGAGGCAGGGTTAAATAGCCTTCTGGGAAAATTTCCTGAAGCCGGCGCCCTGGGAGACGGGGACGCGCATGCACGGGCCTGGACGGCAATCCAGAACGGGCACAGGTGAGTGGCACTGGCGCTGCGCCTGCGGGCAGCAGGGAGCACGGGTGAGCCCGCGACTCACGATATGGGTCGTGGGAACACCCATGACAGTAACCCCCCCATTCGGCCTCCCCCTCCTCTTGGGATGGAGAAATCTCTGCAGGAGATCATGGTCCAGGATGTTGTCCTCATGCTCCCAAGATCTCTCCTCCAGCCCAAACTCCTTCCAGTCAACCAGGAAGAACCGCTTACCCTTCCCCGTCTTCATATTGAGGATCTCCTTTACCTCATAGATGTCAGAGGTGTCAGCCACAGGAGAAGGAGGAGATATTTGCCAGGAGAAGTAGTTCAGGATGACAGGCTTGAGCAGGGAGTCATGGAAGGAGGATGCACATAGGCGCAACTTGTAGGACACTGGATTGATGCGAGGCAAGACCATAAAGGGACCCAAGATTTGTGGACCAAGCTTGTACCCGGGAATCTTCAGCCACATGTACCTAAAGGACAACCAGACCTTGTCACAAGGAGAGAAGACAGGAGGAGGCCTGCATCTTTTGTCAGCCTTCAGCTTTGTACGGGTAGAAGCCTGTAAGAACGAAAGGCGAGTCTGCTCCCAGATGGACTTCACATCTCGTACCAACTCCTCAACAGCAGGGACATCTGAGGACACAGGCAGAGGAAGAGGAGGGCGTGGATGCAGTCCATAGACAATGAAGAAGGGAGTGGAGCCAGACGAATCGGAATCCAGGAAATTTTAGGAGAATTCCGCCCACAGCAACAGAGTGGACCAGTCATCTTGACGGGCAGAAACAAAATGATGAAGGTAACATCCCAGAGTCTGGTTAACCCTCTCCACTTGTCCATTGGACTGAGGGTGGTAAGCTGATGAGAAGTCCAACTTTACCAGCAGTTGGCTGCAGAAAGAACGCCAGAAGCGGGAAACAAACTGAACTCCCCGATCAGAGGCGATGTGTTGAGGAAGACCATGTAACCGGGAGATAAGTTGAAAGAAGAAGTTGGCAAGACGCAGAGCAGTTGGAAGACCTGGAAGAGGGACAAAATGAGTCATGTACGAAAAACGGTAAGTCACCACCTAGATGACGCTCCTCCCTGATGAAGGCGGCAGGTCCGTGATGAAGTCCATGGCCACATGAGTCTGAGGACAGCTTGGTATCGGCAACGGCAGAAGAGACCAGTAGGCTTGAGACGTGTCGGCTTATTCCAGGCACAGAAAGCACAGGAACCCACAAGTCCCGAACATCCTTGGCCAGATCTGGCCACCAGTAGAATTGGGAAATGAGGGTGACAGAGCGCTGCACCCCAGGATGCCCAGCCACACGTGAGCAATGTCCCCAAGTCACAATCTTCCTCCGTAGAGCAGGTCATACGTGGGTCTTGCCAGGAGGTAGTTAACAAAGATCCACAGGCACGGCCAGTACCAGTCGCTCAGGAAGCGATGACATGCAGAGGAGCCTGTTCTTCCCCAATGACATCCAAGGCACAAAAGAGGGCGTCAGCCTCGATGTTCTTCTCAGCCAGACGGAAATGAATGAGGAAATCGAACCGGGAGAAGGAGAGTGACCAGTGAGCTTCACGTGGATTGAGTCACTAAGCGTTCTGGAGATAGAGGAGATACTTGTGGTCCATGTAGATGTTGACCGGAAACTGAGCTTCCTCCGAGTGCTTAATCGCAAGCAATTCTCGATCTCCTACAGAATAATTCCTGTCTGCGGAGAAGAACGTCTTGGAGAAAAATCCACAGATGAGGGTTTGGCCTTTGGGACCCTTCTGCATGAGCACCGTACCGGCCCCTACTGAGGAGGCATCCACTTCCAGATGGAAAGGTTTCGCTGTGTTGGGACACACAAGAACTGGAGCTGAAGCAAACGTAGACTTTAAGTTCGAGAAGGCCTCCTCAGCTGCCGAAGGCCAGAGATGGGGCCACTGAAGAACCGCAGATAGCTTGGCAGGATCCATCTGGAGACCTCTGTCAGATATGATATAGCCAAGAAATGGATGACTCCGCTGGAATTGGCACTTCTCAAGTTTGGCGTAAAGGCCACTGGCCCTTAACCGACTGAGGACTTGCCGTACGTGGACTTGCTGGGTCTAAAAGTCCGGAGAGAATACCAGAATATTGTCCATATAGACCACAACACAGACATAAAGCATTCTCTAAAGATGTAATTAACGAATTCCTGGAAGACGGCTGATGCATTACAGAGTCCAAATGGCATCACCAGGTACCCGAAGTGTCCATCACGGGTATTAAAAGCGGTCAGTGATCAACGGCAATGGATAGCGTTTCTTAACTGTGACCTTGTCAATGCATGGACGGAGTGATATGTCCTTTTTGGTCACAAAGAAAAAGCCTGCACCGGCCGCAGAAGAGGACTTATGAAACCACTCTGCAAGTTCTCTTTGATGTAGTCCGACATTGCTGCGGTTTCTGGTACTGAGAGTGGGTACATACAGCGCCGAGGAGGGGATGTACCCGACAGCAGATCCACAGGACAGTCGTAGGGGTGGTGAGGGGATAAGTCTTGGCCTGCTTCTTTAAGAAGAAGAAGTCATGATAGAAAGCATGAAGACCCTCCAGGGGCTTGGGAGCCACAGAAGTAACCAAGACTGGCACTGGATGAGGTATCTCCACACAGAGAAACAGGCAATCAGGATCCCACCAAAGGATCTCCCCAGTCTTCCAGTGTATGGACGGGTGCATGGAGATGCAGCCATGGTAGACCCAACAGGATGGAGGACGTGGAACGTGGTAGTAGATAAAAAGACAGTCTCTCCTTGTGCAGCACACCTACCTGCATGGAAAGAGGCTTGGTGCAGTACTGGACCGGGTCAGAGAGGATTTGGCCACTGACATGAGGAGATGACCAAAGGCTTCTCGAGATGAACTATGGGAATGTGATGCCGGGAGACCAGAGCTGCATCCTCAAAGTTCCCTGCGGAACCAGAGTCCAAGAAAGCTGAGACCTGGATCTGGGTGCCGATGCCAATGCTGAGAAGCACCGGAATCAACAGGCGTGGAGAAGCTTTGCTTACACCTAGGGAAGCTTCTCCCAAGAACCCTAGGTGCTGGTGTTTCCCGAACAGTGGGGACGGATAGGACAAGACCCAAGGAAGTGCTCAGGACAGGCACAATAAAGGCAGAGGTTTCCCTGACATCTTCTGAAATGCTCCTGGGAAGAGTGTCTGGCTATGTCCACCTCCATAGGCTCCTCTACAGATGGTACAACTGGAGGCTGGAGCGGCCTTCGGAAAGCAGGAGCCAGGCGAGGAAGACGTTGTGGACGGACTTGGTGTTGCTCAAGGCGTAACTCTTCGGCACGCTCCCTAAACCCCACGTCAATCCGGGTGGCTAGGGTGATGAGGCCACTCAGGGTAGACGGCAGATCACAAGCGGCCCGAGCATCCTTAACATGAGAGGAGAGTCCCTTTTTGAAAGGACAGGGCCGCATTGTTCCAGGAGAGTTCTGAGCCCTGGGTATGGAACTGGACAGCATATTCTCCCACGGATGAGTTCCCCTGGCACCGATTCAACAGTGCAATCTCAGCAGAAAAGTCCTATGCAGGTTATTCAAACGCAGAATGGAACTCCGCCAGAAATGCCGTCATCTCTGTCTCAAAAAGGGGTATCCCAGTCCAGGGCTTTCCCAGAGAGGAGACTAAAGATGAATGCCACCTTGAATCGCTTCAGGACAAATTGCGAATGCATGAGTTCTATGTGCAGGGAGCAAAGGGTTGTAAAGCCCCTGCACAGCTTGGATCTCCATCATACTTGCTGGACAGAGACAGCCGTAGCCTAGCTTCAGAGGCAAGAAGACAGGCCGGGGTAGCAGAAGTCGTGGGAGCAGTCTCAGGAACCTGTTGCTGATGCTGATTGGCTGTTGCAGCATGGCGGTAACTTGTCCAAGCTGTTCACGTTGAGCGTCAATCTGCCGAGATTGCTGGACCACGATTACTGTCAAGACTCGGGGTCAGTGGATACACCTCGGACCGGAGTTTAAGTGGCACCTGGTCTTCACCAGAACCCGCCACAAAGCGGGATGATCTTGATGTGGCAGGGTACCACCAGGTCATTCCACAGGTGAGACTAACTGGTGGTGGCAGCTATGGTCGAGGTACCTTAGCATAAGACAGTCTCGTGGTCAGGTTCAGGCAAAGGGTCAGGGCAGGCGGCAGAGATGCAACGTCAAGTCCAATCCGGGGTCAGCAACGGGAGTTCCAGGCAGATGGGAAGGGGAACACAAGCACACGGGGCACAGGAACACAGGAACGCAGGAACACAGGAATGCAGGAAGACAGGAACACGGAACTCAGGAGAAGGAACACACAAGAATGCAGGAATACTCAGGAATGTTGCAGGGAAGCTTTCTCAATGGTGTAGGCACAAAGATCCGGCAGTATGTGAAGGAAGAGGCAGGGTTAAATAGCCTTCTGGGAAAATGGCCAGCACCAATTAATGGTGCACTGGCCCTTTAAATTCTCTGAAGCCGGAGTGCGCACGCCGTAGGAGACAGGGATGCATGTGCATGGGCCTCGGACAGGGATCCGGAACGGGGACAGGCGAGTTTCGCTGGCGCTGCACCCGCGGGCAGCAAGGAGCACAGGTGAGCCCGGGACCTGCGATATGGCTCCCCGGAACAACTGTGACAAGGAGATAATGAGAGAGTCCACAATATGAGGGGAAGATGAGAGGCCACAGTATGAGTGGAAGGTGAGATGTCACAATATGAGGGGAAGATGAGAGGCCACAACAAGAGGGGGGATGAAGGGTCACAATATGAGAGGTAGGTGAAAGGTCACA
>WNYA01000271.1:37414-74261 GCA_019512145.1 Engystomops pustulosus | reverse complement strand
CCCCCAGCAATCACTATATACAGCCCCCAGCAATCACTACATACCGATCCCCCAGTAATCACTGGGGCTGGCCCACCAGAGTCCCAGAGGATCCTCCGGTAGGCCCTGGCTCAACCCAATACTGAGCCCCAGAGGTCCATCAGAAAACAACACAATTTGAAGGCTGCTAGGGTATATTTCCTGGGGGATAATGAAAAGGGGGCCTCGAGATTGATTTTTCTCTGGTGGGCCTATGGAAACCCAGTCCAACACTGTATACAGCTCCCCAGTAATCACTGTATACAGCTCTCCCAGCAATTACTATATACAGCCCCCCAGCAATCACTATATACAGCTCCCCAAGAAATCACTATATACAGTTCCCCCAGTAATCTCTATATACAGCCCCCAGTAATCACTATATACAGCTCACCCAGTTGTCACTATATACAGCCACCGGCAATCACTATACACAGCTCCCTAACAATAACTATATACAGCTACCAGTATTCACTATATACAGCCCCCCAGAAATCACTATATACAAGCCCCTCAGCAATCACTATATACACAGCCACCAGCAATCACTATATACGGCTCCCTTTAAAAAAAACTTTATACAGCTCCCAGTATTCACTATATACAGCCCCCCAGAAATCATTATATACAAGCCCCCCCAGCAAACACTATATACAGGTCCCAGCATATCACTGTAACTATATACAGCCCCCTATAATAACTATATACAGCTCCCTATAATAACTACAGGCGTTCCCCTACTTAAGAACACCCGACTTACAGACGACCCCTAGTTACAAACGGACCTCTCGTAATTGGTCATTTACTGTACTTAAGTCTTAGACTATAATAAACAGCTATAAAAGTTGTCTAAAGGTGTCTAAAATTAATTTTTATTGTTAATCCTGGTTCTGATGACAATCCAACATTTTTAAAATCCAATTGTCACAGAGAGCAAAAAAATTTGGCTGGGGTTACAATTATAAAGTTCCGACTAACATATAAATTTAACATAAAAACATACCTACAGAACCTTTCTTGTACTTAACCAGGGGACTGCCTGTATAATATAGTATATATATAATATAATATAGTAGAGTCCCCTATAATAACTGCGCCACCATCTTGGTATACCTCCGATTGTCTAGTCGGAGCCCGGACAAAAATACACTGGGCTATTTGGGTGGTCATGCGACCGTCTGAAATGCCCGCATTTGGTGGGGCCTCCTATAAGGCAAAAGTGGTGGGGGCCCTGGGGCGCACACCCCAGGCGCCCCCTACAATCCGGCCCAGAGTACAAGAGATGATGATACCTTAGTGTACGCAATTCCTCTCACTCCCATGTACTTCTGAGGTCCAAAGCAATCTGGATCAGGTGTTTTATGCTAAGGTATATCTGTGTACTTTTCTCCAGTTAGATATCCCTCAAATCTGACCTCCTATGACTCCCTCTTCCTGTCCCAGCCTCACAAAAAAAAAAAAACTGGAAATGATGCTGTCACCACCATGCTTCATTGTAGGGATGGTATTCCAGATGACAGGATCAACTGTAGCCAATATGTGGCCTCCTTGAAGTCATCACTTCCTATGATGTGACAAGTGATGTCCTGTGATTCCAGGAGGCCATGGATTGGTGGGTCCATTGAACCAAAACATTTTCACGTTCTAAAAACCTCAAGTATTTTCTGCTGCAAGAACTGCATTCCATTTTTTCTGGGCCTGCCCCAATCCCCATTGGGTTTTCCAGAATTCCAGGTGAAACCCCTTTATGACTAGATTGAAGGAATGCTGCAATGGTGGTTGACTTTCTGAAAGTGTCCACCATCTGCACTTAGGAATTTTGGATCTTAACCAAGTTGAAAAATGGGTTCTAGGTCACCCTTCTCCCTCAGTTACTGAGACTGGTGGGGCAGGCTCCATGTTTTTGCAAATTTCTTATTTTTAGGAATTATGGAGGTCACTGAAATTTCAGAAAAATGGAAACATTTTTGTCTCTTTCTATGCCTACATATACTTCTGTCTTCCGTAGAGGCAGTTCTTGCTTCCATATGGCATGTTTTTTGGTTGGATATTCATTGTTAGCTGCGAGACCGGGGCTGTGAAATTTAGAAAGAGTTGTGTTTTTACAGATCATGTCCAATCAACAAAATTTACCACACGTAGACCAATAAAGCTGTGGAACCATCTAAAAGAGGAGCATGGAAACTGGAGGCCCCTGGAGCTAAAGTGTTATAGTAAAGGGTTTTGAGTAAGGTCTTATTATAGGATATTATTAACTACAGAATAAACTGGGGGTGGTGTAAATAAAATGTTTAATTTTGGCATTAAGCATATTTATAGTTGATATTTATAATTTTGTGAAGGCAAGCCGCAAGAGTATGACATTTTATTAAAATTAGAAATTATGGGGCCACATAACTTTGGGCCCAACTCTTCAGGTAACTGGGAATGTTGTGGTATGTGAATATAATGGCTTCCATGACAGTTATCCGTTTACTAATATATATTTTTCCCCCAAAACCACCCACCCACCACCCACAGAATTATATCCCTTT
The DNA here is from genome assembly GCA_019512145.1 of Engystomops pustulosus. NCBI lineage: Eukaryota > Metazoa > Chordata > Amphibia > Anura > Leptodactylidae > Engystomops > Engystomops pustulosus. Next base: position 71,709 of record WNYA01000271.1, on the reverse strand, counting down.
TGCTTAGTTCGAATCCGAATCCTAAGGAGTCCTAGAGTTTGGACCTCCGGAAGAAAGTGGTAGAATTTTCTAAGCATGTTTAGAACATTGTGAAAGCAACTTTATTTATGACTTTTTGAAATATAAAACTGTCCTTCGCATGAGAGCTGACTTCACAGTCTTATTTTTCAGGCTGTAGATTATGGGATTGAGCACAGGGACGGCAGCTGTATTAAAGAGGGAGAACATAATGGGTTCTAGGTCACCCTTCTCCCTCAGTTACTGAAACTGGTGGGGCAGGCAGCTCTAGGAAGACTCCATGTTTTTCCAAATTTCTTTTTTTTTTAGAAATTATGGAGGTCACTGAAATTTCAGAAAAACGGAAACATTTATGTCTCTTTCTATGCCTACATATACTTCTGTCTTCCGTAGAGGCAGTTCTTGCTTCCATATGGCATGTTTTTTGGTTGGATATTCATTGTTAGCTGTGAGACCGGGGCTGTGAAATCTAGAAAGAGTTGTGTTTTTACAGATCATGTCCAATCAACAAAATTTACCACACATAGACCAATGTGTGGAACCATCTAAAAGAGGAGCATGGAAATTGGAGGCCCCTGGAGCTAAAGTGTTATAGTAAAGGGTTTTGAGTAAGGTCTTATTATAGGATATTATTAACTACAGAATAAACTGGGGGTGGTGTAAATAAAATGTTTAATTTTGGCATTAAGCATATTTATAGTTGATATTTATAGTTTTCTGAAGGCAAGCCGCAAGAGTATGACATTTTATTAAAATTAGAAATTATGGGGCCACATAACTTTGGGCCCAACTCTTCAGGTAACTGGGAATGTTGTGGTATGTGAATATAATGGCTTCCATGACAGTTATCCGTTTACTAATATATATTTTTCCCCCAAAACCACCCACCCACCACCCACAGAATTATATCCCTTTTGCTTAGTTCGAATCCGAATCCTAAGGAGTCCTAGAGTTTGGACCTCCGGAAGAAAGTGGTAGAATTTTCTAAGCATGTTTAGAACATTGTGATAGCAACTTTATTTATGACTTTTTGAAATATAAAACTGTCCTCCGCATTAGAGCTGACTTCACAGTCTTATTTTTCAGGCTGTAGATTATGGGATTGAGCACAGGGACGGCAGCTGTATTAAAGAGGGAGAACATTTTATTGGAGTCTAATGTGTCCATTGTTGTTGGTCTCAAATATTGGAAAAAAAGAGTCCCGTAGAGGAGGACCACCACTGAGAGGTGCGAGGAACAAGTGTATAACGTTTTCCTCCTCCCTGAGCTGGATTGTATCCTCATGATTGATGTGATAATGAAAATATAGGAGATGATGGTGAGAAGAAATGGTGAGACGCTTAGAAGAAAAACTCCCTCTGTAAGATGAGCTACGATCGATATTGGCCATATGCATACCGTTATATATTCTGTGGTTATGAATCCTCGAGCTTCTGTCGTGTTTGCTTTGGCTTGCCTGGTTTGTTGGTTTTTATGGAACTTGTACCATATATGATTCTTCTACTTGGGATTTTCCTGTTACAGACTCGAATATAATCAACCACTTCTCTGTGTATGATGCCTATCTGAAGTTGTCCTTTCAGCTACGGCCTCAGCCCTCGGCTCCTGATCTTTACAGCGGGAGTTTTTCTTCTAACGTCTCAACACATTTCTTCTCACCATCACTCCTATATTTTCATTATCACAATCAAATCAGGAAGGATACAATCCAGCTCATGAGGAGAAAAACTTTCAACCACATGTTCCCGCCCACCTCTCGTGGTGGTCTCCTCTTATACGCTCTTTTTTTTTCCAATATTTTGAGACCAACCATGGACACAGCTTAAGACTCCAATAAAATGTTCTCCCTCTTTAATTACACGCGCCGTCCTGTGCTCAATCCCTAATCTACAGCCTGAAAATAATACTGTGAGTCAGCTCTTCATGCGAATGACAGTTTTATAGTTCAAAAGTCATAAATAAAGTTGCTTTCATTTGCTTCTTTCACACAATGTTCTAAACTGCTTAGAAATTCTATCTACCACTTTCTTCCGAGTCCAAACTCTAGGACTCCTTAGGAATTCGATTCGAACTAAGCACAAGGGGATATAATTCTTGTGGGTGGTGGTTGGGTGGTTTGGGGGAAAATATATATTAGTAAAAAAACGTATAACTGTCATGGAAGCCATTATAGATTCACATACCATACACATCCCATTCCTGAAGTTGGGCCCACAGTTATGTGGCCCCATAATTTCTAATTTTAATAAATGTCATACTCTTGCGGCTTGCCTCAGAAAACATCAATATCAACTATAAAGATTCTTAATGCCAAAATTAAACATTTATTTTTTACACCACCCCCACCCTGTTTATTCGTAGTTAGAATATCCTATCTAAGACTGTAATCAAAACCCTTTACTATAACACTTTAGCTTCCAGGGGGGCCTCCAGTTCCCTTCCATGCTCCTCTTAGATGGTTCCACAGCTTTAATTGGTCCTACGTGTGGTAAATTTTTGTTGATTGTGACATGATCTGTAAAAAACACAACTCTTTTTCTAAATTTCACACTCACACGCCCCGGCTCGCAGCTAACAATGAATATCCAACCAAAACAACATGCCATATGGCCAAGAACTGCCTCTACGGAAACAGAAGTATATGTAGGCATAGAAAGAGACAAAATGTTTCCATTTTTCTTTTCTGAAATTTCAGTGACCCTCCATAATTCCTAAAAATAAGAATTGCAAAACATGGAGCCTGCCCCCACCAGTCTCAGTACTGAGAGAGTGTTACCCTGAAACCCTTTTTTCACTTCGTTGAAGATCCAAAATTCCTAAATGCAATGGTGGAACACTTTCAGAAGTTCAACCACCATTGCAAGCATTCCTTCCATCTAGTCATAAGGGGTTTCAACTCTCACCTGATTCTGGAAAACCCAATGGGGATTGGGCCAGGGGGCCCTAAAAAATGGAATGTCAGTTCTGCAGCATAAAATACTTGAGATGTTTTTAGAAACGTGAAAATGTTTTGGTTCAATTGGACCCACCAGCCATGGCCTCCTGGAATCACGGACATCACTTGTCACATCATAGGAAGTGCTGACTTCAAGGAGGCCACATTTGGCTACGTGATCCTGTCATCTGGAAAACCAATCCCTACATAGCAGGTGGTGACGGCATCATTTCCAGTTTTGTTTTTTGTGAGGCTGGGACAGGATAGGTGATCCTAGGAGTCATATTTGAGGGATATCTAACTGGCAGACAAAAGTCACAGATATACCTTAGCATAAACCAAACGCCTGATCCAGATTGCTTTGGACCTCAAAGTACCTTGGAAATGAGAGGAATTGCGTACACTACGGTATCACAATCTCTTGTACTCAGGGCCCCGGATGTAGGGGGGGGGGGCGCCTGGGGTGTGCGCCCCATGGCCCCCCCCACTTTTTGCCTTGAAGGGGCCCCACCAAATGCGGGCATTTCAGACGGTCGCATATGACCACCCCAAACTCCCATGTATTTTTGTCCCGGACTCCGACTAGACAATCGGAGGGAACAAGATGGTGGCGGCAGTTTTAAGGGGACTGTATATAAGCACCCCCTGGTTAATGTACAGGTTCGTAGGTTGGTTTTTTATGTTAAATTTATATGTTAGTCGGAACTTTATAATTGTAACCCCAGCCAAATTTTTTGCTCTCTGTGACATTGGATTTTAAAAAAAACAAAATGTTGGATGGTCATCAAACCAGGATTAACATAAAAATTAATTTTAGACAACCTTTATACACTTTAATAGCTGTTTATTATAGCTAGACTAGTACAGTAAATGACCATACGAAGTCCGTTTGTACTAGGGGTCGTCTTAAGTCGGGTGTTCTTAAGTAGGGGACGCCTGTAGTTATTATAGGGAGTGTATATATTATTAATGGGGGCTGTATATCGGTTACAGTGATATGCTGGGACCTGTATTAGTGTTTTTGCTGGGGGGTCTTGTATATAATGATTTTCTTTCGTGGGGGGACTTATAAGTGAATCCTTACTGGGAGCTGTAATAAAGTTTTTTTTTAAAGGGAGCCGTATTAGTTGATTGCTGGTGGCTGTGTATATAGTGATTGCTGGAGGGGCTTGGTATATAGTGATTTCTGGGGGGGGCTGTATATAGTTAATACTGGTAGCTGTATATAGTTATTGTTAGGAGCGTGTATAGTGATTGCCGGTGGCTGTATATAGTGACAACTGGGTGACTGTATTAGTGATTACTGGGGGCTGTATAATAGAGATTACTGGGGGAACTGTATATTTGATTTCTTGGGGAGATGTATAAGTGATTTGCTGGGGGCTGTATATAGTAATTGCCTGGGAGAAGCTGTATACAGTGAATTACTTCTTGGGAGCTGTAACAGTGTTTTGGACTGGTTTCCCATAGGCCCCACCAGAGAAAATCAACTCGAGGCCCCCTTTTCATTATCCCCCAGGAAATATAACCCTACAGCCTTCAAATTGGTGTTGTTTTCTTGACCTCTGGGGCTCAGTATTGGGTTGAGCCAGGCCTACCGAGGATCCTCTGGGACTCTGGTGGGCCAGCCCCAGTGATACTGGGGGAACGTATTTTACAAAATTAGTGATTGCTGTGGGCTGTATATAGTGATTGGTGTGGCTTTATATAGTGATTGCTGGGGGAGCTGTATACAGTGCTTACTGGGGAGCTGTATATAGTGATTACTGGGGTCGGTAATGTAGTTATTGCTGGGGGCTTTAATAATAAGTGATTGCTGGGTGGTTTGTATGTAGTGATTTACTGGGGGCTGTATATATTGATTACTATGGAGCTGTTCTAATGATTGCTAGGGGCTGTATATAGAGATTGCAATACCTGCAGATGTAAGACCGGTTCGCACCGCCCGCCGTGTATTCACAGGCGGCGGTCGTGTCCGCGCTGCATGGAGAGGGCTCACCGGGCTGAGCCCTCTCCATAGCCGTAAGTCTTTGCTGCATTTGCACAAAGGCTTACCGTTAACATCCGCTATCGTGCTAGCACACCGATCGCGGGTGTTTTTACAGCGTGGGCTGCCGCAAAGCTTCCGGCACCTCAAACAGATAGCGTTCGGCCACGCTAGCGTCCTCCATGGTAAGCCTCGTGTCTTCCGAGGGACCTGTGCTATTTTCGTTTTAAACCCCTTCATTACAACCATGTCTGATAGCACATTGTAATTAAGGAGGAAGAAAATCCCCCATACTGTACTGTAGTATGGCATAATGGTAGGATCGATTCAGACAACCTAGGGTTAAAGTTCCCTGGGAGTTCTGAAAATAGTATAAATAAAATAAAAAAAAGTTTAAAAAAAAAAATTATAATAAAAAAACTAAAATTTCAAATCACCCCACCTCACCCCCCTTTCCCTAGACTGACATAAATATAAATAAACAGTTAAAAATCATAACCATATCAGGTATCAACGCGTCCGAAACATGCCCGATCTCTAAACAAAATATTGATAACGGTTTTCACATGCTTTAACCCCGTAACGGAAAAGAGCGCCCAAAGTCGCAATGGCACTTTTTTTGCCATTTGGATAAACTCAAAAATCTATAAAAAAGTACAAACGTCGTACAGTCCTAAAAATGATATCATGAAATATTACAAATTCCACAAGGACACCACCCACACTCCGTACAAGACCAAAGTATAAAAGTTATTAGCGCCAGAAGTTGGCAAAATAAAAAAATTATTTTTGTACAGAGGTTTTAATTTTTGTAAATGTATGAAAACATTATAAACCTATACAAATTTGTATCCCCTATCGTCCGACCCAAGAATAATTAACCTGTCAATTTGGGGCGCTCAGTGAAAGACGTAATATCCAACCCACAAGAAAATGGCGCAAATGCGTTTTTCAACCAATTTTCACATTGCATTTGGAATTTTTTTTCCGCCCTCCGAGTACAAAAAATGGGCATGGAATATTTATACCATCATTATGCAGTGCAATTTTTACATTACACAGAAACAGGCCATCGACACAACTCTTTACGTGTAAAAAACAAAAGTTTAGATTTTGAAGGTGGGGAGTGAAAAATGGACATGAAAAACAAGGAAAGGGCCCGTCCTTAACGTTAATACAATGTATTTTGCACATTTTCTTTTCTCCCCCTACTCCACTCTTTGCCTATATTCACGTGTATCTAACATCTTAACCAGATGCCTGCACTCACCCCTCTTTCTTCTCCTAAGTACTGGGGGTCATTTCTAAAACGCATTTTTAAAAAAAAGTGTTGGCAAGACACGCGCTTTACTCTCACCAGGTATAGGCTCGTGCACTACGGCGTGTCTCGGCGGACTCATCGCAGCAGCGACACCTTGGTGGACGTCGGATGACCTGCCTTATGTAATGCCGAAAACCCGCATCCACCGCAGAGAACCGCGCCGCTGGATGCGCGAATGGACCGGGTAAGTAAATCTCTGCTGCCCCAATTCTCTTTTCATAATCTTCATCTCTTATAGTTAATGATTCCATTGCTGTATTAAGGCAATTGTCATACTTACTTCCAACTTTTAGCCTCCTTCAATACAAGGGCAGTCTACCTATTGTTGTAATTTTATTATTCCTGACACCTGGAATGCGTATCTCATTTAACATATAGAACCAATTCCCCAACTGTGTTATCTACTGTAATAGGTAAGCTTTCTTCGATTTTTTTGGTGACTTCTTCCCAAAAGTGTTTAATTTTGGGGGCAGCTCCACACATGTGTGAAAAAAACTCTAATTCCCACACACCCCAACTAGGGGGGGCTGTGCATTTATAGGGCGGCTGTATATAGTTATAGGTGGCTGTGGATGTTATTAGAATTAAGGTTGCTGTATATAGTTTGTTATAGGGGACCGTTAATAGTTGTATAGGGGGGGGACCTGTATTTAGTTTTTATAGGGACTGTTATTTAAGGAGGCCTTTATATAGTTTCTTATAAGGACTGTATATGTTATTATAGGGAAACTGTATATAGTTTTATGGATGCTGTATATAGTTATTATAGGGGGATTTATATAGTATTATAGGGAGCCGGTATATAGTTCTTATAGGGATTTATATAGTTATTATAGGGAGCCTGTAGATATTTTATAGGGGGATTTATAGTTTATTAGTGGGGCCTGTATTATTATTGCAGAGTACCGTTTATAACAAGACAGTCCACGGGTTACGTACAAGATAGGTTCTGTATTGTCTTACGTTGAAGTGTATGTTAGTTGGAACCGTATACTTATATTATAACCCCCGCAAATTTTTTTTTGGTCTCTGTGACAATTGGATGTTAACATGTTGGATTGGTCATCAGAACCAGGATTAAAAATAAATCTAATTGTCACAAACCTTTAATGACTATTAACAATAGTGAAAATTGATTTGCACCTTGATCTTTATTACTTCACAGTCAAGGAACCGATCCCCACTCCATAACTTGCAAATGAGACACAATCTGACCGGAGCTCCTTCATGTCCTTGATTACTGTCTGTAGTTAACTCCACACGTCCTTTCCGCTTCCACTCTTTAAAATCTTTTCAGTATGTTTTCCACATTAAAAGATACTCGTGATGAGATTAGACCATAGATACCGCTATTCAGTGACAGCTCCCGCTGCTGTTTCCTCAATCCTTTACAAACGCACCACCAATGTTTGCGGGTGTTTGAAATAGGATTTATGCAACGATTGCGTATTGTACACATACAGCCCCGGAGAAGCCGCGGTAGCGAAACCCTGAGTCGGATCGAACAAGGCGACTGGCGTCTGCTCGTGATTTTGGTATGCAAACATTTTTTACTTTTGTTGTGAGTTGTTTTTATCGGATAAACTGTAACCTGGTTGAACAACTGCCTATCGTTGCTTAAATCTTTTTCGCAACCGCAACATTTGTGTGGGTGTGTAAAGGATGAGGAAACGCAGCGAGCTTTGATAGCGGTCTATTCTCATCACAGTAATCTCTTATTTGTGGAAACATACTTGAAAAAATTTTAAAGAGTGGAGCGGAAAGGAATTGTGGAGTTATCTACAGACAGTAATAAGTACACTGAGGAGCTCCGGTCAATTGTTTTCTACCTTTAATTACTGTTATAAGCTGTTTATTCTAGTTCTACGACTTAAGTACAGTAAATGACGCAATTACGAGAGGTCCTTTGAACTAGGAGTCGACGTAAGTCGGGTTTCTTAGGTAGGGACTTTATATAGTAATATAGGGGTCTGTAAGAGTTATTATAGGGACTGTATATAGTTACATTGATCTGCTGGCTGTAGACAGTTGTTTTGCTGGGGGGGCTTCTATATAGTGATTTCTGGGGGGCGTATATAGTGAATAGCTGGGAGCTGTATCTAGTTTTGTACGGGGAGCGTATATAGTGATTGCTTTTGGCTGTATATAGTTATTGTAAGGGAGCCTGTATATAGTGATTGCTGTGCGTATATTGTGATTAACTGGGGGACGTAAATAAAAGTGATTGCTGGGGAGCTGTAATATAGTGTTTCTGGGGGCTGTATAGAGTAATTGCTGGGGGAGCTGTATAGTGAATAACAGGGGACCTGTATATAGTGATTTGTGTGATCTGTATGTATTATTGCTGGGGGCTGTTATAGTGATTGCTGGGGGGCTTATTAGTTGATTGCTCCTGGGAGGCTGGTATATATAAGTACTGTGGGGCTGTATATAGTGATTACTTACGTGGCTGTATATAGTGATTGCTAGGGGTCTGTATATAGTTATTACTGTTGGGCTGTATATAGGGATTACGATTTAGTCTGTTATAGTGATTGCTAGGGTGCTGTATATAGTATTGCTGGTGGAACTGATATAGTCCATTGCTAGAGGGTTGTTATAGTGATCTTGGGTGAGCTGTATATATTTATTATGTAGCAAATTTATTGTTACTGGGGGCTGTTTATAATAATACTCGGGAGGCTGTACATAGTGATGTGGGGGGTGGGGGCTGATACATTGTTTTGCCTGGGGGCTGTAATATAGAGATTGCTGGGGGGCTGGATATAGTGGATTGCTTATTGGGGGGCTGGAATATTGTGATTTGCTGGGGGGCCTGGTATCTAGTGATTACTGGGAGCTATATATAGTGATTGCTGGGGGCTTGTAATATAGTATTGCTTGGGGGCTGTATATGTGATACTGGGCGCTATATGATTACTGGGGGGGCTGTATATGGTGAATTGCGGGAGAGCTGTATATAGTGATTAGCGGAGGCTGTACATAGTTATACTACTGGGGGCTTGTTTATAATGATTCTGTGGGCTGTTATAATAGTGTCTTTCATGGGAGCTGTATATTAGGGATTGCTAGTGGGCTGTATATATGATTTGCTAGAGGGTTTTGATATGTTATTGCTGGGGGATCTGTCTTAGTGATACTGAGCAGTAATAGTGATTACTAAGGGGTCTGTATATTTGATTGCCTGGGGGGCTTATATAGTGATTGCTGGGGGGCTGATATATGATTGCTAGGGGCTGTAAATATTGATTGCTGGGGGGGGCTGGATAAATGATTGCCTGGTGGGCTGGATATGTAATAGTTTATTACTGGGGGCTGTTTATAATGATTTTCTTCGGCGGGCTGTATGTACTGATTCCTGGGGGAGCTGTATATATTGATACTGGGGGCTGTATATAGTGACTACTGGGAGCTGTATATAGTGATTGTAGAGGCTGTATATAGTGCCTTCTGGGGGGGCGGTATAATGAATACTGGATGGCCCCCCCCCTGTGGTATTATTAATCCTGGGAGCCCTGTCCCCCCGCCTCCTTCTCCCGTCCCCCAGCTCCTCTGCTGTCCCCCAGCTCCTCCCTTCCTTTCCCCACCTCCTCCTTCTGTCCCCGTCTTCCTCCTCCCATTCACCTTGCCTGGGGCTGTATATAGTGATTACTGGGGAGCTGTATATGTGATGACTGGGGGGGCTGTATATAGTAAATACTGGGTGCTGTATATAGTCCATTGCTAGGGGGCTGTATATTATGCCTGTCTGGCGGGCGGCTGATAATGGTGAATCTGGATGCTTTATATAGAAATACTGGGAGATCCTGTCCCCCAGCCTCCTCCTACCTTTTAGCCTCCCTCCCTCTGTCCTCCAGCCCAGCCTTCTGTCCTCCAGCCCACCTGAGTGAAGTTGGCCCCCCCAACCTTGTTTTCAAATGAAACAAAATTGGTGTCAAATGTTTGTGCTCCGTTTGTGCAGCAGATTGTCTTGTGCCACTAATCATTTTTAAGATTTTAATGAAAGTTTTCCAGAGGTCATCAGAGGTCCAAGCAGGCCCCCCCATCCCCAAATGTGCCAAACTGGTGCCAACATTTCTGCTAATTTTTGGTGCTTGGCTCAAATCTTGTTTGGTGTGCTTTGTTTTGAATGAATAACAAAAAATGAAAGTCAAAAGTTCAAGCAGCCCCCCCCACCACCTTAACCGAATCAACCAAAACTTGTGTCAAACGTTTGTGCATCAAAAATTTTCCGTTTGTGCCACTATAATTGTTATTAATATATTCAGACTTTTTTCCAGAGGGTTTTTTTTTTCATCAGATTTCCATTTCCTTCCAAAGTACAAGGGGGGAATTTACTATGGCGTTTTTCCGCGCATGTTTTGTGCGCTTTTACCACATGTTCTGCTTCTCAACTCTATTTATTAGCGCTGCGCCAGAAAAAAACTGGGGAACTTTACTATGGTGGTTCCTGCCATTTTTTGTGGGCTTTCACAACCCGCACTTCTGCTCTCCTACCTATTTTATTAGCTGTCGGGAACGAAAAAAATTACTTTTTACGTCTGCTCCGACTCTTCTCCGAAAAGGGCGTGGCTTTGGCGGAGTGGCAACTCAGACAATTATATGTGTCGGCAGCCCTTTTTGGGGCGCTGTAACTCTGGCGGAAAGTAGGGGCAGCAAGGGACTGTTGGACACATGTCGGGTGCTCGGACAGATTTTGGTCCTAGGACAAAAATGGTCCTCGGCGCTCAGAAGTCTCTGCACGCTCTACATATTAAATGTGTGTCTTCTTACCGAGAGCAGGTCGGTAACAAAGCCAATGCAGACACCGACACTTTAGTAATGTCCCCCAATGTGTTTGCCATCAAATCAACAGGTAACTGAAATTTGTGGAACGCTTTCTCCTTCAAAATCAAATCCATTGGGGGATTTTATCATAAGCTGGGCGCATCCTGCTCCAGCGTATGATGCCCCGCCCGCCGCTGCAAATTTTGCAGCCCTATCCAAGAGGCCTTCTGCTCATATTTATCGGGCGGAGGCTGCTAAGCGTTATCCTACGCCAGGCAGGGTCGCCGCAGCAGCAAGTGCGCAGCGCTGCGGGGACAAACGCCCCACGCCGCCCACACCCGTCTGGGCCACGGCCCTCCGCTCGGCTGGCCACGCCCCCTTCAAGCCCTCGCCAACTCCCCCACTGGCGTGAAGGTGGCGGATCGGGCAACTAATCGCAAAAGCAGCAATAAGCAATAGCGAGCATTTGCGATTATTTCAGGGCCCTCTGCGCCACTGTCGGTGTCACAGAGGCCTTAGAAATGATATCGCCCTTGATTCTTTTCTTTCACCTGTGAATTGACATAACTGCACCTAAAACCCCCTGAACACTAATTGCGATCAGTTTTACTGCAAGGTGTGACCGCAACCCTCAATGGACCGGCCGAGGTTAAACTATAACTTTAAATTCTTACCTAAACAGAAGAAGGCAAATTTTGTTAATGATTGTTTGTTTCATAGCAAAGATTTAGCAGATTGTCCTCCTGAGTTTTTAATATTCTCAGACAGACGTTGTACTGTGATATCAGTGTGCAAGCGGATTACACCATAAAGACAAAGAGAGTGAGATGTAAGAAGACATGGGCGATCTCTCTCGCTCTCTGTCATTTTGTAAGCCGGGTGTCATTTATAACACTGTTTCTCTACATTACTTTAAGATCTTTTTACTTTATACAATGTCATTCTATCCTGTTTGTTATGTCAGTCTACTTTTAATAGACATTAGGGAATGCACTTTTGGAAAGGGTAAGGATAAAATCATCATACCATGTGGTATTTTGAATCCCAGTCTGGTCATCAGACTGACCTAATAAAATAAACCGCTAGCAGTATGTATACTTATAGCTGAACACCTTTCATTAATATTTTTTTCATTCTAGGGTTGGGGCATCTCCAGAAGTCCACCCCTCCCACCTCTTGACTGCTCCTTCACTTAATTGAATGCCCCTGTGGGTCGAGACATAGTAACTCGCTCTCTCAGAAGTCTGGTGAATGTGTCAGTAAGACCTCAGTACTAAACTCTTCCCCTCCGTAACGTTATCAACCAATTTATCTCATCCGTCAGAGGTCGCATTAACGCCTTTACAAGAATTTTTCTCTGAGAAAGGCCCAGTCAGATAACTGCGCAGTACTTTTTCTCCCCTCTCCCTCTCCTCTCTCCCTCTCCCTTGCGCGGGCGTGCAAACACACTCATGCAGATGCCCTCCCTGTCCCCGTCCTTCTCCCGGCACGAGTCCCTGATACTGTGTCACTGGAGGGTCACACAATGCTGGGTGTCCGGAGCGCTTGGTGATGGATGTGTACATTGCTGCTGGCTTCGCTTTGCTTCCTCCCTCTTTTTTCCCTCCACCTGTGTGACATCTTGTTTTTCTGCAGCCACCCGCTGTACAGACAATGCCACGAAGTTAACCCGCTATGTAACGGTATAATATGTTTACTACTTTACATTTTTGTTTCATTCATCATCCTTTCAGCGCAGCAGGGGTTAAATGCACACGTCTGCGTCTGAATGTTGAATTGCATTTTGTGGATGGTCTTGCCGATCACAGATTCGTCTCTTGATCAAAACAACCATCACTTTTTGCATCTAATAACACAGTGAAAGCAGAACACCCAGGAAAGGAATGGCAACAGAGTTATTATATGGTGCCACTTTTAGAAAGGGACTACAATTTTCCTGTGATAATAAGCCCGCAATACAATGTATCTGTATAGTCCTATGGGTCAGTGATGGCAAACCTTTTAGTGGCCGAGTGCCCAACTACAACAAGACCCTCTTATTTATCCGCAAGATAGCCACAAAACAGAATTTAATTAGTGATTTATACCCCTTCTCTGTCACAGTTTTCAATTGCTACAGCACCTGAGGACACCAATATAAGCTGCGGGAAGCATAGCTGGATTCATCTCTGTTGGTGTCCGGAGTTGCCCCCCATAAAGGTGCTTCTAGTCCACCATCCACCACCAGTGCCATAGGTTAAGCCAACACTGCTCTAGGTGCTAACTATAAATTCCTTGTAACTTGCTGTAATCTGCACACAGGGCGCAGCAGGATCAGGGGTCATACTGTGACAAGTCTGGAGGGGGGATCCGACCTCACAGGGATTCCCTGGGGGGGAAAAAGTAGAAGGGGGTTAAAGACAGACAGAGAAATGTTATGTGCCTTCTCCCTGCATGTCTCTATATATAGATCACTGATATCTCTTATGGGTTCTTACCATAAGATCACTGTTATATGTCATCTATTCGACAGCGGGGACCTTTATAATGCGCTCCTGCTAACTGGTGCCCCCATTGAAAAATTGTATTTAAAAAAAACAAAAAAAAAACAATAAAAATTAATATTATAAAGATATTAGTAAAAAATTAAGGTCCCCCCCCCCCCCCTCCCTGAAAAGAAAAATCCTTAGATTTAATAAAGTACAAAAAAAAATCCCTGCAAGTTTTACGACACAGAACAAATAATAGACTGATCTGGGGTTCCTGTGGGTGGTCAGCCATAGTCTGGTGTGGATGGGTTTGATGCCTTATTTGGCTATTTAAATACGCAAACGCTCCTATATATTTTTAACATCTGATTTCGTCTCAAAGTATCTATATGGATTACTGAAAATTTCATATTCCTCCTCCGCGAATATACTCCTCAAAAATGTCAGTGCGACCTCTGACCTCGGAATTTCAATTTCTAGATGAAGCCCAAAAAAAGAAGCATGGTCTGAATGGTTGAGCGGCTTCTATAAATCCTGGTAATGGATTATGAGGAAGCCTTTAAGCTGCTCAACTTGTACAGCCGTCCCCGGGTTACTTACAGATAGGGCTGTAGGTTTGTTTTCTTAAGTTGAATTTTGTATGTAATCGAGAACTGTGGTATTTATCATTGTAATCCCAGCCAGAACTTTTTTTGGTCTCTGGACAATTGGATTTTAAAAATGTTGGGTTTTCTAAGAATCAGATTAACACTAATTTCATTCAGACGCCTGTGATAAACGTTCCATTACAATACGCTGATATTTATCCTAGACTAAAGTAATGAAATTACCCATTCCAGAGGTGCGTCTGTAACTAGGTTGTCTGAAGTTAGTTTCTAAGTAGGGACCGCCTGTATATGAAATAAAGTGCATCCCCAACTTGGTGCCTAACCTGTGGTTTTAGGACTTTTTCATCACTTTGGCCTTCCGTTTTTTTCCTGTGTCTTTGCATGTAAATTTGTTAAGACCATAAGAATACCCCACTACTTCTGACCGTGTATGATCCTGATACTCATTCTCAAATTGGTTTTCCCCCTGTAAAGTGGAGTAATTATAGGTATGGTAGAGTGAGACGGCCGTGTAACCTTTTCCTCGTGGTTGCTCGTCATCCCAACCACATGCAGTCACTAGAGAGAAGCAACTGCTACCGCACTCTTCCTTATTATTTCAGCAAAGCCTCATGGACACAACCATAGCTGCTGCACTCAGGTGTGAATTTATCAAATTGAGGTGAAGAAGCTCATCTTTGAATCGATACACTTGCCTTTTTTCCTCCTGCTTAAAAAATAAAACCCATAAACTTTCTCCCAGTGTTATTCCTTTATTTCCGAATTGGTCAGACGCTATAAGGTGTAGCCCCTGATCAGAGAAGATCTTGGAAGCGGTGATAAGTTTTTCATACTAAAAAAAACAAGGAACCATTTCATATCTACTTTAAAGGGAACCTTCCCCCTACTTTTAACCCACTAAACTATCAGCTCCCTACAGGATTGGATATTACACACATGGGACTCACTCCGCCGGACGCATTTCGTCGGGTTTTCCCACGATTCCATTTTGCGCCCATTGGCCCCGGCCCGGGATTGTGTCGCACCGCTATCGGATTGTGGTCGCATTGGTCGCATTGGCGACAGAAATCGGGGGGATTGGCCATGGGGCAAACCCGACGGATCGACTAAATAACGCGCGTTTTAACATTTAGAATTGTATCGTAAGAACACCACTTAAACGCATTGCGTTCTTGTCCGGTTTTCCGATTTTTAACGCATGTGTTGTTTTATACGACCTGAAACGCCTTAGTAAAAACGGCCCAAACCGGCCTAAAAACGGCCACGTGTGTAATTTATGGCCGTTTTTAGTTAGGGCGTTTTCACATTTGACGGTTTGACCAATTTTCTTGTTCAAACAACTGATAAAAACGCTTTTTTTTCCGATCTTAAAACCGCTCTTCTAAAAAACGGCCCGCAAAGTAGGCCTAAAACGCCACTTGTTTGCCCTTTACCGTTCCGGCAGGCACATCGTGAGGAATCTCCTACCCGGAATTGGCTTATTTTCGACATCATGGCGGGATTTCCCCAGATTGGCGCTCTTAATGTATTTTAATCTTTTGAACGATGGATGTCAAGGTGCAGCATTAGGTAGCACATATTGAAGAGCAGTCAGTCCTCTCTAGCTCCTATGTGCCCCCTCACTCCTTTTCTCATATGGTGGCCTCCTCTCCTCCTCATATTGTGACCGTCCCCTCTGCTCTCCCCCTCATATTATTGTGACCTCTGTCTCTCCCCTCATATTGTGACCTCTCCTCTCCTCCCTCATTTGGTTACCTCTGGCTCTCCCCTCATGTGTGGACCTCTGTTCTCCCCCTCATATTGTGACCTCTCATCTCCCCCCTCATATTGGGGACCTCCTCCATCCCCCCTCATATGTACCTCTCCTCCTCCCCCCTCATATTGTGACCTCTGCCTCCTCACCCCCTCATATTGTGACCTCTCATCTACCCCTCATATTGTGACCTCTCCTCCCCCTCATATTGTGACCTCTCTCTTCCCCCTCTATTGTGACCCTCTCCTCCCCCCCCCTCATATTGTGACCTCTTCTTCTCTGCCCCTCATTCATATTGGTGACCTCTGCTCTCCCCCTCATATGTACCCTCTGTCTTCTCCCCTCATATTGTGACCCTCTGCTCTCGCCGCCTCATATTGGACCCTCTGCTCTCCCCTTCTGTCTCTCTCCCCCCTCAATCTTGTGACCTCTGCTCTCCCCCTCATATTGTGACCCTCTGCTCTTCTCTCCTCCCCTCATATTGTGACCTCTGGCTCTCCCATCGCTGCTCTCCCCCTCATATTGTGACCTCTGCTCCTCCCCTCATATTGGTGATCCTCTTCTCCCCCTATATGTGACCTCTTCTCCCCCCTCTATTGTGACCCTCTCTCTCCCCCTCATATGTGGACCTCTCTCCTCTCCCCCTCATATTGTTAACCTCTTTCCCCCCCCTCATATTGTGACCTCTTCCTCTGTGCCCCTCATATTTTGACCTCTTCTTCTCTGCCCCTCATTGTGACTCGTCTCTGCCCCTCATTTGTGACCATCTTCTCTGCCTTCCTCTCTCTG
The DNA here is from genome assembly GCA_019512145.1 of Engystomops pustulosus. Classification (NCBI taxonomy): domain Eukaryota; kingdom Metazoa; phylum Chordata; class Amphibia; order Anura; family Leptodactylidae; genus Engystomops; species Engystomops pustulosus. Next base: position 55,063 of record WNYA01000271.1, on the reverse strand, counting down.
CCCCTCATGTACGACCGCTTTCCCCCCCCTTGCTCTTGTGACCTCTGCTCTCGCCCCTCCTCTTTTGACCGTTTCTCTCTGCTCCCCCCTTCATATTGTGCCTGCTCTTCCCCTTCCAGTTTCTCCCCCCCCTTCTTCTTGTTACCTCTCCTCTCCCCCCTCATATTACGACCACTTTCCCCCCCCCTTATTTGTAGACCTCTTGCTCCCCCCTCATATTGTGACCTCCGTCTCCCCCCTCATATTTTGAGGACCCTCTCCTCTTCTCATCTCTCATATTGTGGGCTCCTCATCTCCTACTCATTTTGTGCGCCCTCCCCTCTTCCTCCTCCCCCTGTTATTGTGGACCTTCAGGCCTCCGCTCATATTGTGGCTCCTCATCTGATACCATCATATGTGGACCCCCCTCATCTCCACTATTGTAACCGGTCTCATTTCCGTTCCTCCACATACTGTGACCACTCCCATCTCCTCTGATATTATTTCCCTCTCATAATCCCCTGACATTGTGTTTTTTCTCTCTCATTTTTCCCTGTCCCTCCTCTATTGGTCCCTCTTTTCTCCCCCTCATATTGTTGCCTCCTCATATTGTGGACGCCTTTCATCTCCCCCCTATATTGTGACCTCCGCTCATCGCCGTCAATATTAGAAGCTCAATAGATGTAAAACTAGAAAAACAATAAAACTGCGTCATACATAAGGGGAAATCAGTTCTGGAATTTCCTGTTACAAACGTGATAAGAATTTTATGTAACGTAATGGTGGAACAAGATATGTCAAGAATGGACAAGTTACCCAGAAAGAAATACATGGGATTGTGAAGCTGACGATCCACACAGATGAGAAGAAATATTGTCATGTTACCAGCAATTGTGAGAAGATAAATGAGAAGAACCAGAAAGAAAGTGACAACTTGTAACGCGGGGTCATCCGTAATCCCTTTCATAATGAAGTAGTAAACTCCGGTCTTGTTTACATTGTCCATTTCTTTTCAGGTGGATCCTTTGATCTGTGACTGGAAGCGGCGACATAGATCAATTCAGGGGAACAAATTGAGCCGCCAACGAGAAAACAGCAAGGACCAGTGGGTAGATTTTGATATCGGTGTAAATTTGTAATTTTTTTTTTTTAACAGCTCCATTGAGAGTTTCATGAAAGGAATTGTTTGACTGGTTAACGAAATAAATTTACAGAAATTAAAAAAAAGATAATCATTCATGTTAGGCGATGAGCGGAGGTCACAATATAGGGGGGAGATGAAAGGCGTCCACAATATGAGGAGGCAACAATATGAGGGGGAGAAAAGAGGGACCAATAGAGGAGGGACAGGGAAAAATGAGAGAGAAAAAACACAATGTCAGGGGATTATGAGAGGGAAATAATATCAGAGGAGATGGGAGTGGTCACAGTATGTGGAGGAACGGAAATGAGACCGGTTACAATAGTGGAGATGAGGGGGGTCCACATATGATGGTATCAGATGAGGAGCCACAATATGAGCGGAGGCCTGAAGGTCCACAATAACAGGGGGAGGAGGAAGAGGGGAGGGCGCACAAAATGAGTAGGAGATGAGGAGCCCACAATATGAGAGATGAGAAGAGGAGAGGGTCCTCAAAATATGAGGGGGGAGACGGAGGTCACAATATGAGGGGGGAGCAAGAGGTCTACAAATAAGGGGGGGGGAAAGTGGTCGTAATATGAGGGGGGAGAGGAGAGGTAACAAGAAGAAGGGGGGGGAGAAACTGGAAGGGGAAGAGCAGGCACAATATGAAGGGGGGAGCAGAGAGAAACGGTCAAAAGAGGAGGGGCGAGAGCAGAGGTCACAAGAGCAAGGGGGGGGAAAGCGGTCGTACATGAGGGGCAGAGAGAGGAAGGCAGAGAAGATGGTCACAAATGAGGGGCAGAGACGAGTCACAATGAGGGGCAGAGAAGAAGAGGTCAAAATATGAGGGGCACAGAGGAAGAGGTCACAATATGAGGGGGGGGAAAGAGGTTAACAATATGAGGGGGAGAGGAGAGAGGTCCACATATGAGGGGGAGAGAGAGGGTCACAATAGAGGGGGGAGAAGAGGTCACATATAGGGGGAGAAGAGGATCACCAATATGAGGGGAGGAGCAGAGGTCACAATATGAGGGGGAGAGCAGCGATGGGAGAGCCAGAGGTCACAATATGAGGGGAGGAGAGAAGAGCAGAGGGTCACAATATGAGGGGGAGAGCAGAGGTCACAAGATTGAGGGGGGAGAGAGACAGAAGGGGAGAGCAGAGGGTCCAATATGAGGCGGCGAGAGCAGAGGGTCACAATATGAGGGGAGAAGACAGAGGGTACATATGAGGGGGAGAGCAGAGGTCACCAATATGAATGAGGGGCAGAGAAGAAGAGGTCACAATATGAGGGGGGGGGAGGAGAGGGTCACAATAGAGGGGGAAGAGAGAGGTCACAATATGAGGGGGAGGAGAGGTCACAATATGAGGGGTAGATGAGAGGTCACAATATGAGGGGGTGAGGAGGCAGAGGTCACAATATGAGGGGGGAGGAGGAGAGGTACATATGAGGGGGGATGGAGGAGGTCCCCAATATGAGGGGGGAGATGAGAGGTCACAATATGAGGGGGAGAACAGAGGTCCACACATGAGGGGAGAGCCAGAGGTAACCAAATGAGGGAGGAGAGGAGAGGTCACAATATGAGGGGAGAGACAGAGGTCACAATAATATGAGGGGGAGAGCAGAGGGGACGGTCACAATATGAGGAGGAGAGGAGGCCACCATATGAGAAAAGGAGTGAGGGGGCACATAGGAGCTAGAGAGGACTGACTGCTCTTCAATATGTGCTACCTAATGCTGCACCTTGACATCCATCGTTCAAAAGATTAAAATACATTAAGAGCGCCAATCTGGGGAAATCCCGCCATGATGTCGAAAATAAGCCAATTCCGGGTAGGAGATTCCTCACGATGTGCCTGCCGGAACGGTAAAGGGCAAACAAGTGGCGTTTTAGGCCTACTTTGCGGGCCGTTTTTTAGAAGAGCGGTTTTAAGATCGGAAAAAAAAGCGTTTTTATCAGTTGTTTGAACAAGAAAATTGGTCAAACCGTCAAATGTGAAAACGCCCTAACTAAAAACGGCCATAAATTACACACGTGGCCGTTTTTAGGCCGGTTTGGGCCGTTTTTACTAAGGCGTTTCAGGTCGTATAAAACAACACATGCGTTAAAAATCGGAAAACCGGACAAGAACGCAATGCGTTTAAGTGGTGTTCTTACGATACAATTCTAAATGTTAAAACGCGCGTTATTTAGTCGATCCGTCGGGTTTGCCCCATGGCCAATCCCCCCGATTTCTGTCGCCAATGCGACCAATGCGACCACAATCCGATAGCGGTGCGACACAATCCCGGGCCGGGGCCAATGGGCGCAAAATGGAATCGTGGGAAAACCCGACGAAATGCGTCCGGCGGAGTGAGTCCCATGTGTGTAATATCCAATCCTGTAGGGAGCTGATAGTTTAGTGGGTTAAAAGTAGGGGGAAGGTTCCCTTTAAAGTAGATATGAAATGGTTCCTTGTTTTTTTTAGTATGAAAAACTTATCACCGCTTCCAAGATCTTCTCTGATCAGGGGCTACACCTTATAGCGTCTGACCAATTCGGAAATAAAGGAATAACACTGGGAGAAAGTTTATGGGTTTTATTTTTTAAGCAGGAGGAAAAAAGGCAAGTGTATCGATTCAAAGATGAGCTTCTTCACCTCAATTTGATAAATTCACACCTGAGTGCAGCAGCTATGGTTGTGTCCATGAGGCTTTGCTGAAATAATAAGGAAGAGTGCGGTAGCAGTTGCTTCTCTCTAGTGACTGCATGTGGTTGGGATGACGAGCAACCACGAGGAAAAGGTTACACGGCCGTCTCACTCTACCATACCTATAATTACTCCACTTTACAGGGGGAAAACCAATTTGAGAATGAGTATCAGGATCATACACGGTCAGAAGTAGTGGGGTATTCTTATGGTCTTAACAAATTTACATGCAAAGACACAGGAAAAAAACGGAAGGCCAAAGTGATGAAAAAGTCCTAAAACCACAGGTTAGGCACCAAGTTGGGGATGCACTTTATTTCATATACAGGCGGTCCCTACTTAGAAACTAACTTCAGACAACCTAGTTACAGACGCACCTCTGGAATGGGTAATTTCATTACTTTAGTCTAGGATAAATATCAGCGTATTGTAATGGAACGTTTATCACAGGCGTCTGAATGAAATTAGTGTTAATCTGATTCTTAGAAAACCCAACATTTTTAAAATCCAATTGTCCAGAGACCAAAAAAAGTTCTGGCTGGGATTACAATGATAAATACCACAGTTCTCGATTACATACAAAATTCAACTTAAGAAAACAAACCTACAGCCCTATCTGTAAGTAACCCGGGGACGGCTGTACAAGTTGAGCAGCTTAAAGGCTTCCTCATAATCCATTACCAGGATTTATAGAAGCCGCTCAACCATTCAGACCATGCTTCTTTTTTTGGGCTTCATCTAGAAATTGAAATTCCGAGGTCAGAGGTCGCACTGACATTTTTGAGGAGTATATTCGCGGAGGAGGAATATGAAATTTTCAGTAATCCATATAGATACTTTGAGACGAAATCAGATGTTAAAAATATATAGGAGCGTTTGCGTATTTAAATAGCCAAATAAGGCATCAAACCCATCCACACCAGACTATGGCTGACCACCCACAGGAACCCCAGATCAGTCTATTATTTGTTCTGTGTCGTAAAACTTGCAGGGATTTTTTTTTGTACTTTATTAAATCTAAGGATTTTTCTTTTCAGGGAGGGGGGGGGGGGGGACCTTAATTTTTTACTAATATCTTTATAATATTAATTTTTATTGTTTTTTTTTTGTTTTTTTTAAATACAATTTTTCAATGGGGGCACCAGTTAGCAGGAGCGCATTATAAAGGTCCCCGCTGTCGAATAGATGACATATAACAGTGATCTTATGGTAAGAACCCATAAGAGATATCAGTGATCTATATATAGAGACATGCAGGGAGAAGGCACATAACATTTCTCTGTCTGTCTTTAACCCCCTTCTACTTTTTCCCCCCCAGGGAATCCCTGTGAGGTCGGATCCCCCCTCCAGACTTGTCACAGTATGACCCCTGATCCTGCTGCGCCCTGTGTGCAGATTACAGCAAGTTACAAGGAATTTATAGTTAGCACCTAGAGCAGTGTTGGCTTAACCTATGGCACTGGTGGTGGATGGTGGACTAGAAGCACCTTTATGGGGGGCAACTCCGGACACCAACAGAGATGAATCCAGCTATGCTTCCCGCAGCTTATATTGGTGTCCTCAGGTGCTGTAGCAATTGAAAACTGTGACAGAGAAGGGGTATAAATCACTAATTAAATTCTGTTTTGTGGCTATCTTGCGGATAAATAAGAGGGTCTTGTTGTAGTTGGGCACTCGGCCACTAAAAGGTTTGCCATCACTGACCCATAGGACTATACAGATACATTGTATTGCGGGCTTATTATCACAGGAAAATTGTAGTCCCTTTCTAAAAGTGGCACCATATAATAACTCTGTTGCCATTCCTTTCCTGGGTGTTCTGCTTTCACTGTGTTATTAGATGCAAAAAGTGATGGTTGTTTTGATCAAGAGACGAATCTGTGATCGGCAAGACCATCCACAAAATGCAATTCAACATTCAGACGCAGACGTGTGCATTTAACCCCTGCTGCGCTGAAAGGATGATGAATGAAACAAAAATGTAAAGTAGTAAACATATTATACCGTTACATAGCGGGTTAACTTCGTGGCATTGTCTGTACAGCGGGTGGCTGCAGAAAAACAAGATGTCACACAGGTGGAGGGAAAAAAGAGGGAGGAAGCAAAGCGAAGCCAGCAGCAATGTACACATCCATCACCAAGCGCTCCGGACACCCAGCATTGTGTGACCCTCCAGTGACACAGTATCAGGGACTCGTGCCGGGAGAAGGACGGGGACAGGGAGGGCATCTGCATGAGTGTGTTTGCACGCCCGCGCAAGGGAGAGGGAGAGAGGAGAGGGAGAGGGGAGAAAAAGTACTGCGCAGTTATCTGACTGGGCCTTTCTCAGAGAAAAATTCTTGTAAAGGCGTTAATGCGACCTCTGACGGATGAGATAAATTGGTTGATAACGTTACGGAGGGGAAGAGTTTAGTACTGAGGTCTTACTGACACATTCACCAGACTTCTGAGAGAGCGAGTTACTATGTCTCGACCCACAGGGGCATTCAATTAAGTGAAGGAGCAGTCAAGAGGTGGGAGGGGTGGACTTCTGGAGATGCCCCAACCCTAGAATGAAAAAAATATTAATGAAAGGTGTTCAGCTATAAGTATACATACTGCTAGCGGTTTATTTTATTAGGTCAGTCTGATGACCAGACTGGGATTCAAAATACCACATGGTATGATGATTTTATCCTTACCCTTTCCAAAAGTGCATTCCCTAATGTCTATTAAAAGTAGACTGACATAACAAACAGGATAGAATGACATTGTATAAAGTAAAAAGATCTTAAAGTAATGTAGAGAAACAGTGTTATAAATGACACCCGGCTTACAAAATGACAGAGAGCGAGAGAGATCGCCCATGTCTTCTTACATCTCACTCTCTTTGTCTTTATGGTGTAATCCGCTTGCACACTGATATCACAGTACAACGTCTGTCTGAGAATATTAAAAACTCAGGAGGACAATCTGCTAAATCTTTGCTATGAAACAAACAATCATTAACAAAATTTGCCTTCTTCTGTTTAGGTAAGAATTTAAAGTTATAGTTTAACCTCGGCCGGTCCATTGAGGGTTGCGGTCACACCTTGCAGTAAAACTGATCGCAATTAGTGTTCAGGGGGTTTTAGGTGCAGTTATGTCAATTCACAGGTGAAAGAAAAGAATCAAGGGCGATATCATTTCTAAGGCCTCTGTGACACCGACAGTGGCGCAGAGGGCCCTGAAATAATCGCAAATGCTCGCTATTGCTTATTGCTGCTTTTGCGATTAGTTGCCCGATCCGCCACCTTCACGCCAGTGGGGGAGTTGGCGAGGGCTTGAAGGGGGCGTGGCCAGCCGAGCGGAGGGCCGTGGCCCAGACGGGTGTGGGCGGCGTGGGGCGTTTGTCCCCGCAGCGCTGCGCACTTGCTGCTGCGGCGACCCTGCCTGGCGTAGGATAACGCTTAGCAGCCTCCGCCCGATAAATATGAGCAGAAGGCCTCTTGGATAGGGCTGCAAAATTTGCAGCGGCGGGCGGGGCATCATACGCTGGAGCAGGATGCGCCCAGCTTATGATAAAATCCCCCAATGGATTTGATTTTGAAGGAGAAAGCGTTCCACAAATTTCAGTTACCTGTTGATTTGATGGCAAACACATTGGGGGACATTACTAAAGTGTCGGTGTCTGCATTGGCTTTGTTACCGACCTGCTCTCGGTAAGAAGACACACATTTAATATGTAGAGCGTGCAGAGACTTCTGAGCGCCGAGGACCATTTTTGTCCTAGGACCAAAATCTGTCCGAGCACCCGACATGTGTCCAACAGTCCCTTGCTGCCCCTACTTTCCGCCAGAGTTACAGCGCCCCAAAAAGGGCTGCCGACACATATAATTGTCTGAGTTGCCACTCCGCCAAAGCCACGCCCTTTTCGGAGAAGAGTCGGAGCAGACGTAAAAAGTAATTTTTTTCGTTCCCGACAGCTAATAAAATAGGTAGGAGAGCAGAAGTGCGGGTTGTGAAAGCCCACAAAAAATGGCAGGAACCACCATAGTAAAGTTCCCCAGTTTTTTTCTGGCGCAGCGCTAATAAATAGAGTTGAGAAGCAGAACATGTGGTAAAAGCGCACAAAACATGCGCGGAAAAACGCCATAGTAAATTCCCCCCTTGTACTTTGGAAGGAAATGGAAATCTGATGAAAAAAAAAACCCTCTGGAAAAAAGTCTGAATATATTAATAACAATTATAGTGGCACAAACGGAAAATTTTTGATGCACAAACGTTTGACACAAGTTTTGGTTGATTCGGTTAAGGTGGTGGGGGGGGCTGCTTGAACTTTTGACTTTCATTTTTTGTTATTCATTCAAAACAAAGCACACCAAACAAGATTTGAGCCAAGCACCAAAAATTAGCAGAAATGTTGGCACCAGTTTGGCACATTTGGGGATGGGGGGGCCTGCTTGGACCTCTGATGACCTCTGGAAAACTTTCATTAAAATCTTAAAAATGATTAGTGGCACAAGACAATCTGCTGCACAAACGGAGCACAAACATTTGACACCAATTTTGTTTCATTTGAAAACAAGGTTGGGGGGGCCAACTTCACTCAGGTGGGCTGGAGGACAGAAGGCTGGGCTGGAGGACAGAGGGAGGGAGGCTAAAAGGTAGGAGGAGGCTGGGGGACAGGATCTCCCAGTATTTCTATATAAAGCATCCAGATTCACCATTATCAGCCGCCCGCCAGACAGGCATAATATACAGCCCCCTAGCAATGGACTATATACAGCACCCAGTATTTACTATATACAGCCCCCCCAGTCATCACATATACAGCTCCCCAGTAATCACTATATACAGCCCCAGGCAAGGTGAATGGGAGGAGGAAGACGGGGACAGAAGGAGGAGGTGGGGAAAGGAAGGGAGGAGCTGGGGGACAGCAGAGGAGCTGGGGGACGGGAGAAGGAGGCGGGGGGACAGGGCTCCCAGGATTAATAATACCACAGGGGGGGGGCCATCCAGTATTCATTATACCGCCCCCCCAGAAGGCACTATATACAGCCTCTACAATCACTATATACAGCTCCCAGTAGTCACTATATACAGCCCCCAGTATCAATATATACAGCTCCCCCAGGAATCAGTACATACAGCCCGCCGAAGAAAATCATTATAAACAGCCCCCAGTAATAAACTATTACATATCCAGCCCACCAGGCAATCATTTATCCAGCCCCCCCCAGCAATCAATATTTACAGCCCCTAGCAATCATATATCAGCCCCCCAGCAATCACTATATAAGCCCCCCAGGCAATCAAATATACAGACCCCTTAGTAATCACTATTACTGCTCAGTATCACTAAGACAGATCCCCCAGCAATAACATATCAAAACCCTCTAGCAAATCATATATACAGCCCACTAGCAATCCCTAATATACAGCTCCCATGAAAGACACTATTATAACAGCCCACAGAATCATTATAAACAAGCCCCCAGTAGTATAACTATGTACAGCCTCCGCTAATCACTATATACAGCTCTCCCGCAATTCACCATATACAGCCCCCCCAGTAATCATATAGCGCCCAGTATCACATATACAGCCCCCAAGCAATACTATATTACAAGCCCCCAGCAATCACTATATATAGCTCCCAGTAATCACTAGATACCAGGCCCCCCAGCAAATCACAATATTCCAGCCCCCCAATAAGCAATCCACTATATCCAGCCCCCCAGCAATCTCTATATTACAGCCCCCAGGCAAAACAATGTATCAGCCCCCACCCCCCACATCACTATGTACAGCCTCCCGAGTATTATTATAAACAGCCCCCAGTAACAATAAATTTGCTACATAATAAATATATACAGCTCACCCAAGATCACTATAACAACCCTCTAGCAATGGACTATATCAGTTCCACCAGCAATACTATATACAGCACCCTAGCAATCACTATAACAGACTAAATCGTAATCCCTATATACAGCCCAACAGTAATAACTATATACAGACCCCTAGCAATCACTATATACAGCCACGTAAGTAATCACTATATACAGCCCCACAGTACTTATATATACCAGCCTCCCAGGAGCAATCAACTAATAAGCCCCCCAGCAATCACTATAACAGCCCCCAGCAATAATACATACAGATCACACAAATCACTATATACAGGTCCCCTGTTATTCACTATACAGCTCCCCCAGCAATTACTCTATACAGCCCCCAGAAACACTATATTACAGCTCCCCAGCAATCACTTTTATTTACGTCCCCCAGTTAATCACAATATACGCACAGCAATCACTATATACAGGCTCCCTTACAATAACTATATACAGCCAAAAGCAATCACTATATACGCTCCCCGTACAAAACTAGATACAGCTCCCAGCTATTCACTATATACGCCCCCCAGAAATCACTATATAGAAGCCCCCCCAGCAAAACAACTGTCTACAGCCAGCAGATCAATGTAACTATATACAGTCCCTATAATAACTCTTACAGACCCCTATATTACTATATAAAGTCCCTACCTAAGAAACCCGACTTACGTCGACTCCTAGTTCAAAGGACCTCTCGTAATTGCGTCATTTACTGTACTTAAGTCGTAGAACTAGAATAAACAGCTTATAACAGTAATTAAAGGTAGAAAACAATTGACCGGAGCTCCTCAGTGTACTTATTACTGTCTGTAGATAACTCCACAATTCCTTTCCGCTCCACTCTTTAAAATTTTTTCAAGTATGTTTCCACAAATAAGAGATTACTGTGATGAGAATAGACCGCTATCAAAGCTCGCTGCGTTTCCTCATCCTTTACACACCCACACAAATGTTGCGGTTGCGAAAAAGATTTAAGCAACGATAGGCAGTTGTTCAACCAGGTTACAGTTTATCCGATAAAAACAACTCACAACAAAAGTAAAAAATGTTTGCATACCAAAATCACGAGCAGACGCCAGTCGCCTTGTTCGATCCGACTCAGGGTTTCGCTACCGCGGCTTCTCCGGGGCTGTATGTGTACAATACGCAATCGTTGCATAAATCCTATTTCAAACACCCGCAAACATTGGTGGTGCGTTTGTAAAGGATTGAGGAAACAGCAGCGGGAGCTGTCACTGAATAGCGGTATCTATGGTCTAATCTCATCACGAGTATCTTTTAATGTGGAAAACATACTGAAAAGATTTTAAAGAGTGGAAGCGGAAAGGACGTGTGGAGTTAACTACAGACAGTAATCAAGGACATGAAGGAGCTCCGGTCAGATTGTGTCTCATTTGCAAGTTATGGAGTGGGGATCGGTTCCTTGACTGTGAAGTAATAAAGATCAAGGTGCAAATCAATTTTCACTATTGTTAATAGTCATTAAAGGTTTGTGACAATTAGATTTATTTTTAATCCTGGTTCTGATGACCAATCCAACATGTTAACATCCAATTGTCACAGAGACCAAAAAAAAATTTGCGGGGGTTATAATATAAGTATACGGTTCCAACTAACATACACTTCAACGTAAGACAATACAGAACCTATCTTGTACGTAACCCGTGGACTGTCTTGTTATAAACGGTACTCTGCAATAATAATACAGGCCCCACTAATAAACTATAAATCCCCCTATAAAATATCTACAGGCTCCCTATAATAACTATATAAATCCCTATAAGAACTATATACCGGCTCCCTATAATACTATATAAATCCCCCTATAATAACTATATACAGCATCCATAAAACTATATACAGTTTCCCTATAATAACATATACAGTCCTTATAAGAAACTATATAAAGGCCTCCTTAAATAACAGTCCCTATAAAAACTAAATACAGGTCCCCCCCCTATACAACTATTAACGGTCCCCTATAACAAACTATATACAGCAACCTTAATTCTAATAACATCCACAGCCACCTATAACTATATACAGCCGCCCTATAAATGCACAGCCCCCCCTAGTTGGGGTGTGTGGGAATTAGAGTTTTTTTCACACATGTGTGGAGCTGCCCCCAAAATTAAACACTTTTGGGAAGAAGTCACCAAAAAAATCGAAGAAAGCTTACCTATTACAGTAGATAACACAGTTGGGGAATTGGTTCTATATGTTAAATGAGATACGCATTCCAGGTGTCAGGAATAATAAAATTACAACAATAGGTAGACTGCCCTTGTATTGAAGGAGGCTAAAAGTTGGAAGTAAGTATGACAATTGCCTTAATACAGCAATGGAATCATTAACTATAAGAGATGAAGATTATGAAAAGAGAATTGGGGCAGCAGAGATTTACTTACCCGGTCCATTCGCGCATCCAGCGGCGCGGTTCTCTGCGGTGGATGCGGGTTTTCGGCATTACATAAGGCAGGTCATCCGACGTCCACCAAGGTGTCGCTGCTGCGATGAGTCCGCCGAGACACGCCGTAGTGCACGAGCCTATACCTGGTGAGAGTAAAGCGCGTGTCTTGCCAACACTTTTTTTTAAAAATGCGTTTTAGAAATGACCCCCAGTACTTAGGAGAAGAAAGAGGGGTGAGTGCAGGCATCTGGTTAAGATGTTAGATACACGTGAATATAGGCAAAGAGTGGAGTAGGGGGAGAAAAGAAAATGTGCAAAATACATTGTATTAACGTTAAGGACGGGCCCTTTCCTTGTTTTTCATGTCCATTTTTCACTCCCCACCTTCAAAATCTAAACTTTTGTTTTTTACACGTAAAGAGTTGTGTCGATGGCCTGTTTCTGTGTAATGTAAAAATTGCACTGCATAATGATGGTATAAATATTCCATGCCCATTTTTTGTACTCGGAGGGCGGAAAAAAAATTCCAAATGCAATGTGAAAATTGGTTGAAAAACGCATTTGCGCCATTTTCTTGTGGGTTGGATATTACGTCTTTCACTGAGCGCCCCAAATTGACAGGTTAATTATTCTTGGGTCGGACGATAGGGGATACAAATTTGTATAGGTTTATAATGTTTTCATACATTTACAAAAATTAAAACCTCTGTACAAAAATAATTTTTTTATTTTGCCAACTTCTGGCGCTAATAACTTTTATACTTTGGTCTTGTACGGAGTGTGGGTGGTGTCCTTGTGGAATTTGTAATATTTCATGATATCATTTTTAGGACTGTACGACGTTTGTACTTTTTTATAGATTTTTGAGTTTATCCAAATGGCAAAAAAAGTGCCATTGCGACTTTGGGCGCTCTTTTCCGTTACGGGGTTAAAGCATGTGAAAACCGTTATCAATATTTTGTTTAGAGATCGGGCATGTTTCGGACGCGTTGATACCTGATATGGTTATGATTTTTAACTGTTTATTTATATTTATGTCAGTCTAGGGAAAGGGGGGTGAGGTGGGGTGATTTGAAATTTTAGTTTTTTTATTATAATTTTTTTTTTTAAACTTTTTTTTATTTTATTTATACTATTTTCAGAACTCCCAGGGAACTTTAACCCTAGGTTGTCTGAATCGATCCTACCATTATGCCATACTACAGTACAGTATGGGGGATTTTCTTCCTCCTTAATTACAATGTGCTATCAGACATGGTTGTAATGAAGGGGTTTAAAACGAAAATAGCACAGGTCCCTCGGAAGACACGAGGCTTACCATGGAGGACGCTAGCGTGGCCGAACGCTATCTGTTTGAGGTGCCGGAAGCTTTGCGGCAGCCCACGCTGTAAAAACACCCGCGATCGGTGTGCTAGCACGATAGCGGATGTTAACGGTAAGCCTTTGTGCAAATGCAGCAAAGACTTACGGCTATGGAGAGGGCTCAGCCCGGTGAGCCCTCTCCATGCAGCGCGGACACGACCGCCGCCTGTGAATACACGGCGGGCGGTGCGAACCGGTCTTACATCTGCAGGTATTGCAATCTCTATATACAGCCCCTAGCAATCATTAGAACAGCTCCATAGTAATCAATATATACAGCCCCCAGTAAATCACTACATACAAACCACCCAGCAATCACTTATTATTAAAGCCCCCAGCAATAACTACATTACCGACCCCAGTAATCACTATATACAGCTCCCCAGTAAGCACTGTATACAGCTCCCCCAGCAATCACTATATAAAGCCACACCAATCACTATATACAGCCCACAGCAATCACTAATTTTGTAAAATACGTTCCCCCAGTATCACTGGGGCTGGCCCACCAGAGTCCCAGAGGATCCTCGGTAGGCCTGGCTCAACCCAATACTGAGCCCCAGAGGTCAAGAAAACAACACCAATTTGAAGGCTGTAGGGTTATATTTCCTGGGGGATAATGAAAAGGGGGCCTCGAGTTGATTTTCTCTGGTGGGGCCTATGGGAAACCAGTCCAAAACACTGTTACAGCTCCCAAGAAGTAATTCACTGTATACAGCTTCTCCCAGGCAATTACTATATACAGCCCCCAGCAAATCACTTATACATCTCCCCAAGAAATCAAATATACAGTTCCCCCAGTAATCTCTATTATACAGCCCCCAGTAATCACTAATACAGTCACCCAGTTGTCACTATATACAGCCACCGGCAATCACTATACACGCTCCTAACAATAACTATATACAGCTACCAGTATTAACTATATACAGCCCCCCCCAGAAATCACTATATACCAAGCCCCTCCAGCAATCACTATATACACAGCCACCAGCAATCAACTAATACGGCTCCCTTTAAAAAAAAACTTTATTACAGCTCCCAGTAAGGATTCACTTATAAGTCCCCCCACGAAAGAAAATCATTATATACAAGACCCCCCAGCAAAAACACTAATACAGGTCCCAGCATATCACTGTAACCGATATACAGCCCCCATTAATAATATATACACTCCCTATAATAACTACAGGCGTCCCCTACTTAAGAACACCCGACTTAAGACGACCCCTAGTACAAACGGACTTCGTATGGTCATTTACTGTACTAGTCTAGCTATAATAAACAGCTATTAAAGTGTATAAAGGTTGTCTAAAATTAATTTTTATGTTAATCCTGGTTTGATGACCATCCAACATTTTGTTTTTTTTAAAATCCAATGTCACAGAGAGCAAAAAATTTGGCTGGGGTTACAATTATAAAGTTCCGACTAACATATAAATTTAACATAAAAAACCAACCTACGAACCTGTACATTAACCAGGGGGTGCTTATATACAGTCCCCTTAAAACTGCCGCCACCATCTTGTTCCCTCCGATTGTCTAGTCGGAGTCCGGGACAAAAATACATGGGAGTTTGGGGTGGTCATATGCGACCGTCTGAAATGCCCGCATTTGGTGGGGCCCCTTCAAGGCAAAAAGTGGGGGGGGCCATGGGGCGCACACCCCAGGCGCCCCCCCCCCCTACATCCGGGGCCCTGAGTACAAGAGATTGTGATACCGTAGTGTACGCAATTCCTCTCATTTCCAAGGTACTTTGAGGTCCAAAGCAATCTGGATCAGGCGTTTGGTTTATGCTAAGGTATATCTGTGACTTTTGTCTGCCAGTTAGATATCCCTCAAATATGACTCCTAGGATCACCTATCCTGTCCCAGCCTCACAAAAAACAAAACTGGAAATGATGCCGTCACCACCTGCTATGTAGGGATTGGTTTTCCAGATGACAGGATCACGTAGCCAAATGTGGCCTCCTTGAAGTCAGCACTTCCTATGATGTGACAAGTGATGTCCGTGATTCCAGGAGGCCATGGCTGGTGGGTCCAATTGAACCAAAACATTTTCACGTTTCTAAAAACATCTCAAGTATTTTATGCTGCAGAACTGACATTCCATTTTTTAGGGCCCCCTGGCCCAATCCCCATTGGGTTTTCCAGAATCAGGTGAGAGTTGAAACCCCTTATGACTAGATGGAAGGAATGCTTGCAATGGTGGTTGAACTTCTGAAAGTGTTCCACCATTGCATTTAGGAATTTTGGATCTTCAACGAAGTGAAAAAAGGGTTTCAGGGTAACACTCTCTCAGTACTGAGACTGGTGGGGGCAGGCTCCATGTTTTGCAATTCTTATTTTTAGGAATTATGGAGGGTCACTGAAATTTCAGAAAAGAAAAATGGAAACATTTTGTCTCTTTCTATGCCTACATATACTTCTGTTTCCGTAGAGGCAGTTCTTGGCCATATGGCATGTTGTTTTGGTTGGATATTCATTGTTAGCTGCGAGCCGGGGCGTGTGAGTGTGAAATTTAGAAAAAGAGTTGTGTTTTTTACAGATCATGTCACAATCAACAAAAATTTACCACACGTAGGACCAATTAAAGCTGTGGAACCATCTAAGAGGAGCATGGAAGGGAACTGGAGGCCCCCCTGGAAGCTAAAGTGTTATAGTAAAGGGTTTTGATTACAGTCTTAGATAGGATATTCTAACTACGAATAAACAGGGTGGGGGTGGTGTAAAAAATAAATGTTTAATTTTGGCATTAAGAATCTTTATAGTTGATATTGATGTTTTCTGAGGCAAGCCGCAAGAGTATGACATTTATTAAAATTAGAAATTATGGGGCCACATAACTGTGGGCCCAACTTCAGGAATGGGATGTGTATGGTATGTGAATCTATAATGGCTTCCATGACAGTTATACGTTTTTTTACTAATATATATTTTCCCCCAAACCACCCAACCACCACCCACAAGAATTATATCCCCTTGTGCTTAGTTCGAATCGAATTCCTAAGGAGTCCTAGAGTTTGGACTCGGAAGAAAGTGGTAGATAGAATTTCTAAGCAGTTTAGAACATTGTGTGAAAGAAGCAAATGAAAGCAACTTTATTTATGACTTTTGAACTATAAAACTGTCATTCGCATGAAGAGCTGACTCACAGTATTATTTTCAGGCTGTAGATTAGGGATTGAGCACAGGACGGCGCGTGTAATTAAAGAGGGAGAACATTTTATTGGAGTCTTAAGCTGTGTCCATGGTTGGTCTCAAAATATTGGAAAAAAAAAGAGCGTATAAGAGGAGACCACCACGAGAGGTGGGCGGGAACATGTGGTTGAAAGTTTTTCTCCTCATGAGCTGGATTGTATCCTTCCTGATTTGATTGTGATAATGAAAATATAGGAGTGATGGTGAGAAGAAATGTGTTGAGACGTTAGAAGAAAAACTCCCGCTGTAAAGATCAGGAGCCGAGGGCTGAGGCCGTAGCTGAAAGGACAACTTCAGATAGGCATCATACACAGAGAAGTGGTTGATTATATTCGAGTCTGTAACAGGAAAATCCCAAGTAGAAGAATCATATATGGTACAAGTTCCATAAAAACCAACAAACCAGGCAAGCCAAAGCAAACACGACAGAAGCTCGAGGATTCATAACCACAGAATATATAACGGTATGCATATGGCCAATATCGATCGTAGCTCATCGCCGTCCATATTAGAAGCTTCAATAGATGTAAAACTAGAAAAAAAATATATCTGCTTCATACATAAGAGGAAATCAGTCTGGAATTCCCTGTTACAAACGTGAATAAGAATTTTAGTAGCGTTAATGGTGGAACAAGATATGTCAAGAATGGACAGGTTAACAGAAGAAATACATGGGATGTGAGCGACGATCCACCCAGCATGAGAAGAAATATTGTCATGTCAAGCAATTGTGAGAAGATAATCAGAAGAACCAGAAAGAAAGTGACACTTGTAATCGGGTCATACCGTAATCCCTTAATAATGAAGTAGCAAATTACGGTCTTGTTTAAATTGTCCATTTCTTTTCAGGGGGATCCTTTGATCGTGCTAGAAGCGGCGACATAGATCATTCAGGGGAACCAATTGAGCGCACGAGAAAACAGCAAGGACCAGTGGGTAGATTTGTAGCGGTGAAATTTTTGTTTTTTTTTTTTTAACAGCCATGGAGTTTCATGAAGGTAATTGATTTTAACTGGTTAACA
>WNYA01000271.1:13831-35607 GCA_019512145.1 Engystomops pustulosus | reverse complement strand
ATTAGGTCAATTTCTGCTGACAGACTGGGATTCAAAATACCAACATTTTATGATGATTTATATTCTTACCTTTACAAAAAGTGCATTCCCTAAAATGTCTATTAAAGTAGATTGACACTTAACAATATAGGTAAAATTAAAATGTATTTCTTAGGTAGAATTTATTTGCAAAAATGTATTTGTTTTTAAAAAAATAAAGCAAATGTAAGGGAGAACAGTGATAAGTAATAAATGACGCCTGCAGTTCTCCCTCATACATCTCTGTCTTTATATGTAAACCACTGCACGCTAACTAATCACTAATCACAGTACAACGTCTTGTGAGAATATTTGAAAACTCAGGAGGACAATCTGCTATTAATATATTTCAAGAAACAAAACAATCATTAAGGAAAATTAGCCTTCATCTGTTTAAGATTTAAAGTTCCAGCTAGTTTAACCTCTGCAGGACCGGCCAAGGTAAAGATACAACAACCGGCTGTCAAAAGTGCATGGAAGTCGGATCTCAAGCTGAACACTCTCCATACGGGGTAGGTGTCTGTTGCATTTTACTGCAAACACCTGCTGCCAAATGTTGCCACTGCTGCAAATACGTATCTATATGTCACACGTCGGCTATGGGTGTTCGGAGAGGGCTCAGCCTAAAAGCCCAGTGAGTGTTTGCAGCTAATACCCACCAGTGGTTCAAGTTCAAATAAGTAAAAAAAAGTTTAAAAAAGTAAAGTTTAAAATATAAGAATAAATAAAAAATAAATACACAAAAATATGAGCCTCTACTGGACCCGCACCGTGAACGCCAGACCCCCCCCCCCCAAAAAAAAACGCTCCGAAAAAAAGATCATTTTGAATTAATACTCTTTTAAAAAAGCTCTAAAAAGTGATGTAAAAAATTTTATCTGCTCCTGTCAGGCACCAGGGGTCGTGGAACCACTACAACACAGCGACAATGACGTAAGCCGACACCAAGGAGCGGAGTCTAAGTGGCACCCAGTTTTCACCAGAGCCTGACACAAAACAGGTTGGACTTTCTGCGGCGTGGTACCACCAGGTTGCTCCACAGGCTTTGTCAGCGGTGGCGACCAAGGCGAGGTACAGAGTCGTAAGGCAAGATTGTGGTCAGGGATAGGCAGGAGGTTGAGACAGGCAGCACAGGATCAGAGTCGGGGACGTAGCAGTAGGTCAGGACAGACAGCACAAGATCGGAGTCAATAGCAGAACTGGGGTCACAACAGGAAATCGCAGAGTAATCACAGGACATCAGGAGCAAGCTTTCTCAATGGCTATAAGGCACAAAGATCCGGCGGTGTGAACAGGGAGAGGCTGGCTTATAAAGGATTCTGGGAACGGCCAGCGCCGATCAATGGTGCATTGACCTTTTGAATTTTCAGGAGTCCGCGCCCTAGCAGAGACGGGAACAGGGACAGGTGAGTAAGGGTGACGGGGTGCTGGGACATAGAGAGGGGAACATGAAAGCTCCAAAATAAGACTACTAAAAAGAACAACTTTCTTGCAAAAAATACGCCCTTAAGGATATTTGTCAACCGAAAAATAAAAATGAAAAGACGGTAATAATAAAATTAACAACATTTTTGCCAAATTACTTTTTATTCAGTAAAAGTGGGAAAAAAATGTTAAAAAAATTAAAATGAGATATTTTTGTACTTGTGGGAACCCATAGAATAAAAATAATATACTATTTTTATGGTATAATAAACAGCTAAAAAATATATATATATCTTCCTAAAAATGGATGATTTTCATTTCCTCCGCCAATAAAGAGTTAATAAAATCACACCAATTAGCTATAGATGTCCTTAAAGGAAACCTACCACTGCTGATGGTAGGTATTAGATGTAAACACCGGGCACCTGCTCAGGGTCAGCTGGTGCCGGAGCTTACCTTTGCTAGTGTTTTAAACCGCTATATCGCAGTTTAAACACATTTTGATGAACAGCCCCGAGGTAGCGTCGCCGAAGCAGTGGTAGGTTTCCTTTAAATGATCTACCAGAAAAGTGCATCTCACGTGGCAAAAAATAAGCCCCAATAGGTCCACATTAAAAAAAGGAAAAACATTATAGCCTGTACAATGTGACAATACAAATCTGCTCTGGACGACACCTCCGTCCATTCTATGCCCGGCCGTGCGCCCAAACAGCAGATTACTCCAGGTATACAAGAGATCCTTTGTTGTTCGTAAGAAAGGTTCTAACCTAAATGAGGCCACGTATTTTAATAAAATGGCCCCTTTTACCGGGATCCGGCCAATTTCTGCATTTTCTATCTCGGTCCAAACGTTGTTATGTTTATTGTCCAAACACATATGGGGGCATTGTCACTCAGGAGAAATTGGGTATCAAACTTTGTGGAGCCTTTTTTAATTTAAACCATTGTGAATGTTGAATTTTCCACCAAATGAATTTATTGTCAAAAAATATGACAATTTGTAGACCGCGCCTCCATTTTGTTTTGACCGCTATAAAACACCTAAAGGGTTAACAAACTCCTTAAAAGTGCTTTTTCATACGACCGGGAGCATGAGCGCGAACGAGTAAGAAGCGAGGGCACCGTGCCATCGAACACAGGGGGGCACGGTTGAGCCTGCAACCCATATCTTGGGATCACCCGTGACATTGTGGAAATGCCACCCAAATAACATTCTAATAAGATACGCCGAATGTTAAAAAACCATCGAACATAAAGCAGACATGTGTGGAATGTTAGTTATGAATTTATTTGGGTGCTATGACTGCTTCGTTGTAGAAAATTTTGAAATTTGAATTACAAGCCGGCTACTGCGCATGCGCAGTAGCTCCGGGCTCGGAGCTGGGACTGCTCAGCCGTCGGCCGTTGCAGAACGCCATCATGACGGACGAGGGCGCACAGCTACGTGGAGCTGCGCGCTGCACACAACAGGGTAGGAGGAGTAATGTGGCTACTGGGGCGTGGAGTAGCCGCGCTGTGTAGCCTCGTGCCCGGGTACTCCACGCCCCAGTAGCCGCATAACGAAATTTACATATTAGGTCAATAAAGTGTACCAAAAGTTAGCGGGGACGTGAGGATTAGCTCTACAAAGGTCTGTCCTCACGTCCCTTACATCCACCTACCACCCGATCTACCTTTATAGGTAGATTCGTGGTGGTAGGTTCCCTTTAATGTTTTGGAAGAACAGAGAGCTATAAGTTACTGCTTAAATTGCCATGCTGTCACTTTGCTTTTGGTTGTAGTTTGGGCTCTCAGTCTCTAAAAGCTTTACAATCGCTGTGGAAAAACGTAAGCGTAAAAATAGAAAAAGCGTTAAATATTAAAAATATAAAGTCAGAATTTTGCACCCAATTTCCCTCAGGAAGTGATGATTAAATTGAGTCGATTCGGTAGATACAGCCGATCTGTGCGCCGTCACAAAGTACAACGCGTCTCACGAGCCCTCGACAGGCGACAATGACAGGAAAATAAAAAACTTCCCGCTTTTAGAGGCAAATTTAATAAAATAGGGGGGAAAACGTGGCGTCCTCAGGCAAAATGTGACTGAAAAGGGGTTAAATTGTGTTGAGGGCTTCGGCTTCGTAACTTAGCGTTTCGTTACCTCACGTGTTGATTCCAACCAACAGAACTGGGTGGCCCTTCCCCCCTCTCTAATATACAATGGGGTGCCCTCCCCCCTCCTCTATATACACTGGGTGCCCTCCCCCTCTCTATATACACTGGGTGCCCTCCCCCCGATACTATATACAACTGGGTGGCTCCTCCCCCTATGTATATACACTGGGTGCCCTCCCCCCTCATCTATATACATGGGTGCCCCTCCCCCCTCTCTATATCACACTCTGGGTGCCCTCCCCCTCTCTATATACAAGGGTGCCTCCCCTCTCTATATACATGGGTGCCCTCCCCCCTCTCTATATTTTGGTGTTTTAACACTGGGGTGCCCTCCCCCTCTCTATATTACACTGGGTTGCCCTCCCCCTCTTATTAACGGTGCTCCCCCCTATCTATATACACTGGGGTGCCCTCCCCCCTCTCTATATACATGGGTGCCTCCCCCTTCCTTCTATATACACTGGGTGCCCCCCCCTCTCTATATAACTGGGTTGCCCTCCCCCCTCTCTAATAATAACTGGGTGCCCTCCCTGATATATATATATATACACAACATACAACGGGTGCCCCCCTCCCTCCTAATATACACTGGGTGCCTCCTCAGACCCCCTCCTCAGGACCCGGACACGCAGGTGAGGTGAGGGCCCCAGAACACACAGCCGCCGGCGGACAGTACCGCCCAGCACACGGAGCGGGTCCACTGGAGGGCTGACGGTCAACCAGTAACAACACCGTGTGGCCCGGCAGCCAGCACCCGCCTCACCTGGCACAGGCCGCGGCCGCCCTCCCGCTCCCGCACCGGCGGCGCACAGTCTCAGGTGTGAAGGCGACGCGCGGGACGGACGGTGGTGTCACCCGAGGGCGGCGACATCGCTCGTCAGCTTTACCCAGGGGTCCTGGCAAAAACATCTGCAAAGCGATTGGCTGCCCGAGTAGTAAATGGCGACCAAAGAGGATTGTGGGAGCACGAGTCCCTGTCTGCTGACAACTGAACGCTCGTCTACCAGTCAGGGACTACATTACCCAGTGGCCAGTGCGAACCAGAAAAGTGATCAGCTGATTGTGAGGCAGCCAATGAGAGGCTAGAGGGACGGGCACGCAGAGGCGAGGAGCAGCGTTCAGTGTGTGAGGTGATTGGGGGGAGGGAGAGACCCAACAACCGGGAAAAAACCGAAGAATCAGTGCGAAAGTAATGAAAATAGGTATTTCCTACAGAAGTCCATCAATGTTTTGTCCAGAAGTCGAAATAAAAATGGTTCAATTTTCCCAGGAAAATGAAAAACTTCCCGCTTTTAGAGGCAAATTTAATAAAATAGGGGGGAAAACGTGGCGTCCTCAGGCAAAATGTGACTGAAAAGGGGTTAAATAGTGTCGAGGGCTTCGGCTTCGTAACTTAGCGTTTCGTTACCTCACGTGTTGAGGAAATTGACCATTTTATTTAATCTCTGACAAAAACATTGATAGGAATACCCTATTTTCACTACTTTCGCACTGATTCTTCGGTTTCCCGGTTGTTGGGGTCTCCTGCCCCCCCATCACCTCACACACTGTAACCTGCTCCTCGCCTCTGCCGTGCTGTCCCCTCTAGCCTTCTCATTGGCTGCCTCACATCAGCTGATCACTTCGCACTGGCCACTGGGTAATGTAGTCCCTGACTGGTAGACGAGCGTTCAGTTGTCAGCAGACAGGGACTCGTGCTCCCACAATCCTCTTGGTCGCCATGTTACTCGGGCAGCCAATCGCTTTGCAGATGTTTTTGCCAGGACCCCTGGGTAAAGCTGACGAGCGATGTCCGCCTCGGGTGACCACCGGCCGCTCCGCGCTGTCGCCTTCACCTGAGACTGTGGCGCCGGTGCGGAGAGCGGGAGGGCGGCCGCGGCCTGTGCTCAGGTGAGGCGGGTGCTGGCTGCCGGGCCACACGGGTGTTACTGGTGACCGGTCACGCTCCAGTGACCCGCTCCGTGTGCTGGGCGGTGACTGTCCGCGGCGGCCTGTGTGTTCTGGGGCCATCACCTCACCTGCTGTGTCCGGCCTGAGGAGGGGTCTGAGGAGGCACCCAGTGTATATAGAGAGGGAGGGGGGCACCCGGTGTATGTGTGTATATATATATATAGGGAGGGCACCCAGTGTATATAGGGAGGGCACCCAGTATATATAGGGAGGGCACCCAGTGTATATAGAGAGGGGGGAGGGCACCCAGTGTATATAGAGAGGGGGGAGGGCACCCAGTGTATATAGAGAGGGGGGAGGGCACACAAGTGTAATATAGTAGAGGGAGGGGGCACCCGGTGCGGTTGTATGTGGTAATATATATATAGGAGGGTGCACCCAGTGGATACAAGAGGGTGGGGGGCACCGCGGTGTCTATAGAGAGGTGTGGGTACCCGGTTGTCATAGGAGGGGGGGGCAGCGCGTGCCTATAGGACAGGCTGGGGTTGGGCGCAGCGCATTGGCTAAGGATCCGTGTGGGCACCCGGTGCCTATAGGGAGGCTGAGGGGGGTGCCAGTGCGGTTTGCCTATAGGAGGGTGGGTGGGAGAAGCGCGGTGCCTCTAGGGAGGATGGGAGGGGCGGCGAGCGTTGCATAGAGAGGTGGGGGCGCAGGCTTGGTCGGTGCCTATAGAGAGGCGGGGGGCGCAGAGCGGGTGACTATAGGAGAGGTGGGGGGAGCAGCGCGGTGAATTAAGATCGGTGGGGGGGCGCAGCGCGGTTTTTGCATATAGATAGTTGGGGGTAAGCATCGCGTCCTATAGAGATTTGGTGTTCTTCATCATCTCGGTTTCCTATTCAGATATTTTGGGGGCAGAGACTTAATGGAGGAGAAAGGTGTAGGCTCAGTGCCAGCTGGAGATAGACCGCTATCACAGTTGGTAGGCTGTTGAGGGAGATAGCTCCGCTTCCTGAGATCGTGAGCGCGCAGTATTCTCATCTCTTTTCCTATTTATACTTATATATTTTTTGGCGCAGCGCCGGTTTTTCCTATAGAGAGGTGGGGGTGCGAAGCGCGGGGCCTATAGAGAGGTGGGGGGCGCAGCGCTGCGTTGCCTATAGAGAGGTGGGGGGCGCGCGCGGGCCCATATAGATGGCCGAGAGGGCCAGATAAGTGGGGGGCAGGGGGTTAGGAGCATATAGTGGAGTTATAGAGTGGGCAGCGCTGTGTATATAGATGAAGGTATAGGGGGGGGCACCAGCATGGAGTATATAGAGGGAGGTAGTATAGATGGGGGGCACCCGGTGTATATAGAGGGAGGCATATGGGGGGGTGGGGCTGCTGTTGAATAGATGTGAGGTCTTTGTACGTGCGTTGCAACAAAACGGGCAGAAGAAACTCTAATAAAAGTGGAAATTTGTGGTCACTTTATAAGAAGTGGATTTTCTGTCAGTGTGTTTGTTGTGGAGGCCGAGGAAGGGGGGGGGGGGGTTGTAGCTTTTCTCGTCTTTTTGTTGTAGGTCATTTCATGGCTTTGACTTACAAATACTGATGCAAATTATGGGAGTGACAAAGTGATGAATTCTGCGACTTGTTGTGATTCTGTGCAGCTGCTGCGGCTCCCCTTTGCCCTGTCTGTCCCGGGACCTAAACTGTTACTTAGAAAAGACTCGCAGTGGAGACACAACTTTCCCTCTTCCGCCATGACCTGTACATCAGTTACTTCGTTATTTGTCCTTTTTTCAACTCAGTTCATTGTTCACTTGCAGAACTTTACTATCAATCCCATGATGCCTTGGCACAGAATCTCTGAATAAGGCTGATGCAGGACCACGGCCACTTTTTGGGGGGCTAGGCTGTGATTATGTCTCCATACCATACTGATACAATCAGGGAGGCTGTGAGACTGGAACCTGTCTGATTTTCTCAGTATCTTTAGTTTTGGGTGGACTCTCCCTTTAAAGGGTATTATATTTAGTATCGCCTATCCATCAGAAAGTATCACCCGGTGCCCCAACCAGATCAGCTGTTTTGATGGAGGTTTATCTTCCTCATCGGCTGTTGCTGGGTCCATTCCAGTGAATATATTGTCCGGTCCGATACCCACGGAGCAACCTCTGTAATTGGGGGGGGGGGGGGGTGTCTCTGAACCCCTAATACAAGCAGAGCCCCTAATGTCACATGACATAATAGCAAAATGATAAACATTGCAGTGTAGACCCCATTCCAGATGCCATTGTAACTCATTCATTGGATTGTGGTGGCATCTGTCACATGACATGTTGTGATCAGAGCGTTTGTAGTATTTCGGATGAAGTAAATGTGAACGGAGCCCTAGAGGCCGCATACGTCAGATAGAAGATGAGAATAATCATGTCGCTGATGCCGCCATACACACACGTTACTCCATGCTGGTTGTTGTGGTTGACAGGGCGGGTGTGATGTGACATTGTGGAAGGGCGGACACTCTTCCTTCTGTCGGCTATCCTCTGCCCGTGGCTATGGGGGGGAGGGAGGGTCTGCACTGAGCCGTGTAACTGTGTTTGGCAGTCAGCACTGCGTGACCCTTTTCTGGATACAATGTGGTTGCTGTTTTTTAACTGTTTCCTGCCTGGTTTAAGGCCTACGCAGAAACCGTCTTCCTCCGTCCTTGCATTTGGTTACCATCTGTATCAGGAGGCAATTTATCAGAGGAACAGCAAAGGACAAAACACAGAACTGTGTCCTGTACTTTTATAAACGCTGACAGCGATCGAAGCGGAAACTGGAGCAGATCCGTAGAGTAACTCCCAGGGTCGTCCATAGATTTCGGCTGAGAACATAGATGGGTCGTGAATATCTGATGCTGCCTGAACCCGCACCGTGTTCTGTTCATCCCCCCGCAGCCGCTTCCTGATGTGCGAACGCCGAACGGTTCCAGCTCATTCACTGCAGAACATCATGTGAGGGCGGTTCTGATCGGGACTTGAGGCCCGCTGGTGCGAGGGTCTGCCTGCACACAAACCTGAAGGATGACTATGTCCTCCAATATGATGGAGAGAAAGCGACCACATCTAACTACAGACTAAGAAATGCTGATAGCGGGTCTGGCCCATATTATTTATAAGATTCTGGAAAGCAAACGGGTTCCTCCTGAGGACCCCCAAGACCCTCATGTGGAAGGAATTCTAATATGTGGAAAGGCTTAACTGATAGGACCTGCCTTTCCCTGCTATAGTCTTGCTTATATAGAGATACAATATACAGGCAGTTCCCCGGGTTATGTAAGAGATGGGTTCTGGAGGTTTGTTCTTAAGTTGAAGTTGTATGTAACTTGGAACTGTTTATATTTAGAATTGTAGCCCCAATTGTCTCTGTGACAATTGGATTTTAAAATGTTGTGTTGTCATAAGAACCAGAATTAACAATAAAGCTTCATTGCAGACGCCTGTGATAACTGTTACAGCTGATTATTGTAGCCTAAGGATAAATAAAGTACAGTAACTTACCAATTACCAAAGGTCCGTTTGTAACTAGGGGTCATCTGTAAGTCGATTGTTCTTAAGTAGATGACTACCTATACTGGCATGTGAAACGTTCGGCAATTTATCTTTGTGTACATCACAATTTTGTTCTAAATTTGAGTAATAACATTTATTATACTAACAGAGCTGCACTCACTATTATGCTGCTGGTGCAGTCACTGTGTACATACATGACATTACTTATCCTGTACTGATCCTGTTACATCCTGTATTATATACCCAGAGTCCACTCACTATCTGCTGCTGGTGCGTCACTGGTACATACATGCCATTACTTATCCTGTACTGATCCGGAGTTACTCCTGTATTATACCCCAGAGCTGCACTCACCATTCTGCTGCTGTGCACGTCACTGTGTACATACATGACATACTTATCCTTACTGATCCTGAGTTAATCCTGTATTATCACCCAGGCTCTCACTCACTATTGCTGCTGGTGCGTCACTGTACATACATGACATTACTTATCCTGTCTGATCCTGATTACTCCTGTATTATACCCCAGAGCTGCACTCACTATCTTGCTGCTGTGCAGTCACTGTGTACACAGACTAATTACTTATCCTTACTGATCCTGAGTTACATCCTGTATATACCAGACTCACTCACTATTCTGCTGCTGTGTGCAGTCACTGTACAACATGACATTACTTCCTGTACTGATCCTGAGTTACATCCTGTATTATACACCAGAGCTCACTCACTATTCTGCCTGGTGCAGTCACTGTGTACATACATGACATTACTTATCCTGTACTGATCCTGAGTTACTCCTGTATTATCCCCCCAGAGCTGCACTCACTATTCTGCTGCTGTGCAGGCCTGTGTCATACTGACATAACTATCCTGTACTGATTCCTGTGTACATCTGTATTAATACTCCAGAGCTGCACTCACTATTCTGCTGCTGGTGCAGTCACTGTGTACATACATGACATACTTTATCCTGTACGATCCTGAGTTACATCCTGTATTATACCCCAGAGCTGCCTCCACTTCTGCTGCTGGGCAGTCACTGTGTCATACATGACATTACTTATCCTGTACTCTGATCCTGAGTTAATCCTGTATTATACCCAGAGCTGCCTCACTATTCTGCTGCTGGTGTGTAGGCACTGTCCAACCCCTGACCTTACTTATCCTGTACTGATCCTGAGTTACATCCTGTATTATACTCCAGAGCTGCACTCACTATTCTGCTGGTGCAGTCACTTGTAACATTATCACAGTCGTAACGTATTTCATTTTACTTCCATTTATGAAGTCACGTCTATTACCCTGGACATGTAGATTCACCCCCAATCCAATAATTGCTGCTGTTTTGTATAAAATATCAAATTTGATATATTTAAAATTAATCATTTTTTTAAATTATTTTAGGATCTTATTGACTTTCATGACAGATCAGAGCCTTATTCGTCTCCCCTCCCCCGAGTAACATTCTACTTTAAGAACAGTGGTAGGAAGTGGTGATGGAGCACTGTCATTCATTCAAGTCCATTGGTACGTACCCACTTCTATGTATTTATGGAACACTGTGGCTTTAATCTGTCGGGTTCATTTTGGTAATTTCTATTTGTATTGTTCAGCTTATCACAATAGAGAATCTTCCTTATCGGTTTTCTGTGTTTTCTTTGTCTTGCATGAAGAATGTAGTATGGTGAAGCCCGGGGTCATGGTGAAGATCGAGGAGGAAGAGCTGTATGATCCACAGTGTGATGGGTGCTCAGAGACGAGTACAGGTGACTGATGGGAAAACAAGCCATCGTACACTTACATTCTTTTTTCATTACATTAGTATCATCCTTAGAAGTGCCACAATGTTATATAAAGGCAGAAGAATACAAGTTTGCACGCAAATGTTCAATAAGAACAAGAGCAGAAAAAAGAAACTAACAAATACATAGAATTGTATCATATAAAGTCTTGGATAGTCAGAATGAGATGGAGCCAACAAACATTACGCAAGGCAATATATCATTTCGATAACTCCCTCTGCATGTCTCCCCCTTCTGAGAACCAGAGCATCATTGTATCATGTGACCCGGGTCACCGTAGCTGTCAGTCGGCAGTGACCTGGAGTCAGGGCATCGTAGTCGGATGTGTAAAGTGACTGCTTCCTGGTCCCTCAGAACAGATGAATTATTTAGAAAGCGCTGCCACCCGGAAGGTGGTTGATTAAATCACTCTTGAGTTTTATATTCCCTGGATGACCCCTTCAGTGTATTGTACATGATATAATTGTTTACTATGTGGCTTAAACCATACGACTAACGGGAGGTGAAAAGCCGCTGGTCTGACTGCGCGCTCTACAGGTACCAATCACATGTCCACGTTAAATTGCAGGTACATCGTGCTTCTGAGTGGTGGTCTGCTTTTCTCGTGGACTATAAACTATAGTCTTTGAGTTGTTCATTAAAAATTACAGCAAACCAGAACATGCCCCTCCATTCTACAGCTTCGCCAGCTGTCACACTGTTTCCCCCTTCCGTCAGTTTGTTGTACTTGCACACAGCGGGAGGGGAGGAAGTGCTACAGAAAACATAGTAGATTTATGTTTATAGTAGATTTGATTGTCACCACTGAGTCTACATTTTTTTTTGTCTGATATCCCCTTTCTGCTTGTTTTGAAGGATACCCCGCAATGAAACCGGAGATTGTGATAAAGGAAGAAAGAAATGAAGAAAATGCGTATACGCGGAGCGAAGAAATGTACGAGGATGAGGAGAGTCCTGGGAGCAGCGCAGGTGAGTAGCCAAAACGTGAACTGAAAGGCTCTGTAATCCCCGAAACTATACAATGGAGTGTGAAAGAGCTCAGAAAAGTCAGAGAGTAACCCTGCTCTGTACTGAAGAGGGCACAGAATCCCCAAACTGCCATCTACAGGTGGGGAACAGTCTTGGGTTTATTCTAATTTCTTCCATAAGGTTTAGAAGAGCCAAAAATTAAACAAAAAGTTTATTTTCAACCATAGACCTCTAGTCACTAGGATTTGCTTGGCTTTCTTTTTCCCGTATTCCTTTCTCCGAGGTTCCGCGCTTGTTTTGTGAAGTAGCAGCCGGCTGGTAATGCAAATTCTTCTGCCCCTTTAGGTCATTATGTAAAGAACGTTGTGGTGAAGCTGGAGGCAGACAATGGTGCGTACGGAATGGCTGATCCGCAGTGTGAGGAGAGGGTCAGCTCCCCCGAGCAGAGTCCAGGTAACGCTTCACTAAGTTTTACTGTTATGGCAAAAACTAGGAATCTCTTTGTTTCCAGATTTGGGTCATTGAGGGTCATGGGAGAAGACATTTTGTTATGCACATTTGTTACTTGCAGATCTCACCCCTTTTTGTATTTCTTCTTGTTTATCTTAACTCATTAAAAAAATTCACTTACAATTTAATGGAAATCTCCCATCAAAATCCATCCTGATAATCCGAGGACATTACTCATAGATCCAGGCGCCACTACTGTAGTACTGTTCTTATATTTGTTATCCATGGTCTCCTTCTAAAATCAAGTTTTAAATGATGCGATTGCCTAAATGCCCCCACTGCGAGTACATCAGGCACATGGAGGGTGAACGTGCTGAGGGAGCAAGGGGAGGGGGAGACAGTGTAACAGCCCATGAAGCTATAGCACATAGGGGCTCTGGTCACACAGAAGGAGGCGGTCAGTCTCAGCAGCATAATTATAGAAGGAAAGGAGACCATGGATTAATTAAAATTAACTAATTAAACACCTTCTGCAAATCCTGCCCTCAGTGTTATGTCCTCCGTGTTCTCTGATCCTTCATGTTGCGTCACATGGGACAATGACTGCCGTCCTCCCAGCCGCGTCTGCTCTGTATTGTCCCATTGTGGAATACAGCGCCTTATTATACACTCTCTCTCCCTCTTCTCTCCTCTGTATTTCGTACATGAAGCTTGCACTAATTGTAAGTTATTGGGCCAGCGTTCTCCTCCTAAAGGGCCATCGCCTCCTATTTTTATCTGTGTTTCCGTCTGAATTTCGATCCGTCATTAACTCCAAATTTCCGTCCATGCGGCCCCAGAGGAGCAGGACATGTCCCGCGGCCGGCCTCTTTTTCCTGTAGAGAGCCAGACGGCCTCCAAGGTTCGTCACAGAAGAATGGCGATACGGGTCGATGAGCTGATCCGCCACGTCCAGCAGCACCCTTCGCTTTGGAGGCCTTCAGACCCGGGGTACAGCGACCGCTATAGAAAGGCGGCTGCGTGGCTCACGGTGTGCCAGAACATGTATCCGGAATGGGATGAGCTGGACGAAGGGGATAAAGGGATCCTAGGTAAGCCATTACCATAACCCCAACAGTGTATGTGTGCGCTGTATGAGACCACAGAACAAGCCTAGGGCTTTCATGTAATAGAGTGATGTGCAGAAGCCGGGGATCACATTTCCAGTCGAAACTTCTTTAAGATAAGGAAAGAATATTGGGACACATTTGTCCAGAAATCTGGTAACATGTTGTAGCACTTCTGTGGCATAACATGTGGCAAACCTGTCTGTAGTTCTTTGTCCCTTTGCACCCTACTGCCACCTTACACTCTACACTGGTGCAATGTGGGATATATAATGGAGGGGTTACAGAAACTGCATCTGTATGGCACCATATATTAAGTAGATGTGGCACAGTCACATTGCACAGTGATATTATAGGAGCCCAAGCTCCTAAGTCACTGTAACTGTGACATGTATAGCAAGTTAGTCCGTATCCTAAGGGATAAGGGCCTAACTTGCTTATCGTGGGTGTGTGAGTGATGGAACCTCACGGATCACGAGAATTGGGGGTCCATTTTATCCCCGGAGCAGCTAGCACATGCATGATGGCTACTCTGATTACCTTGGGCATAACTCTGGTACAATGTAGCCCCATTCTCATGAATGGAAACACCTGCAAAGGCCAGCAGTGGAGTAGTCTGGTTCCTAATATTGTCTATTGCTGTCTTGTATGCCAATTCTTGTCTGCTACTGGCACAGGGACAGCGATGAGGACATATTATGTGACTTTCTGGTAAGGAATTAGGAGGTCTTGAAAATCGGAAGTTGTGCAAGACCTTTTTCACTATGCACACGACCGTGTTCT
This sequence comes from Engystomops pustulosus, assembly GCA_019512145.1. Classification (NCBI taxonomy): domain Eukaryota; kingdom Metazoa; phylum Chordata; class Amphibia; order Anura; family Leptodactylidae; genus Engystomops; species Engystomops pustulosus. The sequence goes on along the minus strand of WNYA01000271.1, from coordinate 21,469 downwards.
TCTATGGGTCACAAGTCGGTAAGACTGGAAGCCATGCAGCGGATACGGGCTGCAATAGCACCTGCTTTTTCTTTTGTGGGATGGAGAAAACTTGTCCATGTCCACCATAACAATGGTAAAAGCTAGTGAAGGTCCCTCAGATGAAGTGGAGGAACAAAGAAGGATCGGGTACGTTGAGCGTTTGCGCTCAGCTAGCGTGTTTTTGTTTCTCTCGTGGGGAATGACCTGCCGTGAGAGGCGTCTGAGGGCAGTGAAGCCTTAGACGGGGCAGGTACCTGCTGATTGACTAGGAACTGTTGATAGACCATTTCAAGCCCCGATCTTGTGTTGGGGATGATTTGCATCATGAACAGGAAAAAAAAAAACGAACTCCCCAAAAGTTTTTTGTAACACATCTAAGGAATGTTCATATTTTGTTCTGGTTCTATTATAAAAAAATAAAAAAAATGGTCTGCCAAAATGTGACCGCATAATGGAAAACCAACTCATTGTAGTCATTAGGATCCATGGGGCTCATCAACGATTTTGCCCCCTTCCCCCCCGTCGTCTTATGAATCGCAGTTCAGAATCGAATAGATACATAGAATCCATGGGGTCGATGTAACGATTCTTCCCCGACTTCCACAGAAAAACAATGTCCACCGTCTTCATGGTAGAGCGGAGGATGTGATGACGGGTTTGACCACATGATCTGTACTGAAGAATGATGACGTTGTAATTAAAGGCTGTTTCGACTGGAAGTAAGGAGGGGGGTCTTCAGCAAAAATTCCATTTTAATTGGAAAGTTTTTTTTTAATTTTTCTTATGGTCATGTTATTAAATATTACTATTATTTGTGTTTCTAACTTCCTTGGTTGTTGAGTCGCCTCTACTTGTAGAAATTTATATGTATAGTATTTTTTAATATAAATTTATTAATGTTCATTGTTTTTGTCTTTTGTAGAAAATCTTATCCAGAAGAGGTGGCGGAGCGCCCGGGATCAGTTTAGAAGGGAAATGGTCCACTACGAGGGTCTGAGTGGGTTGGGGCCACTTAACAAGAAGCCCTACATGTATCTCCAGCAGCTGATGTTCCTGAAGCCTGTCTTGGACCTACGGCCGTAAGTGTTGACCGTACAGATTGTTTGTTTGTTTGTTTGTTTGTTTGTTTTTTGTGGTGTTTTTTTTACCTAAATGCACAGAAGTTTTTATTTTTGTCTCATTTCTTACTAAAGTGCAGGAACAAAAACTGGAGCCGAAACGGACGGCAAAGTCCAGCCCGCGGAGTCTGAGGCTGAAGTAACGGCAGCAAGACCTGTGGTTGTGGCTTCTGAGAGCTGCGTAGAGACTCCGGCTAACACCTCTGCTACTCCCACCCACCAGCAAGCTCCACCGATACGACAGCCCGGGAGAAAGAGCAAGAAGACCGCTCCAAGCTTAAATACTGCAGAAAGCATCGACAGCCAAGTCCTGGACTTTGTTAAGAGAAACATTGAGGAAGATCCGGAGGATGCATTCTGCCGCAGCCTCGGACATTACATAAGACAAGTCCCTCCTGGATGGAGGTTGCGGCTGCGTACCGCCATCCAGACTCTCATAGAGGGCTTCACTCCCCCTAACAACCCCGAGCAGCTCCTTGGCTTGCTCAGCCAGGTTAAGCTGGCACGTCCTACGGGCAGAACTCAACCAATGAATGTTGAGTCGGCTGCTTCAGCAAAACCAATTTCTTCCTACCAGTTACCAACTCAGCCGAACTACGGCCCCTCCACGTCCAACAAGACCAACTCCACAGCCTCGTCCAACTATCCACAGTCCTCATCTCATTCTTCTCAGCGTCATCACCTTCCACAATCCAGACACTCGTCAGGCTACGGACATAAAGCTAATGCCCAGGCGAGCTATCCCTTCCAAGCACATCACGAACCTAGTCCGCACATCTCTGGGGTTCCCTATACGTCCGTTTCATCGCCCTCTTCTCATTCCCCAAGTAATTCCCACCTTCTGCCTATTTCGACTTCTTGCTCGAATTCTTACTATGGGCCTTCTCATCTCACTCATCCTCCGTATACCGACTCGTGCTCCCCTGATTCCCATCAGTCCTCCCCTATGACTATTTCATCCTCCCCGTCCTCTCCTCCAAGGTTTTTAGATTTAAATTAAATTTTTACAGGGGTATTTTGAGATTCTTTGTATTTTATGTATATAGATATATATAGATATATTTGGTTGGTGGGAGATGGACAGTTAGAACTAATACAGTAGCTATATGCACATGCTGCACCAAAATATGGGAAGAAATTCCTTTTTGGTTGTACACGCGGATATTGTCCTACAGAGTATCACAGCAGCATGGGGGGGGTTATGGACGTCTTCCTCCGTGACAAAGGGATGTGTTTATTACACAAGGCAATAGTGTAGAATCTCAGGTGAGACCGGATGTGTAAGCACAGATATAGGGTGCCCACACTTCTATCTGCTGTAGGCCAAATACTCGTTTGACTGTTAGTTATTCCTTAAAATTCCTCCATACACATGCATGCTTGGCTTGGCCAGAAATGCGGACAGGGAGTGAGCCACTTGTAGGATCCTTTGGTGGTAGCTTTCACTGTAACTACCTGGAAGACTAAAACATCATCATAATAGAGAATCCTCGCCTCCTCTTCCTATGCCCAGTGAGTACGCTCGGAAGAACTTGCTCCGTGTTGAGATTTCCTGGACCACTGAACTGAACTAACATATTAAGTTCAATTCGGTGATCCAAGGCTCGGTCCGGGAAACCCTGCGAACGCGTCGGCACTGGACTTCGATTTAGGAGCCTCCTGAGAATAAGTAGTCGCCCTGTAATGAAACTTATCCTATGTTCATTCTCCGGCATTTGGCCAACTCAGGTTTTAACACGTTTTTTTGACTTTTTACAAAAGTCACAGGACCCTTGGAGTGGGCACTTATCAAAGATCTAAGATGACGAGTAACTCATAGGGTAAAGTCCATGTCTCAGTTAATGTGGACCCTTTGGAAGAGGAGCTCTGATCCCTCGCTGTAGGTTACTTCTCCTTTGCACCGTTTGTTGTTTTTACCAGACTAAGAAACTGGATGCAAAATGTGAGGGTTTGGGTTACTTTATACTGTATTCTGTCATATTTTTTGTCACTAACCTGCTGTTTTATATTATTTAATACTGTTTGTATACATTTTATTCAGTAAAACAAGTACTGCGTTACAAAACCTTGTATGTACGTGTTTCTGTTAAGACATGAGGAAAAATGCACAAGGTGTCAATGGATTGTTATATGTTTAGGAGCGCAGTGGGGAAATACATTATAGGGACCATATTCTTGGATACTGAGGAGCTGTTTGGCATAAACTTAGAGTGGGGGAGGGGGAATAGTAGGAAATATAGAAAGTGTTATCCAGGCTATATATAAACTTGACAATGTATGATTATTTTCCAACTAATTTCCTCCTTTCTTGTTGCTGTCACTTTAAAATAAGAGACCAGGAAGCGGAGCCTTTACACTTCCTTAGGCCAGTTGTCTATAACAGAGTTTGGTCTGAGAAATTCACTCCGGTGCTGATTGGATTTAATCACTGGACTAAACTAAGTCGGTTCACTCCAATGATGAGAGGTTCAGTCACTCACGGGCAATCGGCCTCATGATGACGCTTCAACTCCAGTTCTTGTAAAATTTTAAGTGTCGTCGTATCTTGTAAACTTTTGATCATTGATGCTGCTGTACTGAAGGCAATCAGCCCCCTCAGTCACTGTAGCTGCCATACAGATGTGCATGCAGGGGCTGCTGTGACTGAGGGGGTTGGATGCTTTCAGCGCAACAGAATGAATTCAGCTCCAACACTGGAAAACCATCCACATCCGTGGCTTGAAGTAACACTGACCTGTTTAGAATGGTTTGTCCTTACTCACATGGTTGGTTTGAAATGCATTGATGATACAGAAAGCTGCACATGGGGGTTAGTGTCCTCAGAATGAAGCAAAACGGTTCTAAGATGATGAGACTGTAACTTAATGTCTATAGTATTCTGAATGCACTTGGGAAACCCCTTCTTCACCTTCTGGTCCTCCTCTAGAGCATCTTTTTCTTTGCTTGCAACTTTTTGGCTTCTCAACACATTGATTTTAATGGGAAAGACCAACCTGATGCCTTGACCGCCCCCAACCAAGTTCTTAATTTGTGTTTTGGCTGCATCGTAAATCGCCAAAGGACCAAAGACTTTTGTGTTGACTGCTCACCCATGTTCCTATCACCCCAGCTACAGATCTTTGGGTCAGGTGATGCCTAAGGTGATACTGAATGCTCCTATCATCCAAGCCTCCTGTACAGGGTCAAGGCTCATGCACGTGACTAGTAAATGGGGATGTGTTGGCTATTTCGTACACACACCGCAGGTCCCCATTCACTTCTATGTGCTCATGCACAAGGCTGCTGATTCCAGGGCCCTGTGCATGAGGCAATGGACCGGGCTGTAAAAGATGGGCCCAGTCATATCTTCTGCATATATTATTGGTGTGGGAACGTTGTCTGCGTCCCGTATAACCCAACATCTTGTGCACAGGAAGACTCTGAATAAGGTCATCACCATCGGTGTAGTATCTCTCACTCAAGACCTTCTGCTTTATCCAACCATTGTCCTGATGGTCTTCTCCTTCATTTGGAGTCGCACAATAGACGGATCTACCTGGACGGTTCTGTACAGGGGGCTCCTGACATCTCCGCTGTCTTTTGTGTCCACAGAAACTCCTTGTGGCTTGGTGGATCAGCATCGTATCCATCTATAATACTGTAAGTTCCCACCTCTTAAGGGAACAATAATCCTGTGCAGAAGACATGACTATAATAAGGCCCTGAGTCCCACAGAGAGGCAGGGACCCGCAGCTTTATAGATGACTACTACCCCGGGAAGTATGGCTGTATATGTATTATATCTGCTGAAGTCTGCCAAAAACAAAGTATACACACGATACCGGAAGTATACGCACGATACCGGAAGTACAGGCGGTCCCCTACTTAAGAACACTTGACTTACATACGACCCCTAGTTACAAACGGACCTCTGGATATTGGTAATTTCCTGTACTTTAGTCCTAGGCTACAATAATCATCTATAACAGTTATCACAGGCGTCTGTAATGAAGCTTTAGTGTTAATCCTGATTCTTATGACACCCAACATTTTTAAAATCCAATTGTCACAGAGACCAAAAAAGTTCTGCATCAAAATGTCCGCGGCAGAGCCCCCTTTACCGAAACGTCCATGGCAGAGTCCCCTTTACAGAAATGTCCGCGGCAGATCCCCCTTTACAGAGAAGTGGTCTCCCCGTAATCGTATCCACCCACAGAATAAAGATAATGTGATTATTAGGCTATTCGGTGAACACCCCCCAAAAACTAAAAAATCCTGTACAGAATTGATGCTTTTCTACTCCTGCTAAAAAAATTCCTAAATTTTCAACAATAGGGGATACCAACCCCAAAATGGTAACACTGGAAAAAGCATCTCATCCTGCAAAAAAAATGCCGTCACATGGCCCCAATAACGAAAAAGCTAAAATTTTATAGCCTTCAAAAGGGGGCAACGAGAAAACTAAAATCCTGGCAGTTGCAGGTCTCTCCTTCCCTTCTGCGCCTCGCTGTGCACCCATAACACAAGTACCGGCCACATGTGGGAGGGTCTCTGCACTCGGAAGAAATTATAGAACAAATTGTAAGATGGGTTTTCTATTTTTATCTCTTGGAAATGTGTAACATTTCTAAATTTCACCTCCATTTTGATTTGATTACTATAAAGGGGTTAACAACCTGCCTAAAATCTGTTTCTGATAGTTTGAGGGGTGAAGATTTGAAAATGGGTTGATTATATAAGGGTTTTTTTTTTAAATGTTAAATATTTTAAATTTCATTCAAAACGGTATTTATGCCCCAAAATAGTCAATTCTAAAAATACGTAAAATCGATATTCGATTTGTAAGCCGCGAGACATCAAAATAAATTATCCAGACATTTCAAAAATGATGAAAATGTAAAGTAGACAAATGGGAAATGTTATTTAGTAACTTATTCAGGTGGTAAATCTATCTGCCTGAAAGTGCGATGATTTGGAATTTTGAAAATGGCAAATTTTTTTAAAAAATACATTTTTTTTTTTTTTGTAAATAAACTCAAAACTTATCAGCCAAAATATAAAACTAAAATGAAGTACAACATGTGGGGAAAAAACCATCTCATAATCGTAACAGTGTTCAAAAGTTATAACCGTATAAAGCGACGCAGGTCAGAATCCAAAAAATGGGGCTGAGCCTTAAGCTACAAAATGGCTGCGTTAAACAGCGGGCAGATGAAAAGGGGGCGGGAAAGTTACTCCTAAACGCCTATAAAGATGAATCACCATAACACGCAGATCCCTACATAAACAGTATAACTGCGGGGTCCATACATTCTAAATACAATCCAAATTGCTAATTTATTAAATTCATTTTATTTCTTTCTTTTGTATAACTGAATATTAAGCAGGTACTGTACAGGGGGTCCCCTACTTAAGAACACCCGATTTACATACGACCCCTAGTTACAAACGGACCTCTGGATGTTGGTAATTTACTATATTTTAGCCTTAGGCTACAATAATCAGCTCTAACAGTTATCACAGGTGTCTGTAATGAAGCTTTAGTGTTACTCCTGGTTCTTATGACAACCCGACAATTTTGAAATCCAATTGTCACAGAGACCAAAAAAATTCTGTCAGGGATTACAATGATAAAATATACAGTTCCAACTTACATACAAATTCAACTTAAGAACAAACCTACAGACCCTATCTTGTATGTAACCTGGGGACTGCCTGTATACATAAAGGAGCCCATGACATAAGTACTATAAGTATATGTATTATTTATAAGTATATAAGTATTATATATATATTATACAAGTATGGCTGTATATGTATTATATCTGCTGAAGTCTGCCAAAAACAGAAATATACACACGATACCTGAAGTACAGTATATGCATGATACCCGATATATACACACGATACCCGATATATACACATGATACTTGAAGTTGTGCTTCTAATTCTTGTCCCTTTTTTTTGTTTTGTTAGATTATATTGTAGTGAAGATCAAAGAGGAGGAAGAAGAGCAGCCTTATGGGATAGATTATCATCCTCCTATAGATATAGGAAGCCGCCCTCAGACCAGCACAGGTAGGTGCAGCACCTCAGAACAGTACACAAAAACTTCAATGTTTCCTTATTACTTATAACAAGATAAGTGTTTACTGTTACAGACAGGAAGGCAGTACTATCCTGTACCTGCAAAATTTACTGAAGATACGGAAGGCAGTACTATCTTTACCTACATAATTAACTGGTAGAGACAGGAAGGCAGTACTATCTGTACCTACATAATTAACTGGTAGAGACAGGAAGGCAGTACTATCTGTACCTACATAATTAACTGGTAGAGACAGGAAGGCAGTACTATCTGTACCTACATAATTAACTGGTAGAGACAGGAAGGCAGTACTATCTGTACCTACATAATTTGATGGTAAAGACAGGGAGGCAGTACTATCTGTACATACATAATTTGATGGTAAAGACAGGAAGGCAGTACTATCTGTACCTACATAATTAACTGGTAGAG
>WNYA01000270.1:155514-204973 GCA_019512145.1 Engystomops pustulosus | reverse complement strand
ACGTGGGGTTGGTAATGCAGACCCCCTCCCAGGGGGGTAGTCTAGGTTTTGGGAAAGGCCACATGGGGTTGGTAATGCAGGCCATCCTCCCAGAGGGGTAGTCTAGGTGTTGGGCAAGGCCATGTGGGGTTAGTAATGCAGACCACCCTCCCAGGGGGGTAGTCTAGGTGTTGGGCAAGGCCATGTGGGGTTGGTAATGCAGGCCATCCTCCCAGAGGGGTAGTCTAGGTTTTGGGCAAGGCCACGTGGGGTTGGTAATGCAGACCCCCTCCCAGGGGGGTAGTCTAGGTGTTGGGCAAGGCCATGTGGGGTTGGTAATGCAGACCCCCTCCCAGAGGGGTAGTCTAGGTTTTGGGAAAGGCCACATGGGGTAGTTAATGTAGACCATCCTCCCAGAGGGGTAGTCTAGGTGTTGGGCAAAGCAATGTGGGGTTAGTAATGCAGACCATCCTCCTAGAGGGGTAGTCTAGGTGTTGACGTGGGCACAGGATCAATGTGAAAAAAGGTCAAACACAAAACGTCATCAGAACCAGAATTGATGAGGAACCTTAGATGAGTTGTCCCAAGTTATTTCCACTGTCCACAGAAACCCCCATTAATCACGAAAAAGTGGAATCAAGCCTCAGGTCCAGTCATTCTCCATCAGCAACATAATCCTGGACCAAGACCACCAAGTCCTGTGTCCCCCTGCCCCATGACAACCCTCCCTTCTTCTTTCGACCTCATGGTAATTAAGATCTCCAGCTTCTTTTTTAGTAGCAAAAGACATGAAGATCAGGACTTTGACCTCAAATTATCTGATATAAGGATATAACTTCAGTCCTAATTACAATCTGCTTTCTGATTCGTGAGATTTTGGCGATTTCCCTCTGGCGATGAGTAGTTTTACTGTGGCGAGAGCATCGTCCCGGCCCCATCTACATAAATAGTAATCGGGGCGAATGGCTCGTCAATAGATAGGTCATCGTGTGGTGGGGTCTGCCGGGGATCACACAGGCGTTCCTATATACACCTATGGGTCGGTAGTTGTCATGTGCTTGTACTACGCTGGGTCAGTACCGGTCCTGTGTAACCTTGTCCTCCACAGCTTTGTCTCTGAGCTGCTATCACTGTTCCGTCACCGGGATTGACTGTAACACACAAGAGAAGATGTGTGATAAGAACCAGGACACGTGTATATCCACCATCACGGAGATCAGCACACGTGAGTCTAGACCTCGGGCTCCTTCCATACCGGTGATCATAGATCTGCACTATTGTCTTACACTTCTCTCTTCCCCACTAAACAGAAGGTAAAACAACACCAACAAAATACATTGTGAGGTCCTGCGGCACCAAGGACACGTGCAACACCAACTACAGCATCTCCCTGAACGCCACCACCCTGCACGCCACCATCCGCTGCTGCGACAAGGACCGCTGCCCCACCCCGGGCCTGGACGGTAAGTCTCACCTTAGGGTTAGGAGATGCCTCCAGCACCAATCTGATATCTCTTCCCTCTGATTACCTTGTCAGTACCGAAAGCCATTAACCAAAATGACGTTGAGTGCCCGACGTGCCATGAGGCCAACGACAAGTGCAAAACTACTATGAAGATAAAGTGCACAGGAGAGCAGAAGAAGTGCGTGACCTACACGGCCAAAGACAGTAAGTACACCGACCTGTGCCCAACCTACTCATACTGCAGACTCTAAAGGGTGTTGTCCAAGTCATCTCCTCGGTTCTCACCCTGTAACCTCCTATACAGAGATTCCAGTGCAGGGAGGACACCAGGTAGCTACCTTCTGATGGAGGTTTGATTGAAGGTGATGGGTGGCTCATGGTATAATGCACCAGGGTAAAGGTCAGAGGTGGTGGAGTTACGAGTCAGGTTGTAGGTAGGGATAGGCCACACAGATTTGTAGTTAGAGGGTCAGCAGAGGAGTGGAGTGGAGACATTGGGGCTCATTTACTTACCCGGTCCTGTCGCGATCCAGCGGTGCATTCTCAGACGAGGATTGGGGTCTGCTGGGATTCACTAAGGTCGTGTGCCCGATGTCCACCAGGTGTCGCTGCTCCGCCGAGGTCCGCCGGAGTTCACCATCCTATTCCTGGTGCATGTAAGTGGGTGTCAAGCGACACTTTTTTTTTTTTTTAAATAGCGCGATTTATCCAAATCCGTCGGAAATACGACGGCCACGCCCCGTTTTTCGTGGCATGCATGCCGGCGCTGATGCTACACAATCCAATCGCGTGCGCCAAAAATCCGGGGCAATTCGGCACAAAACGGTAAAATTCGGAAAACCCATCGGGAAAAAAGCAATTCGGACCCTTAGTAAATGTGCCCCATTAGCTGTATGAATGCAGTGTGGTACCAACCCCTCTTAATAAGCCAGGGGTCACAGTAGACTTGAGTCTAGGGGGGAGTCGTGGAAAAGCGTGGCGGGGAAGTTGAAAGCTCAGTAGTCGTCCAGAAGTAGAGAACAACTCAGGGCAGGGGCATCAGATCAGTTGTGACCGCAGGGTTTATCTGAGATGACGGAGCAAAAAAGCCGCCCCAGACCTTCCAAAATGTACCAAAAACTTGGACCGACGTGACCGTGTGTTCATCCCACCATAACCTCATTTTCATCTTCCCAACAGCCAAGACGCAGACGACCTACTCAATCCAAGGCTGCGCCTCCGAAAACGTCTGCGCCATGAAGAACGTGACCACGCTGCCCTTCGACCACATCCTGTCCACCAAGTTTGACTGCAGCAGCCACGCCGCGTCTCAGCTCCCCGGTCTCTTCTTCCCAGTAGCTGTCGTCATCGCCACGCTCAAGCTGCTGTCATAATATCCATCCACCCCTTTTCCCCAAACTACAAGGCCCTTCCTAAGGGAACTTCACGTCAACCCATCCCGGGCAGGAACGCGTCGCGGAGACATAGCCCTAAGTATCCAGGCAGGGCAATGCATGTTTAACTGCTGTGTATTATCTATATAACAGCTCAGATTCATTTCTACACGTATGTTACACGTATGTGCACTACTACTATGTCCCCCTATATCCCAAAGCAGACGTATATGGGAAACCCTATAACTTATATACTCCGTGTGCAACAGGAACTGCATGGCTACACTAGTGACTACAGATGGGACACATCACTATATCGCCCTCCGAGGCCAACCGACAATGCACTTACATGCACCAGGAAGAAGAAGGTGAACTCCAGGGACCTGAGCGGGGAAGTGACACATGTAGGATATCGGGGCGCAGGATCTTAGTGACTCCCCGCACAGCGCATTATACACGCACAATGCACTCACTGACGTTTAGTGACAATTCTTTGAGATGTAGAAGCAGGAAACATGAGCAAGCGAGAAGATCCGAGGCCAAACTCTGATGTGAGGAGAAGAGCGATTGTGAAAACGTCGGATCTTGTGGGGACTCAGTGTGGTAAAAAAAAAATTGCCAAGTGGACTTGCTCTGCTCTGGGTCCCATCTGCCCCCTGCTCACCAACACCGGGCCAGAAATAGCACTATTCACAGAACCAGTCAGTGACCGCAGCAGATCCAGTGACGTGACTTGATCTCCTGATCTGGCGTACTGTGACCTTCTCCAAACATTCAGATGCACATGTCCGACTCTTCCTCACTTTTTACACCACTAACTAAGGAGGAGCTTAAAGTTACCTGGAGAGAGGCCTTGACAATTCCTGGGATCCCTGCATCACACTGTTGCCTTCTTCCCGTCCTGAGATCCTTCCTGGTTTATCTATCAGCCCTACTTATAAAATCATCTCCAGCTTCTCCTGAAGTGGGCGGGCACTTCCTGGGTGTGACATCAGCTGGGGCCAGAGCTGCTTCCCTCACTTCCCATAATTCTGAGCTCTCCACACATGCACTAGCAACCCAGCCAATCAGGACACAGAGGGGGTCATTTACTAAGGGGTATCCCGACGATTTCCGTTTTGCGCCGAATTCTGCCAGGATTTTGGCGCACGCGATCAGATAGTGGCGCATCGGCGCCAGGTTGCATGCGACGTAAATCGGGAACCCGACGTATTCGGAAAAAACACGGAATAAAAAAAAAAGTGTCGCTTGACACGTACTTACCTGCACCAAGGATAGACTGGTGAACTCCAGCGGACCTCAGCGCAGCAGCGACACCTGGTGGACATCAGGCGCACGACCTTAGTGAATCCCGGAAGACGCGAAGCAGCGTCGGAGAACGCGGCGCTGGATCGCGACTGGACCAGGTAAGTAAGTGACCCCCAGAATCTCAGGCTGCAGCCTCTCCTCAGGGTCCGGTGCGAGGTTCTATAATGGGGGGTCCCGTGCGCCGTGCGAGGTTCCGTAACGGGGGTCCCGTGCGAGGTTCCGTAACGGGGGTCCCTGCGAGGTTCCGTAACTGGGTTCCCGGCGAGGTTTTTCCGTAACGTGGGGTCCCGTGCGAGGTTCCGACTGGTTCCCTTGCGAGTTCCGTAAACGGGGGTCCCTTGCCCGAGGTTCCCGTAAACGGGGGTCCCGTGCTAGGTCCGTAACGGGGGTCCGTGCGAGTTCCGTAACGGGGGTCCCGTGCGAGGTTCCGTAACGGGGGTCCCGTGCGAGGTTCCGTAACGGGGGTCCCGTGCGAGGTTCCGTAACGGGGGTCCCGTGCGAGGTTCCGTAACGGGGTCCCGGCGAGGTTCCTATCGGGGTCCCCGTGCTAGGTTTCCCGTAACGGGGGTCCCGTGCGATGTTCCTTAACTTGGGTCCGGGCGAGGTTCCTAACGGGGGTCCCGTGCGAGTTCCGTAACGTGGTCCCTCGTGCGAGGTTCCGTAAACGGGGGTAAACGAAACGGGGGTCCCGTGCGAGGTTCCCGTAACGGGTGGTCCCGTCGAGGAGGTCCCGTAATCGGGGGCGGGTCCCGTGCGAGGGTTCCGTAACGGGGGTCCCGTCGAGGTTCCGTACGGGGGTCCCGTGCGAGGGTTCCGTAACGGGGTCCCCGTGCGAGGAGGTCCTTAACGGGGGTCCCCCTGCGAGGTTCCGTAACGGGGGTCCTGTGTTGGTTGGCGTGTGTGGTTCGGCGTCACGGGGTGGGGTCCGGGGCGTATTGGTGGTGATCTGCCTCTGCTGTACGGGGTCGTCCCGTGCGAGGTTTGCTGGAACGGGGGTCCCGTTCGAGGTTCGTGTAAAACTTCTGTAATGGGGGTCCCGTGTGAGGTTCTGTAATGGGGGTCCCGTGTGAGGTTCTGTAATGGGGGTCCCGTGCGAGGTTCTGTAATGGGGGTCCCGTGTGTGGTTCTGTAATGGGGGTCCTGTGTGAGGTTCTGTAATGGGGGTCCTGTGTGAGGTTCTGTAATGGGGGTCCTGTGTGTGGTTCTGTAATGGGGGTCCTGTGTGTGGTTCTGTAATGGGGGTCCTGTAATGGGGTCCCATGTTTGTCTCCACTTGTTTAGGAGCATGGGTCGTGTGCCTGGCTCTGTTATTATGTCTCCTGTGACTCCCCCATCCTACTTTATCCCTTTACAAGGACATGACCAGATTTGACACGATTCTATGTCACAGAAAGCTACAAACCATCAAGGTGTACAAACATGGCCGCAACTCCCGCCCCGTCACCGGCCGCTTCCGGGAGTACAATGATGGCTTCCAACAGACTTCCGGCTCTTTATAGGAAAAAAAAATGGCCGCGGTCAACTTCCGGTACGTTTTGTACAGCTGGAAGGGGATCACTTCCGGGGCGGGAGGTTTGGTCGAGGTATGAGAATCGCATGTGTTGTGCTCTGTGTGTATTGTGCGTTATTTTGCCTCCTCCTGCCTGTGTGTATGGCGGGGATCCCTCGTTATCGTTAGAAGCCCCATAGTGTGAGCCCTGGACCCCAGCACAGCCTCATACAGTGCAGGTGCCGTCACAGTGTATCAGTGTGTTACTACTCGCCTCTTCTCTCATATGTTGTGATTTCCGGGTGTGCGGCAGATATTGGGGTCACCGCTCGCCCCATTATCCCCCCATTCAGTGACATCAGGGTGAGGCGGGAGCTCATGTCGCTACGTTATAGTAGCAGCCGTTCAGGAGACTGGGAAAGTTGGGTCTCCGCATAGGCTCATGTCTGTGTACACACGTATTATGGTTTGAATGAATTTTATGAATGTAAACTAGACCAACAGCCTAGTGACCCCCGGCGCTCTGTGACTTGTAGTGCAGGTGCCCTGGAGCGCCCCCCGGAGACAGCGAGAGGAGGAAGATGCCGGAGATCAGACTGAAGCACGTGGTGTCCTGCAGCAGTGCCGACATGGTGAGCACCGCCGCTAGGGGGTCCTGTCAGCCCTGCGGGAGGGGGGGGGGGGGGGGGGGCCCCTCAGCCCCGCCGGGGGGGGGGGGGTGGTGGGTGGCCTATGGTGTCCCCAGGTCTTACTGAGTGTTTTGGATCCTCCAGACGCACACAGCAGAGAACCTTTTCTTATGTTACATAACCCGGGGTGAGCGCAACCGCGCAGGATCTCAGTGCTGGAAGAAGTCCCTGAAAATACAACGATAAGCAATGAAATCTGGAAAGCAGGAAAATGAATTATCCAAAAAAAGTTAAAAAAATGGATCCCCCAAGTCCCAAACCTTATCTTTACTTCCACCATAACAGGGATAGGACCCACATCAACAGTTCCATAATAGAAGCCGCTGTCCAGCACCGCCCTGACACCGGATCGGCTCTAAGTCACGGCCACACGTCATCTCATGTCTAGGAACCCCCCGATCATCAGATCCTCGGCTCTACCCAATGACATCACTGAGAAGGAGGATGAGCCGAAGCCTCCGGGATGGAGGTGAAGGTTTGGAGTTCCTGTTTTTACCTTCCGTTACTTTCTCGTTGAAGGTCATGCACATTGTTGCAGTCCCGGTGCATTGGATGTGATCTCTGCTGGTGCAGCGATTGCGTTCTCTAACATAACACGACTCACATGTGCGTCCATTGGTGTCAGCACTTTCGGAGAACACTAGAGAGAAAATGCAGTGTTGTTAGTGACGTAAAGGAAATCTATCACCAGGATGAAGGATTGTAAACCCAGCAAACTGACATACTGGTGTGTGCCCCCTCTGCCAGGATCCATGCTTCTTTTTTCCCGAATATTTCCGATTTGCGCCAATTTTCCCTGTATTGCCCCGGGATTTTGGCGCACACGATCGGATTGTGGCGCATCGGCGCCGGGATGCATGCGACGGAAATCGGGGGGCGTGGCTGAACGATAACCCGAAGGATTCGGAAAAAACGTTGCATTTAAAAAAAAAAATGTTGCGGGACACGCACTTACCTTCACCAGGTATAAGATGGTGCATTCTGGTGGACCTCGGGGAACTTCAGCGCAGCAGCGCCACCTGGTGGACGGCGGAGGAACTGCCTTAGTGAATCCCGGCCGGACCCGAATCCACCGCAGAGAACGCACCGCTGGATCGCGAATGGGCCGGGTAAGTAAATCTGCCCCATTGTCTCTTACCCCCAGGTTCAGCAAGGTGTCAGACATGGTTTGGAGAACCCACTTATCCAGATATATTGCTGGTATATTGGGCCATTGGGGATGTTCTTTAGCTCCCCTCAGGCAGAAGAGAGTTTAAGTTCACCCCTGCAGTGACTGACAGTCTAATGCACAGCACCGCATGTACTGCATCACATTATACAGATCAGAGAATCTCACGTCACTGGACCCTTTGTGGGACAAAGTAAACGAAAAAATAAAAGTTTTTATGTACTTTTTTTTTAAATTAGGTCTAAAAAAGTTGGAAAACCCCCCACTAACTCACAATAATCGCCCACCCCTTTAATAAAAGAAAATGTGTGTTAATTTCGTACTGTAACAAAAGGGTTAATAAAAGTAGGATATATGCAAATCAAAATTGTGCTATTAAAAACGACATTTGGTCACTTAAAAACAAGCCCCCTGCAGTGACGGAAAAATAAAAAAGTGACGGCTTGTAGAAGAAATTACTTTCTAGAACCATCGCTGGGTTTAGGAATTATAGGCTCTTACCCTCCGGTATCGGGGAGACACAGTCATCAGTGTAACAGCAGGAGGTGTTTCTGGAGATGCTCCTCAGAGCGGAGGTTATGGACCCCGCAGTCTCACACTCCGAGGAGAAGCCGCATCTTCTCATCAGCTGCAGAGTATTCCTCCCCCCTGTCACATAGAGTCACACAAGTCACTAGATGGAACCTGTAAAGTCTGTACAAACAGCATCATAGACTAAGAAACTGTGCCAAAATAATAATACAGACCCCAGACCAGACAATACAGAATAATACAGACCCCCAGACCAGACAATACATAATAATACAGACCCCCAGACCAGACAATACATAAAAATACAGACCCCTCTGTATATTATGTATTGTCCCTGGTCTTGGTCTGTTTTATTTCTGTATTGTCCTGGTCATAGGTCTGTATATTTCTGTGTATTTTGTTCCGGCATCTGGGTGTTCTGTATGTGATTCCGTATTGTACTGGTCTGGGGGGTCTGTCATTATATGTATTGTCTGGTCGTGGGGTCTGTATTATTATAGTATTGTCTGTCTGATGGGCTGTCTATTATACTGTATTGTCTGGTCTGGGGGTCTGTATTGTAATTATGATTGTCCGGTTGGGGGTCTGTATTATTATGTGATTGTTGGTCTGGGGTCTGTCTTATTACTGATTGTCTGGTCTGGGGCGAGTTATATATTATCTCCGGAGGTTGGTATTCTGGTTGTCTGGTGTGCGGGTATATTATTGCTGGTTTGGTATGTCCTGGTCTTGGGGGCTGTAGTTCTGTTTGTCTTCTGGTATTGATCTGGGTCTGGAGGATTGTCTGTATTATTACTGTCTAATTTCTGGTTCTGGGTCTGGGTCCTGTATTTAGTATGTTGTCTTGGTTCTTGGGTCTGTATTAGTTCTGTATTGTCTGGTCGGGGGTCTGTATTTTATTATGTGTCTGGTCGGGGTCTGTATTAATTCTTGGTATTTGTCTTGTGTCCTGGGGGTCTGTATTATTCTGTATGTACTGTCTGGTTCTGTTTCTTGTCTGGCCGGGGGTCTGTATTATCTAGTATTGTCTCGTCTGGGGTCCTGTATATGAGTATTGTCCGGTCTGGGGCTCGCTATTAATTCTGTATTGTCTCGGTCTTCGGGGTCTGTAACGTAAATTTATGTATTGTCTCCGGTCTGTCTGTATTAATCTATGTTTGCTGTCTGGGGTCTGTATTTATTATGTACTTGTCCGTGGTCTGGGTGGTCCCTGCTATATTAGTGTATTGTCTGTCTGGGGTCTGTTATTATGTATGCTGGGGGCTTTATTTTGTATTGTCTGGTTCTAGGGGGTCTGTATTTTCTGTTTGTTGTTGGTGGTCTGTATTACTGATTTTCGGGATCTTATTAGTCTGTTGGCTGGGGTCTGTATTATTATGTATTGTCTGGTCTGGGGGTCTGTATTATTATGTATGGTCGGTCTGGGGTCTGTCATTATTCTGTTTTCCAGTCTGGTCGTTATAATCCGGTCTGGGGGTCCGTATTTCTGTACTTGTCTGGCGGGGGGTCTGTAGTTTTCTGTATGCGTCTGGTCTCGCTTACCGGTCGGTCTGTAGTGGTATTAATCGGTATTGTCCTGGTCTGGGGTCTGTATTATTATGTATTGTCTCTCGTCTGGTCTGTTACTTATTATGTATTGTCTGGTCGGGGGTACTGTATTATTCATGTTATAATGTCTGGTCTTAGGGTCTGTGTAATGATTATGTATTGCTGTTGCTTCGGTCGGGGGTCTTATACTTATGTATTTTCTGTTCACGGTGGTCTGTATTATATTATTGTCTGTCTGGGGGTCTGTATTATTATGTATTGTCCTGGTCTGGGGTCTGGTATTATTATGTTGTCTGGTCTGGTGGTCTGTTAATTGATTCAGATTGGTCTGGTCTGGGGGGTCTGTATTATTCTGTATGGTCTAGTTCTGGGGGTCTGTATACTTCTGATCTGTCGTCTGGTCTGTATATGTTGTGTCACGGTTGGTATTCAGTTATGGTTGCCTGGTCTGGGGTTCCTGTATTATCTGTATTGTCTCGGCTGGGGAACTCTGTATTATTTATGAGTATGTGTCGGTTCTTGGGGGTCGTTGATTTGTATACTGTTAGTTGGGTCTGTCGTTGTCGAGAGTCGGATAGTATTAGTAGTCCGGTCCCGGGGGTCCTGTATTATTCTGTCATTTCGGTCTGGGGTTCTGTTTATTCTGTTTTCTGGTTCTCGGGGGTCGTATTATTATGTACTGTCCTGGCTGCGGTCTGTATTATTTGTCTTTTCCGATCTGGGGGTCTGTGTATTCCTAGTTGTCTCTTTCTGGGGGGTCTGTATTATATTTAAGGTCAATGTTGGCCTGATTTTGTATTACGTGGTTGGGTCTTGTATTATTGTAATGTCTAGTGTCTGTATTATAGGTCTGGTCTGGGGGGTCCTTTCATTAGTCTATTATTGTCTTGATCTGGCGTCGTCTGTTTAATTATGTATGTGCTCCTGGTCTGGGGTCTGTAATGTATATTCTTATATGTCTGGTCTGGGGACACGTCGTTTTATTAGTGTAGTCCGGTCTGGGGTCTGATTATTCTGATTGTCTGGTCTGGGATGGGTCCTGTACTTATCTCTGTATTGTCTGCGTCTTGGGGGGTCGCTGTATCATATTATTATTGTCTGGTCGTGGGTCCCTCCTCCCCTGTATATTATGTTTGTCTGGTCTGGGGGTCTGTATTTATTATCATATTGCCTGGTCTTGGGGTCTGTACTTATTCTGTATTGTCTTGGTCTGGAAAGGTCTTGCATTATTTATGTCTTCTGGGGATTCGTATTGCTGGTCTGGGGGTCGGTTATTCTGTCGTCTGTCTGGGTTATTTGTCTGTCCGTCTTGGGTCGGTATTTCATGTAATCGTCGGCTCGGTATTTTATGTATCTGTCTGGGGTCTGTATTATTATGTATTGTCTGGTCTGGGGGGTCTGTTATTACGTTATGTATTTTGTCTCGGTTCGGGGGTGTCTGTATTATTATGTACTTTCTGGTATGGGGTCGTATTATTCTGATTGGTCCTGGTCTGGGGGGTCTGTATTATTAGTATGTGTCTGGGTCTTGGGGGTCTGTAATCTTTATGTATTGTCCGGTCTGGGGGTCTGTATTATTTCTGTATTGTCTGTCTCTGGGGGTCTTTGTATTTGTATTGTCTGGATCTTGGGGTCTGTATTATTTGTATTTGTGCTGGTTGGGGGTCTGGTATTATTAGTGTATTAGTCCTGATCTGGGGGTCTGTATTATTCTGTATGTCTTCTGGTCTGGGTAAATCTGTATTCTCGTATTGTCTGGTCGGGGGGGTCTGTCTATTATTGCTGTATTGTCTGGTCCGGGGTCTTATATTCTTTGATCTGTGTCTGGTCTGTAGTTCCCTATTGGCTGGGGGGCCTGTATTATTTATTTGTCTGGCTTGGTCTGTGTTGTTTGTCCTGTATGGGGCCTCTATTACTTATGTATTGTCTGGTCCAGCGGGTGTCTTTATTATTATGTATCTGGTTCTGGTCTGGGGGTCTGTACTTATGCATAGTCTTGTCGGTCTTGGGGGTCTTGTATGATTCTGTATTGGATCTGGTTGCGGGGGTCTGATTATTATGTATTGTCTCGGTCTGGTGGGTCTGTTTATTAGTACTTGTCTTGCCTGGGGTCTGTATTATCCTGTATTGTCTGGTCTGGGGTCTGTTGATATGAATGTACTTGGGTCTGGGGTCTGTTGCTTAGTCCGTCTTGGTCACTGTATTATATGTATTGTCTGGTCACTGTGTGGGTCTGGCTAATTCTTTGTAATTCCTGCGTCTGGGGTCCTGTATTATTCTGTCTATGTGTGCTGGTCTGGGTCTGTATTATATGTATGTTGTCGGTCTGGTGTGTCTGTCTTAGTCTTATTGTCTGTGGGTCCTTAACTGTTTGCTGGTTGGGGGGTCTGTATTATTCTTTGTTGTCTGGTCCTGGGGGGTCTGTATATTTCGGTACTGTCTGGTCCTGGGGGGTCTGTATTACTTTGTATTGTCTGGCTCTGTGGCGGTCTGTATTATTATGTATTGTCTGTCTGGGGCTGTATTTTGATGTCTCGGTCGGTTCTGTAAGTATATGTATTTTCTGGTCTGTGGGTCTGTTATTATATGATTTGTTCTGGCTCCTGGGTCTGTAATTATTATTGTCTTTTCCGGTCTGGGGGTCGTATTTAGTATTGTCGGCTCCGTGGGTCTGTATTATTAGCCATTGTGTGGTCTGGGGGGTCTGTATTATTATGTTTGTCCGGTCCTGGGGTAGCTGTATTAGTAGGTAATTGTCTCCGGTTTCTGGGGTCTGTATTTTATGTATTTCGTTGTTTCTAATCTGTCTGTGCTGGGGGTCTGTATTATTATGTATTGGTCTGGTCTTGGGGGGTCTGTATTATTATGTATTGTCTCGGTCTGGTGGGTCTGTATTATTTCGGTATTGATACTGGTCCTGGGTCTGTATTATTCGTATTGTCTGGCTGGGGTCTGTTTTATTATTTATGTATTGTCTGGTCTGGGTGGTCGTGTATTATTTGTATTGTCTGGTCTGGGTGTCTGTAATTAGTTCTGTATATGTCTGTCTGGGTCTGTATTATTCTGTACTTTCTGGTCTCTGGGGGTCTTGTATACTTTAATTCTGTCTTGTCTGGTCTTGGGTCCTGTTTATTATGTGCTATTCTGTCTGGTCTGTGGTCTGGTATTATTATGTAATTCTGGTCGGGGGTCTGTATTATTACTGTATTGTTCCTGGTCTGGGGGTCTGTATTATTAATGTATGTCGGTCTGGGTGTCTGTTTCTTATCTTATTGTCTTGGTCTGGGGGTCCTGTATTATTATGTATTTTGGTCTGGGGTCGTATTATTCGTATTGTCGGCTCTGGGGTCTGTTATTATATGGATGCGGTCGAGGTGATTTGGTACTGTCTGGGGTCTGTATTATTATGTAGTGTCTGTGTCTGGGCTCTGTATTAATTTGTATTGTCTGGTCTGCGGGGTGCTGTCATTCTTTCTGTATTGTCCCGGTCTGAGGTGGGCTGTAGTTATTCCTGTTATGTTCTGGTGGGGTTCTATATCTATGCTGGGACTGGGTCTGTATTATTCTGTATTTGGGTCGTGGTCTGGGGTCTGTATTATTCTATGTCATGGTCGGTTATATGTAAGTCTGGTCTGGGGTGTCTGTAGTTCATTGTATTTGTCTGGTCTGGTGGGTCTGTATTATTATGTATTGTCCGTTCTGGGGGTCTGTATATTTAATTGTATTGGCTCCTGGTCTGTGGTGGTGATTCTGGTCCGGTCTGGGTCTGTAATGATTATGTATTGTCTGGTCCGGGGGTCTGTATTATTCCTTATTTGTCTTGGGTGGCTGGGTCTGTATTAATCGAGTCTTTCGTCCGGTCTGGGGTCTGTATTTTATTCTGGTATTGTCATGGGTCTGGTGGTCTGGTATTATTCTGTATTGTCTGGTCTGGTTGGGCCTGATTATCTTTAATATATTCTGTAAGTCTGGTTCCGGTGGGTCTGTTATTATGTCTATGTCTGCGTCTGGGGCTCTTCATTCTGTATTTTGTGGTGTTTTATTAATTAGTGTCGTCTGGCTTTAATTTTGTATGCTGGTCTTGGGGGGTCTGTATTATTTTCTTCCTTATTGTCTGTCTGGGGTCTATATTATTATTGTTTTGTCCTGGTCTGGGTCTTATTTAATTATGTATTGTCTGGTCTGGGGGTCCGTTTATGCTGTATTATTCTTTCTGGGGTTCATTGTCTTCGTCTGGGTGTCTGGGCATGTATATCTAAGTATTGTCTGGTCTGGGAGGTCGTAGTGTATCTGTATTAGTCACTGGTCTGGGGCTCCTTTGTATTAATGTATGATATTGTCATGGTACGGGGGTTCCTGTATTAGTTCATGTATTTCTGGTCTGGGCGTCTGCTAGTTTTATTATGTCTGTCTGGCAGGGTCTTGCTAGGGATGTCCTTGTATTGTTCTGTATCATTGGCTGGGTACTGTATATTATGTATTTGGTCCTGGTCTGGGGTGCTGTATTAATTCTCGTTTGTCTGGTCCGGGGTCTGTATTATTATGTAATTGTACTGGTCTGGGGGCTTCTGTATTGCCGGTTGGGTTATTATCATATTCTATATGTCTGGTCTGGTGGGGCTCTGTATTATTCCTGTATTGTGCTGGTCTGGTGTCTGTATTATTCTGTATTGTCTGGATCGTGGTCTCGCTGTTGTTTGGGTCTGGTCTATATTTGTATGGTCGTGGTCTGGGGGTCTGTACTTATGTATGTACTGGTCTGGGTCTTATCTCTGTGTCTGGTCATGGTGCTGTATTAATTATGTATTGTCTGGTTCTGGGGGTCGTGTATTTTATGTATTGTCTGGTCTTGGGGGGTCTGTTATTTTTCTGTATTTGTTCTGCGGATCTGGGGTTTGTATTATTCATGCTATGTCCGTCTCGGGGTCTGGCTATTATTATAGATATGTCCTGCGGGTCTGATTTTGAGTGGATCTGGTTATTAATTTATGTTTTCGATCGTTGCTGTACTGATTGTCTGGCGAGGTCTGTATTTTTTATTGCTGGTGGGCTGTATTATAGTCGTCTGGTCTGCGATTGATCGTGGGTGCTGTATTATTATGTAGTTGTCGGTCGGGGTGTCTGTGTATTATTCTGTATTGTCTGGTCTGGGGTCTGTATTATTCATCTGTATTGTCCTGGTTCTGGGTCTGTATTTTGCTCATGCTATTTGTCTGGTCTGGGGGTCGGTAATTATCTATGTATTGTCCTGGTACTGGTCTGTACATGGATAGTCTTGTCTGATCTTGGTTGTATTTGTTATTTTGTCTGGTTGGGGTCTGGTATTATCTTAGGTCATTGGTCCTGGGTCATTTCTGGTAATCGGGATATCTTGTTACCGTTGTGGTCATCGTTGGTCGATTGGTATTTGTATGGGTTAGGTGTTTGTCTGTCGGGTGGTCTGAATAGTTTGATGGTCTGGTGATTAATTTGTATTGTCTGCGGCTATTATTTTTGTCTGGTCTGGGGTTCTGTATTATTCCTGTATTGTCTGGTCTTGGGGTCGTGTATTATGTACTGTATTGTCGGTCTGGGTCTTATTATTACTGATTGGTCTGGTCTGGGTCTGTGTATGATGTATTTTCTGTTGCTGGGGGTCTGTATGTCATTATGTATTAGTCTCGGTCATTGGGGGTCTGTATTATTACGTAGTGTCTAGGCTGGGGGCTGTATATTTCTGTATTTGTCCTGGTCTGGGGGTCGTATTATTTCTGTTTCTGGTCTGGTGTATATTCTGTGTCCGGGTCTGGCGTTTATTTTCTTATTGTCCCTGGTACTGGGGGTCTGTATTATTTATGTATTGTTCTGGTCTGGGGGTCTGGTATTTATTATGTATTGTCTCTGTCCTGGGTCTGATATTAATTCATGTATGTCGGTCCTGGTGGGTCTGTAGATTATTTGTATTGTCTGTGTCTGTGTCCCTTATTATGTCTGTATTGTCCTGGTCATGTGGGTCTGTATTATTACTGTATTGTCTGGTCTGGGCTGGCTGTATTAGTGTAAATATGTCTGGTTGGGGTCTGTAATTATTTGTAGATCTGGTCATGTGTTCTTTTATGAGTCTGGTCGCTACATGTAATTATTATGTATTGTCTGGTCTGGGGGTCGTATTAATGTATTGTCTGGTCTGGGGTCTGTTATCCATGATTGTCTGGTCCTGGGGTCTGTATTATTATTTATTGTCTTGGGGGTCGTTAAAGTGTGTCCGGATCCTGGGGTCTTATTCATTGATGTAGTAGTCGGGTCTGTCTTGTTTCGTGTGGTCTGAGGTGTATTATTCTGGATTGCTGCATACTTATGTCTGGTCTGGGGGTCCTGTATTATTTCTGTATTGTCTGTGTCTGGGGTCTTGTATTATTCTGTATTGTCTGGTCTGGGGGTCGTTTTTATTATTGTGTCCCTGGGGTTGTATTATTGTCATGCCGTTGGGGTGTTTCTGTAATTTGAGTTTTTGTATTGTCTGGTCTGGGGTCTTGTATTATTAGTATGCTGTCTGGTGTAATTAGTCTGGTCTGGGTTTGATTGTTGGTTTTCTGGTCTGGTCTTTATGTATTTCCGTCTGTCTTAATTTATGTGGTCGTCGGGTCTGATTTGTCTGGTCTGGTTATATTATTAGGCTGTACTGGTCTGTCATTATCTGAGTCTGGGGGGTCTGTATTATGCTGCTGTCTCGCTGGGCTTTATTATGTATTCCTGGTCCTGGGGGTCTGTTATTATTATGTATTGTGCTGGTCTTGGGGTCTGTATTATTATTATTGTTCTGGTCTTGGGGCTGTATTATATTCATTGTACGGTCTGGGGGTCCTTATTATTATAGTATTGGTCCGGTCCTAGGGGGTCTGTATATTATTATGTCTTGTCCTGGTCTGGGGGTCTGTAATTATTTGTATTTCCCTGTCTGGGGTCTGTATTAATGCTGTTGTGTCTGGTCTGGAGCGTCTGTATTTATTCCTGTATGTCTGGACTGGGGGTCTGTATTATTATGTTAATTGTCTGGCTCTGGGGGTCCTGTATTATAATGTATTGTGTGTCTCGGGGTCGTTTATTATGATGCGTCGGGGTCGATTTTCTGTAGTGTCTGGTGCGGGTCCTGTATAATTATGTATCTGTGTGACTATATCTGGTCTGGTGGGTCTGTATTATTCTGTATTGTCCGGTCTGGGGTCTGTATTATATCTGTCATTGTCTTGTCTGGTTCTGTATTATTGCATGATATTGTCTGGTCTGGGGGTCTGTATTATTCTGTTGTCGGTCTGGGGGTCTTGTATTATTCTGTATTGGTCTTGGTCTCGGGTGTTTTCTGTATTAGTCATCGGGTTATATTGTCCTATTGTGTCTGGGGGGTCTGTATTATTTTGTATTGTCTGGTCTGGGGGTGTCTTGTATTATTATGTATTGTTCGTATCGGGGGTTCTGTATTATTATGTTGTTTCTGGGTACGGTGGGGCTGTATTAATTAATGTATTGTCTGTACGGTGCTGTTTATTTATGTCGGGTCCTGTAGTATTATTATGTATTGTCACTGCTCGGGGTCTCTGTATTATATATTGTATTGTTCCGGTCTGGGTCTGTATTATTGATTCGTTTGTCTGTCTGGGGTCTGTTTCATCCTATTGCTGGTCTTGGGTCGATACTGTTGTCTGGTCTAGGGGGTCTATTTATTATTATTGTCCTGGTCTGGGGTTCGTATTATATGTAGGTTGTCGGTCTGGGGTCTGTATTATTACTGTATTTGTCTGTGGTCTGGCTGGGTCTGTATTGGTCTGTATTGTCTGGTCTGGGGGTCCGTGGTTATTATTATTTTCTGTCTGTCTGATTTGTCTGTGCGGTGCTCGTATTATTATGATCTGTGTCTGGTCTTATTATTAGTTCTGGTCTTGAGGGGGTCTTTTGTATTATTTTTATATGTATTGTCTGGTCTGTGGGTTGTATTATTACTGTATGTCTGGTCTGGGGTCTGTCTTATTCTGTATTGGTCTGGTCTGGGGGTCTGTATTGTTATGTATTGTCTGTGTCTGGGGGTCTGTATATATTCTGTATTGTCGGTCTGGGGGTCTGTATGATTCCATGTCTGTGTCTGGTCAGGTTGGGTCTGGTATTATTCCTGTATTGTCTGGTCTGGGTCGTATTATTATGTATTGTCTCGCCTGTATTTGTCATGTGGCTGGTGTCCTGTAATTGTCTGGTCGGTTGTATATAGTTTTCCGTCTGGGGTCTGTATTATTCTGTATTTGTCTGGTCTGGGGGTCTGTATATATTTATTGGTCTGGTCCTGGGGTCTGTATTATTCATGTATTTGTCCGGTCTGGGTGGTCCTGATTATATGTATTGTCTTGTCTGGGGGGTCTGGTTATTATTCTGTTTGTCCTGGCTGCGGGTCTGTATTATTTGTATGTCGGTCTGGTCACTACAGTAGCTGGTTGGGGTCTGTATTAATTATATGTAGTGTCGGTCGTGGGTCTGTATTGTATTAATGTATTGTCTGGTCCTGGGGGTCTGTAGTTATTCTGTATTGTCTGGTCTGGGGGTCCTGTATTATTATTTATGTATTGTCTGGTCTGGAGATTTATGTAGTCTTCGGTAATTATTGCTGTCGGGTCTGTATATTCTGTATTGTCTGGTCTGGGGGTCTGTATTATATGTATTGTCCGTCTGTGGGTTCTGTATTACTTCTGTATTGTCTGGTCGGGGGGTCGGTTATTCTGTATTGTACTGGGTCTGGGGGAATTAATGTGATTGTCTGGTCTGGGGGGGGTCTGTAATATTAGTGTTTGTAACTGGTCGGGCTGTATTTTATCTGGTCTGTTTGGGTCTGTATTATTATGTATTGTCTGGTCATGGGGTCTGTATTATCTGTATTGTCCTGGTCTGGTCTGTATATTATAGTCATTGTCTGGTCCGTGTGGGTCTCGTATTATTTGAGCTGTGGTATATTCTGTATGTCTGGTCTGGGGGTCCTTGTATTATATTATTGTATGTGGGTCTGTTACCTTTGTGGTGGGGTCTGTATTATTATGTATTAGTCTGTGTCTGGGGGTGTGTATTATTCTGTATGTCTGGTCTGGGGGTCTGTCATTATTCTGTATGTCTGGTCTGGGCGGTCTGTATTATTCTAGTATTGTCTCGGTCTGGGGTCGCTGTAATATTCTGTATTTCTGGCTCTGGGGGTCTGTAGTTATTATATATTTTGTCTGGTCTGTGGTCTGTATTAATTCTTTATTCTCTTGGGTCTGATATGCTCTGTCGGTGGGGTTGTTTTCTGGTCTAGTGGAAAGTCTATCTTGTTTTGTCAGTTCCTGGTTCTGGGGGTCTGTATATCGTATTCGTCAGGTCTGTTTGTATGTATTTCTGGTCCGGAGGTCTGATTATTATTCTGTATTGTCTGGTCTGGGGGTCTGGTATTATTCTAGTATTGTCTGTGTCTGGGTCTGTATATTCTGTATTGTTGTTCGTGGGTTATTTTGTGTGCTGGTCTGGGGGTCGTTCATTGTATTTCTGTCTTGTATTTATTATTTGTCTGGTCCTGGGGGTCTGTATTATTCTAGTATTGTCTGGTCTGGGGTCCTTGTATTATTCTTATTGTCTGGTCTTGGTGGTCTGTATTATTATGTATTTCTTGTGGGGGGTCTGTATTATTTGTAATTTGCTGTCTGGTCGCGGGGGGTCTGTATTATTATTGTTTGTCTGGTCGGGGGGGGGTCTGTATTAGTTATTGGCTGGTCTGGGGGTCTGTATATTGTATTAATGTGGATTGTCTGGTCTGGTGGGTGGTCTGTAGTTAATTTCCGTACTCTGTCCGGTCGTGGGTGGGGGGGTCCGTGTATTATGTATTGGTATGGTCTGGTCTGTTTCTGGTGTCTTGTGGGGGTCTGTATTCTTTGTAATTTCTGTCGTTAATATGTATGTCTGGTCTGGGGGTCTGTATTATTATAGTCAGTCCGGTCTGGGGGGTCTGTATTATCTGTATTGTCTGTGGTCTGGTGGGTCTGTATTATTTGTATTGTCTGGTCCGGGGGTCTGTTATTATTCTATGTGTCACGGTCTGGGGGTCTGTATTTTATGTATTGTCGGGTCTGGGTCTGTAAAAGTATGTGTCTGTGGTGTTATTTATTACGTATTGTCTGGTTGGGGTCTGTATTATTAGTTATTATCCGGTCTGGGGTCTGTATTATGTATGTTATTGTCTGGGCCTGTGTGGGTCTGTTGTATTCTATGTTATTGTTTCTGGCTGGGGGGTCTGTATTATTCTGTAATGATGTCTGGCCGTTGGGGTCTGTATTATTAATGTCTGTCGAATTGTATTCTCTGATTTGCTGGTCTGGGGTCTGTATTATTATATTGTCTGTCTGGGTCTGTATTCTCGTGGTGGGGGCTGTATTTATCTGATTGTGTGGTATATTTGTATCTGGTCTGTTGGGTTCCTGTATTAATTATGTATTGTCTGGTCCTGAGGGTCCTGTATTAATTTTTATTGTCCGGTACTGGCTGGGTTCTGTATATTATGTATTGTCGGTCGTGGGGTCTGTATTATTATCGTTTGTGTCTGGTCCGAGGGGGTTGTAGTATTATGTATTATTGTCCTGGTCTGGGTCGGTATTATTATGTATCTTTACCTGCTCTGGGGGTCTGTATTATTATTTAGTCTGTCGGGTATTCTGTGTCTGGTCGTGGTCTGTATTATTAGTGTTGTCCTGAGGTCCTGGAATATGTCTGTCTGGTGTGGGGTCTGATTGTCTAGGGGTCTGTAATTCTGTCCGTCTCTGGGGTCTGTATTATTATGTATTGTCCGGTGCTGGGGGTCCTACTGTATTATTTGTTTGTCTGGTCTGGGGTCTGTATATTTCTGTATTGTTCTGTCTTGGGGGTCTGTATATTATGTTGGCTGTCCTGGGGGGTTGTTATTATTTCGTATTGTGCTGGCCTTGGTGGTCTGTATTATAGTTAGTTCGTCGGTCTGTATTAGTCTCGATGTCTGGTCGGCGGTCGGTTATTTCGTATTGTCTGGTCTGAGGGTCTGTATTATTATGTATTATTCTGCGTCTGGGGTGCTGTATTATTATGTACCGTGTCTGGTTTTGGGGTCCTGTATTATTCGTTATTGTCTGGTCTGGGGGTCTGTATATTCTGTATTGTCTGGTCTGGGGCTTATCTGTATTTCTGTTCGGGTATGATTTTTGATACTGGTCTGTTTCGGTTCTGTATTATTGGTATTGTCGGTCTGGGGGTCTGTATTATTATGTAGTTGTCCTTGGTCTTGGGGTCTGTATTATTCTGTATTGTCCGGGTCTGGGGGTCTGTATTATTTGTATCTTGCCGGTCTGGGGGTCTGTATTATTATGTAATTGTCTGGGTCCTGGGGCTGTATTTTATGTATTGTCGGGTCTGGTGGTCTGAGGTCTTATTATTGTATTGTCTGTCTGGGGGGGTCTTGTATTATTCTGTATATGTCTGGTCTTGTCATGGGTCTATATATATCTTATGTAGTCGAGGGTCTATTTCTGTAGGTCTGGTCTGGGTCTGTATTATTCTGTATTGTTTCTGGTCAGGTGGGGTCTGTATTATTCTGTATTGTCGTCTGGGGGTCTGTATTATTTTTATGTCTGGTCTGGGAGGTCTGTTATTCTGTATTGTCCTGGTCTGGACGATCTGTATTATTGTATATTGTCTGGTCTGGGGTCTGGTATTTATTACTGTATTGTTCTGGGGGTCTGTATTATTCTATTGTCTAGTCTGGTCTGGGGAGTCCGTATTATTATGTATATTGCCTGTTCTGGCCCCCAGACCAGACAATACAGAATAATACAGACCCCCAGACCAGACAATACATAATAATACAGACCCCCAGACCAGACAATACAGAATAATACAGACCCCAGACCAGACAATACAGAATAATACAGACCCCCAGACCAGACAATACATAATAATACAGACCCCCAGACCAGACAATACAGAATAATACAGACCCCCCATCAGCACATCAAACACCGGGCTGGTGGTGGTGTGTCCATGGATCCATCCTGCCTTGTCTCACGGGTACAGGCTTGGTGGTCTGGTCTGTCATTGATCCATCCCTGCCTTGTATCTACGGGTCACGGCTGGTGGTGGTGATCAGGGATCCCATCCTGCCTGTAGCACGGTCAGGCTGGTGTGCCTGGTGTCATGGATCCATCCTGCCTTTATCAGCGGCTCGGCTGGTGGTGGTGGATGTCATGGATCCCTCCTCCTTGTATCGACGTCAGGGCTGGTGCTGGTGGTGTCATGGATCATCCTGCCTTTGGTATCAGCGGCCTCATGGCTTGGTGGTGGTGGTGTCAGGATCCATCCTGGCGCCTGACTCTCAGCGGGTCAGGCCTGGTGGCTGGTGGTGTAAGGATCCATCCTGCTTGTTATCAGCGGCCCAGCTGGTGGTGCTGGTTGTCATGGATCCATCCATGCCCTTGTTATCGAGCCGCGCGTACTGGTGGGGTGGTTGTCATGGATCCATTCCTGCCTTGTATCAGCGCTCAGGCTGGTTGTACTGTGGTGTCATGGATCCTTACTGCCTTGTATCCAGCGCTCAGGCTGGGTGGTGGTGATGTCATGGATCCATCCGCCCTTGTATCAGCGGGTCAGGCTGGTGGTAGGTGGTGTCTGGATCCATCCTGCCATTGTATCAGCGCTCAGGCTGGTGGTGTGGTGGTGTCATGGATCATCCTGCCTTTTGTCTCAGTCGTGTCGGGCTGGTGGGTTGGTGGTGGTGTCATGGATCCATCCTGCCCTTGTAGCAGACGCTCAGGCTGGTTGGTGTGGGTCATGCTGGTCCATTCCCGCCGTTGTATCCAACAGCGGGCTCAACTGGTGGTGGTGGTGAGTCATGGATCCATCCTGCCGTGTTATCTAGCGGGCTCAGGCTGGGTGGTGGTGGTGTCATGATGGGATCCCATCCTGCTTGTATCAGCGGGTCAGGCTGGTGCTGGTGGTGTCATGGATCCATCCCCTTGTACAGCGGCTCATGCTGGTGGTTGGTGTGTCATGGATCATCTCTGCCCTTGTATCAGCGGGTCATGGCTGGTGGTGGGGGTGTCTGGATCCATCCTGCCTTGTATGTCAAGCGGCTCATGGCTGGTGTGAGTGGTGCTCCATGGTCCATCCTGCCCTTGTATCAGCGGGTCGCTGGTGGTGGTGGTGTCATGGATCCATCCGGCCTTGTATCAGCGGTCTCCAGGCTGGTGGGTGGTGTCCATGGATCCATCCTGCCTGGTATCAGCCGGGTGTCAGGCTGGTGTCTGGTTGGTGTCATGGATCCTCACTGCCCTTGTATCATCCCTCAGGCTGGGGTGGTGGGTTAGGTGTCATGGCCATCCTGCCTTGTATCAGCGGGGTCAGCGGTGGTGGGGGGGTGGTCCTGGCATCCATCCTGGTTGCCTTTGGATACATCAGCGTGCTCCAGGCTGGTGTGGTGGTGTCATGGATCCATCCTGCCTTGTATCAGCGGGTCAGGCTGGTGTGGGTGTCATGGATCCATCCTGCCTTGGTAATCAGCGGCTCAGGCTGCGTGGTGGTGGTGTCATGGATCCATCCGGCTTGTACAGCGGGTCAGGCTGGTGGTGGGGTGGCATGTGATCCATCTGCCCTTGTATTCACGGCTCAGGCTGGTGGTGGGTGGTGTCAATGGATCCATCTTCCTGTATCAGCGGGTCAGGCGGATGGTGGTGTCATGGATCATCCTGCCTTGTAATCAGCGTGGTCAGGGCTGGTGGTTGGTGGTGTCATGGAATCCATCCTGCCTGTGTATCTCCATACAGCGGCTCAGCTGGTGGTGTGGGGTGTCATATCCATCCTGCCTTGTAATCACGGTCAGGCGGGTGGTGGTGGTTGTCATGGATCCATTCCTGCCCTTTGTACCAGCGGGTCAGGCTGGTGGTGGTGTCATGGACCCTCCTGCCTTTTGTATCAAGCGGCTCAGGCTGGTTGTGGTGGTGTCATGGATCCACCATCTGCCTTTTATCAGCGGGTCAGGCTGTGGTGTCATGGATTCACATTCCTGCCTTGTATCAGCGGCTCATGGCTGGTGCTTCGTCGGTCTGGTGCATCCAGCCTGCCGTTGTATCACGGGTCAGGCTAGGTGGTGGTGGTGTCCATGGATCCTACCCTGCCTTGTTATCGTATCGGTCAGGCTGGTGGTGAGTGTGTCATGGCCTTTGGGCCCAGTGTAACTGCCCACCTACCTGAAGTATTGTGTTGCCTGGCCCATGTGGGTCATCCCTTTATTATCCATCAATGTCTCTGTAACATCTGATGGTCACTACTTTCAGCAGGATAATGCCGCATGTCATAAAGTGTCTGGTGGCAACTCATGACTGGTTTCTTGAACATTGACAATGAGTGCGTCACTACCGGACACAATGGCCTCCACAGTCACCATATCTCAATCCAATAGAGACTTTGTGATGTGGGTGGAACGGAGGATTTCCCTCATGGATGTGCAAGGAGCCACCAATATCTGCGGGCAACTGTGTGATTGCCTCATGTCATATGGAGCAAAATCTCTGAGGGAGCTCTCCAGCACCTTGTTGTATCTCTGCCACGAAGATTAGGCAAAAGGGGGCAGGTCTCAACCCGTTACTAGCAGGGTTACCTAATAATGGCCGTCTGCAGTGTATAATACCTATATATTAGATCAGTTCGTTTCATTGCTCACATCTATATATCTTATGCAGACAGTCGGTAATCAACATCCCATATTATTTCCTATTATACAGTCAGTATCACTAGTGCATTTATACTAGTTCTATGCGTACAGTCGGTATCCCAGTCACATATATATTCTATGTATACATTCGGTAGCACGTCACATATGTATTTCTTACTGTGTCTGCATACAGTTAGCTCTCTGTTTTGTAAGCAGTTGTCAGGGATCTTCACCTTCGGATGTGAAGCGTATGTGATATGCGCCACATAGAACAGTGACGCCTGCGTCAACCATCGTCCTGAACACCACGTATGGTGAGAATTCGCTGCCCAGAGACGACCATCAAGGGATTTAATGTTATTTTTGTTTTTGGTGGCCGATTACCATGATGTCTGAACGTTCCCCTAGACCCGGGGAAGCACAAAAACCGCAGCACAAGCTTCTAGCCACTATCTGAGGGGGGAACGCGGACATTTCATTGTTTGGTGTTGGCCTCGGGTCTCAGCTGCAGCCTGTGTGGTGCATGACGTCAGTCTCCTCCGCACTCATCCGCCTCCCCCTCCCCCTCCTGTCATGTGCATTGATGCAGGGAGGGAGGGGGAAGTGCAGATAAGAGGGAACGACACACCAGAGGATACCACAGGAGCGCAAGCTTCCGGCCTCCAAATTCACCAACACGCTGCTGGCCAGGAGTCCATGTGGATTTGACTCACATTTTATAAGTAACGGGTCAATGATTCAACTGCTGACAAGACATTTGGAAAATCAGCACAGCATATGCCCACTGGAGCCTGTCACCAGCTAAATTAACCTTCCCACAAGTTCCCCTTAATGTTATTTTATTAACATCTTTTCAAAGCCCGTCAAGTTTTTCTACTGCCTGGCCTATATCGGGGCGAACCCGGGAGAAGAGTAACCGTAAGGGAGACCCAAAGGGGCCGCCGCCACAACGTCTGCGGCTTGCAAACGCCGGAAAACCAACCGGCGGCCTCGTTCCCGATCGCAGTCATGTGTCGCATAGAAACGCCGACTTGATCGGCCGCGGCCCGCCCCGGTGGGCACGGACGTTGTCTTGGCCGTTTGCAAAGCGCAGACGAAGCTCTACGTGTGGCGCCGGCCAAAGAGAGAAGGGCATTGTGGATATTTACCGCCCACCGCTTCTCCTCCTCCCGCTCCTCACAAACAGCGGTTGCGTGAGAGTAGTGGATGCAGAGAGGAACCGATTCCGGTGCCGGTCACGTGACCCTCTGGGTGCTTTAGGGGTTAATTAGATCCCCCCCGCTGTTGGGTCCTGAATAATATAAAGCCCCGTCAGGGGCAAACTTTAAATTAAAAAAAAAATTATAGGGAACATGACCTGATGGGAAACAGGTAAAGTAACAACACACAAAGATAATAGTAATAAATACGCAAAAAATCCATCACCAGGTCCACCACGGCACAGATTAATCAGAGAAACACAGGGAACTCAGTCTCAGTTTATTTGACATTGAAAAAAAATGTAAACTATGAATAAAAAACAATTTTTTGCACTTTTAACCCCAAATATGTCCGGTCTGGGGGTCTGTGCTATTTAGTATTGTCCTGTCTGGGGTCTGTATATTCTGTATTGTCTGGTCGCAGGGGTCTGTATTCTTATGTATTGTTGCTCCTGGTGGTCTGTATTAATTATTATGTCTGGTCTGGGGGTGCTGTAATTTTCTGTATTGTCTGGTCTGGGGGTCTGTATTCATTATGTTATTGTCTCTTCTGGGGGTCTGTATTATCTGTCCATTGTCTGGTCTGGGGGTCCTGTATT
This sequence comes from Engystomops pustulosus, assembly GCA_019512145.1. Taxonomy (NCBI): domain Eukaryota; kingdom Metazoa; phylum Chordata; class Amphibia; order Anura; family Leptodactylidae; genus Engystomops; species Engystomops pustulosus. The sequence goes on along the minus strand of WNYA01000270.1, from coordinate 178,912 downwards.
GTTCTGTATTGTCTGGTCTGGGGGTCTGTATAGTATTCTGTATTGTCTGGTCTGGGGGTCCTGTATTATTAATGTATTGTCTGGTCTGGGGTCTGTTTATCTATGTACTCCGTGTGCTATTATCGATTGTCTGGTCGGGGTACTGTATTATTATGTGTATATGTCTGGTCTTAGCGGGTCTTTATTTAATGTTTCTGTTGTTGGCTACTAATGTATTGTCTGCGTTCTGTTGTAGTCTGTCTGGGTCTTATTATTATGTATTGTCTGGTCTGGGGGTCTGGATTATTATTTGTCGGTGGTGTCTTAATTATTGATGCTGTCTGGGGGGTCTGTATTATTCTGTAATTGCTCTGTCGGTGGGGTCTGTAATTACTTCTGTATTGTTCTGGTTGGGGCGTGCAGTATTATTCATTTGTCGGTGGTCTGGGGTCCGTATTGATTATTCGTATTGTCAGGTCTGGGGAGCCTTTAGTATTATTTTATTGTTCTGGTTCTGGGGTTCTGTTTCTATATAGTTATTTGTCGGTGCGTGGAGGTCGTGATATATTCTGTCATTGTCTGGTCTGGTATCCTGTATTATTATGTTTGTCCGGTCTGGGGTTGTAATTCTGTATTTGATCTGGGGGCTTATATGTATTGTCTGGTCTGGGGGTCTGTATTATTATGTATTGTCTGTCTGGCTGGGTCTGTCTATAATTGTTTTTTTCTGATCTGGGGGTCTGTATATTCATATTTAGTATTAGTCTCTGTTCGGGGGTCTGTATTATTATGTAGTATTTCCTGGTCTGGGGTCTGTATTATTCTGTATTAGTCTGGTCTGGGGTCTGTTATGTAGTATGTATTGTCGATCCTGGGCGTCGCGCTTATTGGGTGTCTGGGGTGATTATTCGATATTGTCTGGTCTGGGGACATGTGTCATTAGTATTGTCCGTGGGGCTGATTCTGTATTGTCTGGTCTGGTGGTCCTTAGTATATCTGTATTTCTGCGTCTTGGGGGTCGGTATATATCTATCTTAATTGTCTGGTTTTTGGTCTGATTCTGGTGTCTGGCCTCCCTGCTCCCCTGTATTTATCTATGTTTGTCTGGTTCTGGGGTCTGTATTATTTGATGATTGTCCTGGTCTTGAGGGTCTGTATTATTACTGGTATGTCTTGGTCTGGAAGGGTCTTGCTACTTATTTATGTCTTATCGTCGTCTGGGTCCTGATTTGTAGTCTGGTCTGGGGGTCTATTATTCTGTATGTCTGGTCTTCTGGTGGCTGTATTACTCTTGTATTGTCTGCTCCGGTGGGGTCTGTATTATTATGTATTGTCCGTGCTGGGTCCTGTTATAGTTTTGCGGCGGAGGCTTTTACATTCTATGTATATTGTCCTGTCTGGGTGTTCTGTATTATTATGTATTGTCGGTCATGGGTCTCGTATTATTCTGTATTGCTGGTCTGGGGTCTATTGTATTTGTTGGTCAGTTTATGTATTGTCGTGGTCTGGGGGTCGTATATTCTGTATTGTCTGGTCGCTGGGGGTCTTTTATTGATGTATGTTCTGGATCTTGGGGGTCTGTATTATTCTTATTGTCTTGGCTTCTGGGGGTCTGTATAATTGGTTTGTCTGATTGGTGGGTCTGTATTAGTCTGTATTGTCTTGGTCTGGGTCTAATCTGTATTTACTTCTATGTCCTGGTCGGGGGTCTGTATTATTATGTATTGTCTGGTCTGGGGGTCTGTATTATTCTGTTATGTCTGGTCTTGGGGGTCTGTATCTATCTCTGTATTGTTCCGTCTGTGGGTCTGTATTATTATGTATTGTCGTCGGGTTCTATAGATGGTCTGGTCGCGCTTATTTGACATTGTTGTCGGGTTCGTTGGGGGTCTGGTATCTGATCTCTGTATTGGATCGGTGCGGGGTCTGTATTATTACTGTATGGTCCTGGTCTGGTGTCTGTATTATTTCTTGTCTCGGGTTTATTATCCTGTATTGCTGGTCTGTGGGTCGTGTAGATTATTCTCGTTATTATTTGTATTGTCCTGGTCACTGGGGGTGGCTATTACTTATACTGTATTGTCTGTCTGGGGGTCTGTATTTATGTATGTCTGGTCTTAGTGTCTGATGATTATGTAGGCGGTGGTCTGTATTATTATGTATTTTCTGTGGCTCGGTGTGTCTGTTTATTATGTATTGTCTGCGGGTTGTAATGTCTGGTTGTCTGTATAATATTATGTTGGGGTCTGTATTTGTTCCTGGGTCTGATATATGTATTGTCTGTCGGTGAGTTTTATTATGTATGTCTGCTCTGTGGGTCTGTATTACTAGGTATTGTCTGGCTCTGGGGTCTGTATTATTTGTATGTCCTTGGTCTGGGGGGGTCTGTATGTTGTATTGTCTGGTCGCGGGTCTGTATTATTTGTATTGTCCTGTCTGGGGTCTGTATTATTATGTAATTGTCCTGGTCTGGGGTATCCTGTATTTTAGTAATTGTCCGGCTCTGGGGTCTGTATTATTAGGTATTGTCCGCTCTTGGGGTCTATGATTTTATCTATGTCTGGTCTGGGTCTGTATTATTATGTATTGGTCCGGTCCGGGGGTCTGTTATTATTATGTATTGTCTCGGTCTGGTGGTCTGTATTATTCTGGTATTCTCTGGTCTCTGGGGTCTGTATTATTATGTACTGGTCCTGGTCGCGGGGTCTGTTTATTATTTGTAATGTCGGTCTGGGTCTGGGTATCGTTGGTCTCCCTGGTCTTATCTTGTATTAAGTCTGGTCTGGGTGGCTGTATTATTATGTATTATGTCTGGTCTGGGGTCTGTATTATGCTGCTAACTTGTTCTGGTCTGCGGGGCGTCTGTATTAGTTTATGTTCCTTGTCTGGTCTTTGGGTCCTTTATTCATATGTCCTACTTTCGTCTGGCCTGGGGTCTGTATTATTATGTATGCGTCCTGGTCGGGGTCTGTATTATATAATGTAATTGTCTTCGGTGGGGTCGTGTATTATTATGTAGTCCGGTCTTTCTGATATCATTGTCTCGGTCTGGTGTTTATTCTGGTATTGTCTGGTCTGGTGGGTCTGTCATTATCATGTATTGCGCTCTGGGGTCTGATTTAGATGGGGTATGCCTCTAGGGGTGCTGTATTTTGTATTGTCTGGTCCTGGGGTCTGTATATTCATGTATTGTCTGGTCTCGGGTTCTGTATTAATTATCTGTATTGCTCTGGTCTGTCGGGTTGTACTTATTATCTGTATTGTCCGGTCCTGAGGGCTGTATTATATCGTTATTGTCTGGTCTGGGGGTGTCTGCGGTTATTATTCTTATTGTCTGGTCCTGGGTCTTGTATTTTATGTCGTTGTCCTGTCTCTGGGTCGGTATTATTTATGTAATTGTTCTGGTCTGGGCTGAGGACTGGTTTCTCTGGTGTCTATTATTAGTATTGTCGCCTTGGTCTGTAGATGATGTTCACTGGTTTTAGGTGTCTTATTCATGTATTGTCTGGTCGGGGGTCTGTATTATTATGTATTTGTCTCGGGCTGGTGGGGGTCTTGTATTAATTACTGTACTATCATCCGGTCTGGGGTCTGTAATTTATTCTGATTGGTCTGGTCTGGGTGTCTGTATTATTGTATTGTCGTCTGGGTTGGCTGTAATTCTTTAATTATTGTTTGTCCTGGTCTCGCTGGGTCTGTTATATTTCTTATGTCGTCTGGGGGTCTGGTAGTCTGTTTCGCTCTGTCGATTATTTAGGTATTTGGTCTGGTCTGGGGGTCTGTAATTATTCTGTATTGTCCTGATTCTGGGGGTCTGTATTATAGTTTCTTGTATTATTATGTTGGTCTGGGGGGTCTGTATTATGGTCCGTCTGGTCTCTGATTCTGTATTGTCTGGTCGTGGGGGGTCTGTATACTTCTGATTGCTGGTACTTGTTAAATCTGTCATTTCTCAGGGGTCTTATTCAGTTCTGTATTGTTGGTCTTGGGCGTCTGCTAGTATTCCTTGAATTGTCTGTCTGGCGGGGTCCTTGCTATTAGTTTGTAAATGTCTGGTCTGGGGTCTGTATGTATTATGTATTGGTCTGGTCTGGGGGTTGTTGTTCGGCCTGGTCTTATTACTTAATGTATTGTACTGGTCGGGTCTTAGATTTATCTGGCTGGCTGGCGGTTTGTATTATTATGTATTGTCGGGTCTGGGTCTGTATTATTCAGTCTTGTCCTGGTCTGGTGCGGTCTGTATTATTGTTATTGTCTGGTTCTGGGGTCGTTAGGAGGCGTTCTGGGGTTATTATGATTATTTTTCGGTCTGGCGGTCTGTATTATTCTGTATTTCTTGGCTGGGGTCTGTATTCATTATGTATTGTCTGTGTCTGGGGTCTGTTATTATAATGTTACTTGTTGCGGATCTGGGGTCTTGTATTATTCTTATTGTCTCTGGTCTGGGGGTCACTGGCTATTAGTATTGTATTCCGGGTCTGGGGGTCTGTTAAGTGTCCGGTCTGGGTCGTATATTCTGTATTGCCGGTCTGGGTGCGCCTGCTTGTATTATCTGTATGTAGTGGTCTGGTCTGGGTGGCTGTATTATTCTGTAGTTGTCTTGGTCTGGGGGTCTGCTATTATTTCGTTATTGTGCCGGTCGTCTGGGTCCTGTATTAATTCTCTCTGTTTTGGTCTGGGTTCTGGAGGGGGTTTACTGTATTCTGTACTCTACTGGTCTCGTTGTATCGTGATGTGCTCGGGCTGGGTGGTCTGTATTTTCAGGTACTTGTTCCGGCTACTGGGGGTCTGTTGTTATCCGTCTGTTTTTGGTCCTGGCGCTTGGGGTCGTGGTATTATTATGTTTTGTCTGGCGTCTGGGGGGTCTGTATTATTATGTATTGTCTGGTCCGGGGTTCTGTAAGTATATGTATTGTTGCTGGTCTGTGGGCTCGGTATTATTATGTTTGTCGGTCCTGTGGGTCTGTATTGATTATGCTGATTGTCCTGGTCTGGGGTCTAGTCGTATATGTATTGTCTTCTGGGGTCTGTATTATATCTTATTGTCTCGGTCTTTGGGGGCTCTGTACTTATTATGTTTGGTCCTGGTACCTGGGGTCTGTATTAGTATTCTGTATTTCCTGGTCTGGGGGTCGTATTATATTTCTGTTGTGTCTGGTCCTGGGGGTCTGTATTATTATGTATTGTCTGTCTGGGGGGGGTTCTGTATTATTTTATGTATTGTCTGGTTCTGGGGTTGGTATTTATATCAGTATTGATACTGGTCTGGGGTCTGATATTATTCTGTATGTCTGGGGCTGGGGGTCTGTAGTATTGTGTATTGTCTGGTCTGGGGTCTGTATTATTCTGTTTGTCCTGGTCTGGTGTCGTATATTTTATCTGTAGTTGTGTCTGTATTCTGTAATGTGTCTGTTATCTTAGCGGTCGGGTCATGTATTATTTGATTGGTCTGGTCTGGTCTGTTTATTGTGTATTTCGTCTGTTTAATTATTATGTATTGTCTGGTCGGGGTCTGTATTATTCTGTATTGTCTGGTCTGGGGGTCGTATTATTATGTATGTCTGGGTCTGAGATCGAGGGTCCTGGTCTTATTTTATGTATTGTCTGGTCTGGGGGGTCCTGTATTCATTATGTATATCTCGGGTATTATTATCTGTAGATCTGGTTGGGGGTCTGTATTATTCTGTATTGTCTGGTCTGGGGTCTGTATTATTCTGGTATTGTCTGGTCTGGGGGTCTTTTATTATGTATTGTCTGTCTGGGGGTCTGTATTATTTGTTATTGTCTGGTCTGGGGTCTGATTTTTCTGTATTGGTCCTGGTCTGGGGGGTCGGTAGATTATTATTAATTGTCTGGTCTGGGGTCTAATATTATTCTGTATTTGTCTGGTCGTGGGGTATTTGTTGTCGTGGTCGGGCGTATTATTCTGTATTGTCCTGGTCGGCGGGGGTCCTGTATTATATGTATTGTCTGGTCTGGTGGGGGGTCCTGTATTATCTGTTATTGTCTGGTCTTGGGGGGTCTGTATTATTATGTATTGTACTCTGGGGTCTGTATTTTGAGGTCCGCAGTCTGTATTTATTTGTATTGTCCTGTCTGGGGTCTGTAATTATTCTGTATTGTCTGGTCCGGGGGTCTGTATTATTTATGTTTGGTCTTGGTCTGGTAGGGGTCTGTATTTGATTCTTGGTCTGGTACCTGGGGTCTGTATATTATGGTTATTGTCTGGTGTCTTTAAGTAGTGGGTGGGTTTATTCTGTATTTTGGCTCGATCCTGTATTCTGTATGTGTCTGGTCTGGGGGTCCCTGGATTATTCTGTATATTCTCGGGCTTATAGTGTTTGTCGTCTGGGGTCTGTATTATTGCTGTATTGTCTGGTCTGGGGGCTCTGTATTATTCTGTAGTTCGTCTGGGTTGTATCTGGTCTGGTCTGGGGGTTATTAATTATGTGTTGGTCGGCATCCTGGGTTCTGATATTAGTCCTTATTGTCTGGTCTTGGGGGGGTCTGTATTAATTTTCTCTGTATTGTCTGGTCTGGGGGGTCTTATTATTATGTATTTCTGTATTCTGGGGTCTGATTATGTATCTGGGTCCGGGTGTATTTATTATGTATTGTCTGGTCTGGTGGGTCCGTGTATTATGCTATTCTGTTGGTCTGGGTCTTATTCGTCGGGTGTGCTGGTCATGTAATTATTATGTATTGTTCCGGTGCTGGGAGTCGTATTATTCTGTATTATCCATCTGGGGTCTGGTATCATTCTTTGTCGAGCGTGTTATTATGTATTATTGTCCTTGTCGATCGTGTAGTCGGTCTTGGGTCTGTATTATTAATGTATTATTCTGGTCTGGGGGTCTGTATTATTTGTTGCCTCATCGGTGTCTGTAATTTGTACATGTGTCTGGGTATCTGTATTATTATGTACTTGTCTGGTCTGGGGTCTGTATTATTTCGTGTATTGTCTGGTCGGGGTCTTGATTATTATGTATTGGTCTGGTCTGGGGTGTATTATTCTGTATTGTCCTGGTCTTGGGGGTGTGTATTATTCTGATATTCTATACTGGGTCTGTTTGGTTATTCTGTCTGGGGTCTAACTTTGTATTGTCTCTGGTATTTCCTGTCGTGGGTCGTAGTTGGCTGTAACCTGTATTGTCTGGCTGGGTCTGTATTATTCAGTATTGCCCTGTCTGGGTCTGTCTAATGTTGTTTTGTTGGGGCTGTATTATTCTGTATTGTCCTGGTCTGGGGTCTGTCTATCTAGTATTGTCTGGTCTGGGGTCTGTATTATTCTGTATTGTCTGGTCTGGGTGTCTGTATATTATGTATTGTCTGGTTCTGGGGGGATCTGTATTATTCGTATGTCGGGTTTATTATTTGTTTTCTGGTCCTGTGGGGTCTGTATTATAGAGGGTCGGTCGGGCTGTATTTATTCTGTATGTCTGGTCTGGGGTCTGAGATTGTATGCTGGTCTGGTCTGATTATTATGTATTCGGTCTGGTCTAAACTGATTGTCTTCGGGGGTCTGTATTATTATGTATTGTACCTGGTCTGGGGTCTGTATTATTATTGTATTGTCGGATCTGGGTCTGTATTTTTTTTTTCAATGATGTTGTGTCTGATGTCTGATTGTGGCTGAGGGGTCTGTAATATTGATTCTGTAATTGCGTCTGGGGCTCTTAAGGTATGGGTCTGGGTCTGTATTATTTATTTCGTAACGGTCTGTAATGTCTGTCGGGGTGTCGTATTATTTGATTTCGCGGTCTGGGGTCTGTATTATATTATGTATTGTCTGTCTGGGATTCTGTATTATTCATGTATTGATCTGGCTCTGGGGTACTGTGTTATATTCTGTAGTGTCTGGTTCTGGGGGTCTGTATTTTCTGTATTGTCTGGTCTGGGGGTCTGTATGTATTCTGTATTGTCATGAGTCTGGAGGTCTGTACATATTATGTCATTGTCCTGGTCTTGGGGTCCGTATGTTTATTATTCTGGATGGTATTACTGTATGGTCTTGTCCTGGGGTGCTGTATTATTCTGTAATCAAGGTCTTGGTCTGGGGGGGTGGCATGTAATTATTTGTATTGTCTTGGTCTGGGGTCTGATAGTTAGTCGTTTTATGTCCTGGTCTAGGGAGGTCGTGATATTATTAGTATTGTTCTGGTCTGGGGTTGGTATGTAATTCTGTATTGTCTGGTCGCTGGGTCTGTATTCTATTCTGTTCGGGCTATTTTGTTGCTGCTGGTCTGGGGTGTTCTTTTGTATTATTCTCGTTGTTCTTAATTAGTACTGGTACTGGGGGGTCTGTATTATGTCTAGTATTGTCTGGTCTGGGGTCTAATTATTCTTATGTGTCTGGTCTTGGGGTCTGTATATTATTTATGTATTGTCTGGTCTGGGTCTGTATGTATTATTGTATTAGCGTCCTGGTATCGGCGGGGGGTCTGTATTATTTTGTATGTCGGTCATGGGGGGGGGTCTGTATTATTTCTGTATTGGCTGGTCTGGAGGGATCTGTAAATTTATTTCAATGTTAATTTCTGGTCTGGGTGTCTGTATATTTCTGTAACTCTGTCCGGTCGGTGGCGTCCTGTATATTATTATTGTCTCGGCTGTTTTGTATTGCTGTCTGGGGGTCTGTATTACTTTAATGTCTGCTGGCTAATTACTGTTGGTCTGGTCTGGGGGTCTGTCATTATTCCGTTGTGTCTGGTCTGGGTCTGTATTAATCTGTATTGTCCTGGTCTGGGGTCTTGTATTATTATGTATTGTCTGAGTGGTCTTTATTTGGTATCCGTTTCTGGGTGTTATGTATTGTCTTCTGGGTCAATTTAGTGGGTCTGGTGTGTATTTATTCTTGTTGTTCTGCTGCTGTGTCTGGCTGGGGCTTATTATGATGTATTGTCTGGGTGGGGGTCTGTATTATTTATGTATTGTTTCCGGTCTGGGGTCCGTATTATTCATGTATTGTCTGGTCCGGGGGTCTGTATTATTAAGTATTGTCTGGGTCTGGGGGGTCTGTATTATTATGTACTGTCTGGTCTGTGGGTCTGTATTATTATAGTAATTGTCCTGGTTGGGTCTGTATTATTAATGTATTGTCCTGGATCCTGTGGGTCCTGTATTATTCATGTATTGGGTTCGGGTCTGGGGCTGTATCTATAGTTTGTATTGTCTGGTCTTGGGAGGTCTGTATTATTCCTGGTTGTGTCTGGCCGGGGTCTGATATGTACTTATTGTCTGTCGGCTATAATGTCTCGGTCTGGGGGTCTGTATTATTTATGTATGTCTCGGTCTGGGGGTCTTGTTTATCTAGTGATTGTCCGTCTGGGGGTTTATTCGTCTTTGGTATTATTATGTATGTCCGGCTTCTGGGGGTCTGTATTATTATGTCATTGGTCCGGTCTGGGGGTCTGTATTATCCTAGTAATTGTCGGTCTGGGGGTCTGTATATTTGTATTTCTGGTCTGGGGTCTGTATTATTATGTATTGCTGTCTGGGGGGTATGTTAATTATTGTGTATTGTTCTGGTCTGTGGTCTGTATTATTATGTAGTTGGTGGGTCTGTATATTCTGTATTGTCTGGTCGGGTCTGTTATTCGTATGTCTGGTCGTGATTATTAGTATCGGTCTGGGGTCTGTATTATTAGTAGTGTCTGGTTTGGGGTCCTGTATTATTTTATTGTCTGGTCTGGGGTCTGTATATTTGTATTTGGTCGGGTTGTAGTCTTTGATGTACTGGTCTGGGTCTGTCATTATTTGTATTGTCCTGGTCTGGGGGTCTGTATTATTATATATGTCCGGTCTCTGGGGTCTGTTATTATGTTCGTCTGGTGATTATGTTCTATGTCTGCTGGGGGTCTGTATTATTATGTATTGTGTCTGGGTCTGGGGTCTGTATTATTATGTATTGTTCGGTCCTGGGGCTGTTTAATATGTATTGTCCTGTCTGGGGGTCTTGATTATTTGTATTGTCCTGGTCTGGGGTCTTATTATTATGTCATTGTCTTGGTCTGGGGTGCCTGGTATTATTTGTATTTCCCTGTCGGGGGTCCTGTATTTATGTCTGTTTGTCGTCTGGCTAGGGTCTGTATTATTTCTTATATGTCTGGGTCTGGGGGTCTGTATTATTCTGTATTGTCCTGCTTCTGGGTCTGTATTATTTGTATTGTCTGGTCTGTCTTTGTCTGTCTGGGGTCTGTATTATTATGATTGTCCGGTCCTGGGGTCGTATTTATTCTTATTGGTCCGGTCTGGGTCTGTATTATTATGTTTTCTGGTCTGTGGGGTCGTATTATCTAGTATTGTCTGGTCTGGGTCTGTAATTTTCTGTATTGGTCCCTGGTCGGGGGTCTGTATTATTTCTGTCATTGTCTGGTCTGGTTGGCTGTATTATTTGTATTGTCTGGTCGGTCTGTATGTTGTCGTCTGGGTTGTATTATTCGTATTGTCTTGGTCTGTGGTCTGTATTTATGATATGTCTGGTCTTGGGGTCGTATTATTTCTGTATTGTCTTGGTTCTGGGTCTGTATTATTATGTAATTTTCGTGGTCTGGGGGGTCTGTATTTTCTGTTTGTCTGGTACTAGGGGTCTGTATTAAATTAATGTATTGTCTGTTACGGTGGCTGCTTTATTATTTATTGTCGTGGTCCTGGGGGTCTAGTATTATTATGTATTGTCACTGCTCGGGGGTCTCTGTATTATTATGTATTGTCTGGTCCTGGGGTCTGTATTATGATTCTGTTTGTCTGGTCTGGGGGGTCTGTTTCATCCCTGTATTGGCTGGTCTTGGGGTCTGTATTATTACTGTTTGTCTGGTCTGGGGGTCCTGTATTTATTTGTAATTGTCTGGTCTGGGGTTCTGTATTAGTAGGGTTGTCTGCTCCGGGGTCTGTATTATTCTGTATTGTCGATCTGGCCTGGGTCTGTATGCGTCTGTATTGTCTGGTCGGGGGGTCCGTGGTTATTATGTATTTGTCTGTCTGCGGTCTGTATTATTAGGTCTTGTCTGTTCCGGCTGGTCTCGTATTATTATGTATTTGCTGTGGTCTGGGGGTCTGTATTAATTAATGTATTGTCTGGTCTTGTAGGGGGTCTGTATTAGTATGTATTTCTGGTCTGGGGTCTTGTATTATTCTTGTATTGTCTGGTCTGTGGGGGTCTGTATTATTCTGTATGTCTGGTCTGGGGTCTGTCTTATTCTGTATTGGTCTGGTCTGGGGGTCTGTATTATATTATTGTCTGGTCTGGGGGTCTGTATTATTCTGTATTGTCTGGTCTGGGGGTCTGTATTATTATGTATTGTCTGGTCTTTGGGTCTGGTATTATTATGTATGTCTGGTCTGGGTCGTATTATTATGTATTGTCTGGTCTGGGTCCTGTATTATTATGTATGTCCGGTCTGGTGGTCCCTGATTAATTATGTATGGTCTGGTCTGGGGGTCTGTATATTATGTATTGTCCCCGGCTCTGGGGTCTGTATTTATTATGTAGTATTGTCTGGTCTGGGGGTCTGTATTTATTATTTATTGTCTGGTCCTGGGGGTCTGTATTATTATGTATTTGTCCGGTTCTGGGGGTCACTGTATTATATGTATTGTTCTTGTCTGGGGGTCTGTATTATTAGTTTGTCCTGGTCTGCTGGGGGTCTGTATTATTATGTATGTCTGGTCTGGTTTCTGTCTATTCAGTATTGTCCTGGTCTGGGGTCTGTATTATTTATGTATTGTCCGGTCTGGGTCTGTATGTATAATGTATTGTCTGGTCCTGGGGGTCTGTATTATTCGGTATTGTCTGGTCTGGGGGGGTCCTGTATTATTATTTTATGTATTGTCTGGTCTGGATCTGTATTATTATGTATGTCTGGTCTGGGGTCCTGTAATTTTCTATTTGTGTCTGGTCTGGGTCTGTATATTCTGTATTGTCTTGGTCTGGGGGTCTGTATTATATGTATTGTCCGTCTGTGGGGTTCTGTATTACTTCTGTATTGTCTGGTCTGGGGGGTCGGTATATTCTGTATTGGGTCTGGGTCTGGGGGGCGGTAATAATGCTGTATTGTCTGGTCTGGGGGTCTGTATTTGTGTTTGTCTGGGTCTGGGGGTCTGTATTTTATCTGTAATTGTCTGTTCTGGGTGGGCTGTATTATTATGTATTGTCTGGTATGGGGTCTGTATTATCTGTATTGTGGTCCTGGTCTGGGGTCTGTCTATTATTAAGTATTGTCTGGTCTGTGGGTCTGTATTATTATGTATTGTCTGGTCTGGGGGCTGTATAATTTCTGTATTGTCTGGTCTGGGGGTGCTTGTATTATTATTTATTGTCTGGACTGGGGTCTGTATTATTCCTTTGTCGGTCTGGGGGTCTGTATTATTATGTATTGTCTGGTCTGGGGGGTCTGTATTATTCTGTATTGTCTGGTCTGGGGTCTGTATTATTCTGTATTGTCTGGTCTGGGGTCTGTATTATTAGTTATTGTCTGGTCTGGGGGCTGTATTATCTGTATTTCTGGTCTGGGGTCTGTATTATTATTATTATTGTCTGGTCTGGGGTCTGTATTATTGTCTGGGGTCTGTATTATTAGCTGTTGTGTGGTTGGGGTCTGTATTATTCTGTATTGTCTGGTCGGGGGGGTCTTTTTATTTGTAGTTCCCTGGTTCTGGGGGTCTGTATATCGGTATTGTCTGTCTGGGGTCTGTATTAGTATGTATTTTCTGGTCCCGGGGTCTGTTATTATTCTGTATTGTCTGGTCTGGGGGTCTGTATTATTAGTATTGTCTGTGTCTGGGGTCTGTATTAATTTATGGGGGTATTGGTCTGGTCGGGGGTGTGTATTATTCTTTTTGTCTGTCTGGGGGTCCTGTATTATTCTGTATTGTCTGGTCTGGGTCCTTGTATTATTATTATTGTCTGGTCGGTTGGTCTGTATTATTATGTTTTCTTGGGGGGGTCTGTATTATTATGTAATTTGTGTCTGGTCCGGGGGTCTGTATTATTATTTTTGTCTGGTCGGGGGGGGCTGTATTATTATGTATTGGTCTGGTCTGTGGGGGTCTGTATTAATTATGTGGGATTGTCTGGTCTGGTGGGTGGGTCTGTAGTATTTGATATCTGTCCGGTCGTGGGTGGGGGGGTCGTGTATTATTATGGTATGGTGTGGTCTGGGTCTGGGGGTCTGTATTATTTATGTATGTCTGGTCTGGGGGTCTGTATTATTATGTCTTAGTCCGGTCCGGGGGGTCTGTATTAATTATAGTATTGTCTGTGGTCTTTGGGTCTGTCTTAATTTGTATTGTCTGATCGGAGAGGTCTGTTATTATAATTACTTGTCACGGCTGGGTCTGTATTAATTATGTATTGTCCGGTCTGGGGTGCTTGTATGTATTATACTATTGTCTGTTGTGGGGCTGTATTATTAGTATTTGTCCGGTCTGGGGTCTGTATTAATTATGTTATTGGTCCGGTCCTGGGGGGTCCGTGAGTATTCTTATGGTTATTGTTTTCCCCTGGCTGGGGGTCTGTATGTATTCTGTATGATGTCTGGCCTTGGGTGTCTGTATTATTTGTAATGGTCTGTCTGCGGGAGATCTGTATTTCTTCTGATATTGTCTGGTCTGGTGGGCTCTGTATTATTATATATTGTTCTGCGTCTGGGGGTCTGCTATTCTTCTTCCTCTGTCTGTCTGTGGGGGTCTGTATTTATCTGTATTCTGTCTGTCTGGGGTTGTATTATTATGTATTGTCTGGTCTGTTGGTTCCCTTATTAATTATGTATTGTCTGTCCTGGGGGTCTGTATTAATTTTGTATTGTCCCGGAACTGGTCCTGGGTTCTGTAGTATTTAATGTATTGTACCGGGTCGTGGGGTCTGTATTATTATCGTATTTGTCTGAGTCTAGGGGGTTCTAGTATTATTATGTATTGGTCCCTGGTCTTGGGGTCGGTATTATTATGTATGATACCTGCATCTGGGGGTCTGTATTATTATTTCATTGTCTGGTCTGGTTGGATTATTCTGTCTTGTCTGGTCTGTGGTCTGTATTATTAGTCTTGTCTGTAGTTGTCCTGGCAAGGTCTGGGTCTGTAGTTCTGCATTGTCCTGGTCAGAGGGTCTGTATATTCTGTATTGTTCCGTCATCTGGGGTCTGTATTATATCTGTATTGTCCTGGTGCGGGGGTACCTACTGTATTATTCTGTATTGTCTGGTCTGGGTCTGTATATTTCTGTATTGTTCTGGTCTTGGGGGTCTGTATATTATTTCGTCGGTCTGGGGGTCTGTATTATTTCGTATTGTCTGGCTTGGGGTCTGTATTATGTAGTGTATTGTCCGGATCTTGCGGTACAGGTATTATCATGTATTGGTCTGTCTGAGGGGTCTGTATTTATGTATGTATGTTTCTGCAGTCTGGGGGCTGTATCTATTCTTGTACCGTGTCTGGTCTGTGGGGTCTGTATTATTCTGTATGTCTGGTCTGGGGGTCTGTATATTCTGTAATTTGTTCTGGTCTGGGCTTTAATTTTCTGTATTGTCTGTTCGGGGGTCTGTATTTTTTATGGATATGTCTGGTCTGTTGTCGGTGGTCTGTATTATTCGGTAATGTCGGTCTGGGGTCTGTATTTATTATCGTATTGTCTTTGGTCTTGGGGGCTCTGTATTATTCTGTATTGTCGGGTCTGGGGGTCTGTATTATTATGGTATTCCGGTCTGGGGTCTGTATTATTATGTATTGTCGGGTCCTGGGGGCTGTATATTATGTATTGTCGGGTCTGGTGGGAGGTCTTATTAGTCTGTATTGTCTGGTCGCTGGGGGGGTCTGTATTATTCTGTATATAGTTCTGGTCTTGTCATGGGTCTGATAGTATATCTGTATTGTACTGTCTGGAGGGTCTTTATTATTCTTGTATGGTCTGTGTCTGGGTCTGTATTTTTACTGTATATGTGTTCTGTCTGCGTGGGGGTCTGTATATATTCTGTATTGTCTTGTCTGGGGTCTGTTTTATTATTATTGTCTGGTTCTGGGAGGTCTGTCTCAATTCTGTATTGTCTGGTCTGGACAGGATCTGTATTAATTAGTATATTTGTCTGGTCTGGGGTGTCTTGGTGATGTATTAACTGTATTTCTGTTCTGGGGGTCTTGTAGTTATTATTTTATGTCTGGTCTGGAGGAGTCCTGTATTATTAATGTATATATCTGGTTCTGGGGGTCATGTAATTATTAAGGTATTGGCTTTCTGTGGGATCTGTATTCCATTATGTATTGGTTTCTGGTGCGCTTGGGTTCCACCCTGATTAAATTTATGTATTGGTCCTGTCCTGGGGGTCTGTATTATTATGTATTGTCTGTCTGGGTCTGTATTATTATGTCTTGGTCTGGTCGGGGCTGTATTATTCTGTTATTGTCTGAGTCTGGGGGTCAGTATTATTCTGGTCTTGTCCGGGTCACTGGGGGCTGTATTATTATGTATTGTCCCGGTCCTAGCGGGGTCCGTATTATTATGTATTGCTTACCGGATCTGGGGGTTTTTATTATTCTGTATTGTTGCCGGTCCGGGGGTCTGTATTATTATGTATTTTGTCCCGGGTCTGGGGGTTCTGTTTATTCCTGTATTGTTGGATCTGTGGGGTCTGTATTATATATTGTATTGTCCGGTACTGGGTCTGCTATTATTCTGTATTGTCTGTCTGGGGGTCTGTATAATTCTGTATTGTCTGGTCTGGGGTCTGTATTATTATGGTGGTCTGGTCTGGGGTCTGTATTATTATGGATTGTCCGGTTCCGTGGGGGTCTGTTGTATTCTGTATTGTTCTGTCTGCTCGTGGGTCTGTATTATTATGTATTGTCTGGTCTGGGTCTGTATTATATGTATTGTCTGGTCGGGGGTCCTGTATTATTCTTTATTTCTGGCTGGGGGTCTGATTTATCTGTTATGTCTGGTCGGGGGGTCTGTAATTTTAGTATTGTCTGGTTGGGGTCTGATTATTATGTATTGTCTGGTCTGGGGTCTGTATTATTCTGTATTGTCTTGTCTGGTGGTCTGTATTATTTATGTCGTATATTTCTGGTCTGGTGGTCTGTTATTAATTCTGTATTGTCTGGTCTGCGGGTCCTGTAGTATTCTGTATTGTCTGGTTCTGGGGGGTCTTTTTATTATGTATTGTCCTGATCTGGGGTCTGTATATTCTGTTTTGTCTGGTCTGGGGTCTGTATTATTATGTAGTTTCCTGGTCTGTGGGGGTCCCCTGTTCTTGAACTTAACGTATTGTCTGGTCCTTGGTTCTCTTATTATTAATGATTATTGTCTGGTCGGGGTCCTTTATTATTCTGTATTGTCTGGTCTGGGGTTCTGGTATACTTTATGTATTTGTCTGGTCTGGGGTCCTTGTATTATCTGTAACATTGTCTGGTTCATGGGGTCTGTAATAGTAGGATTGCGTGGTCTGGGGGTCCTGTATTATTTACAGTATTGTGCTGGTCTATGGGTGTCTGATATTATTATGTATTGTCTGGTCGGGGGGTCTGTATTAATTATGTAACGATCTCTTCTGGGGTCTGTATTAATTCTAATTGTCTGGTCTGGGGGTCTGTATATTATGTATTGTCTGGTCTGGCGGTCTGTATTATTATGTATTGTCGGGTCTTGGGGCTGTATTATCTCTGTATTGTCTGTCTGGGGAGTCTGTATTATTCCTTTTGTCTTGTCTGGGGTCTGGTATTATTCTGTATTGTCTGTCTGGGGGTTTGTTATTCTGTATTGTCTGATCTGGGGGTCTGTATATTATGTAATTGTCTGGTCTGGGGTCTGGTATTATTTCTGTTATTGTCTGGTCTGGGGGGGGTCTTTATTATTCGTATTGTCGGTCTGGGGTCCTATATTATTCCTGTATTGTCTGGTCTGGGTCTGTATTATTCTGTATTGATCGTGGTTCTGGGGTCTGTAGTATCTGTATGTCTGGTCTTCGGGGTTCTGGTATTATTATGTAATTGTCTGGTCTGGGGTCTGTCATTATTATGTATTGTCGGCAGTTCTGGGGTCTGTTTTTATTATTGTATTGTCCCCGGTTCTGGGTGCGTCTGTAAAATTATTATGTATTGTCTGGTCTGGGGGTCTGTATTTATTCTGTAATAGTCTGGTCTGGGGGTCTGTATTATTAATAGTGATTGTCTGGTCTGGGGCTGGCTCATTAATTCTGTATCTGTCCCTGGCCTGGGGTCTGTTATTATTATGATTGTCTGGTCGGGTGTCTGTAATTATAATGTATTGTGTGTTCTGGGGTCTGTAATTATTTCTGTATTGTCTGGTCCCTGGGGGGTTCTGTATTATTTGTATTGTCTGGTCTGGGGGTCTGTATTATTCCGTATTGTCTGTCCTGGGGTCTGTTATTATTTCTGTATTGTTCTGTTCATAGGGGGTCTGATATACTCTGTATTTCTGGTCTGGGGGTCTGTATTATTCTGTATTGTCTGGTCTGGGGGTCTGGTATTATTCTGTATTGTCCTGGTCTGGGGGGGTCTGTATTTATTCTGAGTGTTGTCTGGTCCGGGGGGTCTGTAAGTATTCTGTATTGTCTGGTCTGGGGGGGTCTTATTATTCTGTATTGTCTGGTCTGGGGGGGGCTGTATTATTATGTATTGTCTGGTCTGGGGGTCTGTGTTTAGTATGTTTGTCTGGTCCCGGGGTCTGTATTATTATGTATTTTGGTCTGTGGGTCTGTAATTTATTATGTCTTGTTCGGTCTGGGGTTCTGTATATTATGATTGTCCGGTCTGGGGTCTGGTATTATATGTATGTCCCAGTCTGGGGTCTGTATTATTATCTATTGTCTGGTCTGGGGGTCTGTATTTAGTTATGTATTGTCTCCGGTCTGGGGTCTGTATTATTATGTATTGTCCGGTCTGGGGGTCTGTATTATTATGTATTGTCTGGTCTGGGGTCTGTATTATTAGTTATTGTCTGGTCTGGGGGGTCTGTATTATTATGTATTGTCTGGTCTGGGGTCGGTATTATTCTGTATTTTCCTGGTCTGGGGGTCCTGTATTATTATGTATTGTCTGTCTGGGGTCTGTATTATTATGTAATTGTCGGTCTGGGGGTGTGTATATTCTGTATTGTCTGGTGGCTGGGGTATGTATTGTTAGTAATTTCATGGTCTGGGGCTGTAATTATGCTGTATTGTCTGGTCTTAGTGGGTCTGTCTTATTTCTGTATTGTCTTTTGTCTGGTCTGGGGGTCTTGTTAATTATCTTGGTTTGTCTGGTCTTGGGGGTCTGTATTATTATGTTATTGTCTGGTCTGGGGGTCTGTAATTAAATTTGTATTGTCCTGGTCTGGGGGCTGTATATTCTGTATTGTCTGGTCTTGGGGGGTCTGTATTATTAATGTAGTTGTCTGGTCTGGGGTCCCGTATTATTCTGTATTGTCTGGTCTGGGTGTCCTGTATTATTATTAATTGTCTGGTCTGGGGGTCTGTATTATTCTGTATTGTCTGGTCTGGGGTCTATATTAGTCTGTATTGTCTGGTCCTGTGGGTCTGTATTATTAATTAGGTGTCTGGGTCTGGGGTCTGTATTATTATGTATGTCTGTCTGTGGGTCTGTATTATTTCTTATGTCTGGTCTGGGGGTCTGTAATCATTATGTATTGTCTGGTCTGGGGTCTAAATTATTCTGTATTGTCTGTCTGGGGTTCTGTATTATTATGTATTGTCGGGTCTGGTGTCGGTATTATCTTGTATTGTCCTGTCCGGGGGGTCCTGTATTTTATGTATTTCTGGTCTGGGTGGGAAGGAGTCAGTTGTATTATTATCTGTATTGTACTGGTCTGGGGTCGGATATTATATATGTATGTCCCCTGGTCTCGGGGGTCTGTATATTCTTGTCTTGGTCTGGTCTGTAAGGGTCTGTATTAATTATTATTGTCTGGTCCGGGGTCCTGTATTATTTCGTATTGGTCTGGTCTGGGTCTTCTTATATGTATATGTCATGTCTGGGTCTGGTATTTTATGTATGGTCTGGTCTGGGGGTGTGTAGTATTCATTGCGTATTGTCTGGTCTGGGGGTGCTGTATTATTCTGTATTGTCTGGTCTTGGGGGTCTGTTATTATTCTGTATTTCGGGTCTTGGGGTCTGTTTATTCTGTTATTGTTTGTCTGGGGTCTGTATTATTCATGTATTGGGCTGGCGTCGTGGTTGTCTGGTCTGTGGGGTCTGGTCATATTGAATTCTGATATATGTCTGGTCTCGGGGGGGTGGGTCTGTATTATTCTGTATTGTCGCCTGCGTCTGGGGGTCTATATTATTCTGTATTGTCCTGGTTCTAGGGGGGGTCTGTATTATTCTGTTATTGCTCCTGGTCGTTGGGGTCTGCTCTCTATTCGTATTGTCTGGTCTTGGGGTCTGTATTATTCCTGTAATTGTCGTCTGGGGGTCTGTATTAAATTATGTAGGGTCTGACTGTCTGGGGGTCTGTATCATTCTGTTTTGTCGGGTCTGTGGGGGTCTGTATTAATTATGTATTGTCTGGTCTGGGGGTCTGTATTATTATGTAATATTCTGGTCTGGGTCTGATTATTCTGATTGTCCCCCTGGTCCTGGTGGCTGTATTATTATGTATTGTCTGGTCTTGGGGGTCTGTATTATTCTGTATGTCTGGTCGGGGGTCTGGTATTTTATTTATTGTCTGGTCTGGGGGGGTCCTGTATTATGTTTTCTGTACTGTATTGTCTGTCTGGGGGTCTGTATTATTATTATTAGTCTGGTCTGGGGGTCTTTATTATTATCTGTATGTCTGGTCTGGGGGGCCCTGGATTTATTATGTATTGTCTGTCTTCTGGTCTGTATTATTCTGTATTTGTCTGGTCTGACGGGGTGTCCTCGTCTTATTATGTACTTGTCGGTCTGGGTCTCTGTATTAACATCTGTATTGTCTGGTCTGGGGGTCGTATTTTATGTAAGTGTCTGCGTCTGGGGGCTTCTGTTTATATCATGTAAATTGATCTGGAGATCCCTGGGGTTCTTAATTAATATAGTAATTGTCTGGTCACGGGGGGTCGTAGTATTCTGTATTTCTGGTCGGGGGTCGTAATTATTTGTGATTCGTCTGGTCTGGGGTCTGGGATAAATTATGTATTGTCTGGTCTGGGGGGTGTGTATTATTCTGACTTCCTGATATTGTCTGGCAACTCACCCCCCCCCCCCACCCCCACCCCCACCCCCCCCACCCACCCCCCCCACCCCCTTTGTTTCTTTATTAATTCTGTATGGATCTGGTCTGGGGTCTGTTTATTATGTATTGTCTGTCTGGGGGTCTGTAATTCATTATGTATTGTCGACGTCTGGGGGTCTGTTTAAATAAAAAATAATGTATTGTCTGGTCTCGGGGGTTCCTGTATTATTTATGTATTGTCTGGTCCTGGGGTCTTAATTTTATTGGGTATTGGTCTGTCTGTGGGTCTGTATTATTATGTATTGTCGGTCCGGTGGTTCTGTATTATTATGTACTGTCTGGTCTGTTGGGTCCTGATATTATTATGATATTGTCTGGTTCTGGGGGGTCTGTAATTATTATGTTGGGGGGGGGGGCGGGGGAAGTGGTCTGGGGTGGGCCGTGGGGTGGGGGACGGTCGTTATTAGTTAATGTATTGTCTGGACCTCCGGACAAAAAATTGCGTCTGTATTAATTATGTATTGTCTGGTCTGTGGGTCTGATTATTCTGTATTGTCTGCAGTCTGGGGGTACCTTGCTTATTATTATGTAATTTTCGGGTCCGGTCTGGGGGTCTGTATTTTACTGTTTGTCCGTCTGGGGGTCTGTATATTATCTATTGTCTGGTGTGGGGGTCTGTATTATTATGTATTGTCCGAGTCTGGTTCTTTATTTTGGTATTGTCCGTCTGGGGGTCTGTCATTATTATGATCATTTCTGTTCGGGGGTCTGTATTATTCCTGTATTGTCTGGTCTGGGGGTCTGTCTTTATTTATGTATTGTCTTGTCTGGGTGCTCATGTATTATTCTGTCCTTGGTCTGGTCGGTAGGTCTGTATTATTATGTACTTGTCCTGGTTCTGGGGTCTGTTATTATTCTGTATTGTCGGTCTGGGGTCTGTATGTTCTGTATTGGTCCTGGTCTGGGTCTGATATTATTATAGATATTCTGGTCTGCGGTTCTGTATTATTATGTATTGTCTGGTCTGGGGGGGGGTCTGTATTATTTATTGGTTGGTCTGGGGGTCTGTATTTATTCTGTATTGTCTGGTCTGGGGTCTGTATTATTATGTTTCTGTCTGTGGGTCCTGTATTATCATGTATTGTTCTGGTCTGGGGGTCTGTATTATTATGTATTGTCCGTCTGGTGGGTCTGTATTATTTTGTATTGTCCGTTCCTGGGGTCCTGTATTATTATGTATTGTCTGGTCTGGGGTCTGTATTATTATGTATTGTCTGGTCTGGGGTCTGTATTATATTCTGTTTTCCGGTCTGGGGTGTCTGTACATATATTATGTATTGTCTGGTCTGGGGTCTGTATTAGTCTTTATTGTCTGGTCTGAAGGGTCTGTATTATTTGTATTACTTCTGGTCTGGGTCCTGGATATTCTGGTATTGTCTGTCGGGGTCTGTAGTATTCTGTATTCGTCCGGTCTGGGGGTCTGTATCTTCTGTATTGTCTGGTCGGGGGTCTGTATTATTCTGCTATTGTCTGGTCTGGGTCCTGTATTATTTACAGGGGAGCGGCTCTGCGGACCCCAGCACTGAGAAGCCGCCCACCAAGACGCCCCCGAGCAGCAGCGCCACAAAGGTGAGGCCACGTCTTATATATGTGATCCAGGCTCCGTGTCCTGCAGCCTGACAAATCCCGGGATCTCTGTCTCCTCTAGGATCCGACTTCTGGAAAACGCAAGTTTGAGTTCAAAAAAGATCCTTCCGGTCCCCCACCCACCAAGCCGTCCCCATCCCACTCCAAAGAGAGCAACTCGCAGCCCCCACCCAAAAAGGTCAAAGGTAACGTCCTGACTGTGGCGCTGCATTACCAGACACAACCTAAGGACAGGGGGGGCGCTGTTTCTGCCATATTTGCCAAGGCTTTAGTGTAAAAGTCTGTTTTCAGTCTTTAAGGGGTTAACCTTGCAGTTTTGATGTTTCAGCGGAGTCACAACCTACCCCCCCAGTAAAGAAGACCCCTCCCCCGGAGAAGCCGGCTCACAAGAAGCCGGCCCCCAGCCCCCAGCCCATGGAGCTGAGCCGCGTCCTGCAGGGCACCGTGTTTGTACTGAGCGGATTCCAGAATCCATTCCGATCCGACCTCCGGGATAAAGCGCTGGAGATGGGGGCCAAGTACAGACCGGACTGGACCCCGGACAGCACCCACCTCATGTAGGTGCCCCCCTCTCTCCTACACCCCCCCTCTTATCTCCTCTCGCTGACGCCTCGTGTCACTGTGTGTTTTTTAGATGTGCGTTTGCCAACACCCCGAAATATAGTCAGGTGAAAGCTGCGGGGGGAACCATCGTCCGCAAGGAGTGGGTCCTGGACTGTTACCGCAAGAAGCAGAGACTGCCCCACAAAAAGTAAGTCCCCAGCTCTGGGCTCTGTGTGATCCAATAGAGCAGGAGAATGTAAGACTTCATGTCAGATTACAGCTCTCCATAGATTGTCTATGGGGGACAGAGGGAGAGGTAGATACATGTGCTGCTAGTTACTGCCCTTCTGTCAGATTACAGCCTCCAGCATGTCATGGGGGACAGAGGGAGGGGTAGATACACGGTGCTTGCTATGTTACTGCCCGTCTGTCAGATTACAGCTCTCCATAGATGCTATTAGGGGACAGAGGGAGAGGTAGAATACATGGTGCCTATGTACTGCCCTTCGCGTCAGATTACGCTATATCCATAGATTGTCTTATGAGGACAGAGGGAGAGGTAGATACATGCGTGCTGCTATGTTAATGACCCTTCATGTCAGATACAGCTCTTCATAGATGTATGGGGGACCGGGGAGAGGTGGATACATGGTGCTATGTTACTGCCCTTCTGTCAGATTACAGCTCTCCATAGATGTTATGGGGGACAGAGGAGAGGTGGATACATGGTCTGCTGTATGTTACTGCCCTCTGTCAGATTACAGCTTCCATAGAGTCTATGGGGGACAGAGGGAGAGGTAGATACATGGTGCTGCCAGTTACTGCCCTTCGTCAGATTACAGCTCTCCATAGATGTATAGGGAAAGAGGAGAGAGATGTAGATACATGGTGCTGACGAGTTTTATCCCTCTGTCAGATTACAGCTCTCCATAGATGTCTATGGGGGACAGAGGGAGAGGTAGATACATGGTGCTGCTATGTTACTGCCCTTCTGTCAGATTACAGCTCTCCATAGATGTCTATAGGGGACAGAGGGAGAGGTAGATACATGGTGCTGCTATGTTACTGCCC
>WNYA01000270.1:110956-155449 GCA_019512145.1 Engystomops pustulosus | reverse complement strand
GGCAGCACCATGTAAGCCCACCTTCCCTCTTGTCCCCCAATAGAATCCATGGAGAGCTCTGTCAATTGACAGAAGGGCAGTAAACATAGCAGACAACCTGTAATCTACCCTCTATCCTTGTCCCACTATGATCATCTATGGGTCTGTAATCGACAGAAGGGCAGTAACATGGGCCAGCCACCAGGTAATCTACCTCTCCCTCTTCCCCCATAGACATCTATGGAGAGCTGTATCTGACAGGAAGGCATAACATAGCAGCACCATTTATCTTCTCCCTCCCTCTGTCCCCTATAGACATCTATGGAGAGCTGTAATCTGACAGAAGTGGCAGTAACTGGAGCACCAGTATCTACCTCTCCCTCTGTCCCCATAGACATCTATGGAGAGCTGTATCTGACAGAAGGCAGTACATAGCAGCACCATGTATCCACCTCGCCCTCGGTCCCCCTAGACATCTATGGAGAGCTGTAATCTGAGCAAAGGGCAATGAACATCACCATGTATCCACCTCTCCACTCTCCGGTCCCCCATAGACATCTATGGAGATCTGTAATCTGACAGAAGGGCAGTACATAGCAGCAGACCATGTAATTCACCTCTCCACTCTGTCCCTTCAAGACATCTATGGAGAGCGTAACTGACAGAAGGGCAGAACATACAGCACCAGTATCTACCTCTCCCTCTGTCCCCTATAGACATCTATGGAGAGCTGTCAATTGACCAGAAGGGCAGTATAGCAATAGCACACCGTGTATCTACCCCCCTCGTCCCCCATTAGACATGGCTGGAGAGCGTTAATCTGTACAGAAGGGGCAGTAACATAGCAGCACATGTATATACCTCTCCCTCGTCCCCCATAGACACTACGGAGAGCTGTAATCTGACACTGAAGTCTTACATTCTCCTGCTCTATTGGATCACACAGAGCCCAGCGTCGGGACTTACTTTTTGTGGGGGGCAGTCGCTGCTTCTTGCGTTAACAGTCCAGGAACCCACTCCTTGCGGACGATGGTTCCTCCCGCAGCTTTCACCTGACTAATTTCGTGGTGTTGGCAAACGCACATCTAAAAAACACACATTGACACAAGTGCTTCAGCGAGAGGAGATAAGAGGGTGGGGTGTAGGAGAGAGGGGGCACCTACATGAGGTGGGTGCTTGTCCGGGTCCAGTCCGGTCTGTACTTGGCCCCCATCTCCACGCTTTATCCCGGAGGTCGGATCGAATGGATTCTGGATCCTCCAGTCACAACACGGTGCCCTGCAGGACGCGGCTCAGCTCCATGGGCTGTGGGCTGGGGGCCGGCTTCTTGTGAGCCGGCTTCTCCGGGGAGGGGTCTTCTTTACTGGGGGGGTAGGTTGTGACTCCCTGAACACATCAAAACTGCAAGGTTAACCCCTTAAAGACTGAAAACAGACCTTTTACACACTAAAGCCCTTGGCAAATATGGCAGAAACAGCGCCCCCCCTGTCCTTAGTGGTGTCTGGTATGCAGCGCCACAGTCAGGACGTTACTTTGACCTTTTTGGGTGGGGGCTGAGTTGCTCTCTTTGGAGTGGATGGGGACGGCTTGGTGGGTGGGACCGGAAGGATCTTTTTTGAACTCAAACTTCGCTTTTCCAGTAAGTCGATCCTAGAGGAGCCAGAGATCCCGGGATTTGTCAGGCTGCGACACGGAGCCTGTATCACATATATAGATTGGCCTCACCTTTGTGGCGCTGCTGCTCGGGGGCGTCTTGGTGGGCGGCTTCTCAGTGCTGGGGTCCGCAGAGCCGCTCCCCTGTAACGCCACGCTGCATAGCTGGTCTGCGCAGCTACGGGGGGGACAAGAGGGACAAATCAGAGGTCACTGCCCACAAACACTCAACACTTTCCATATCCTCTTGTATATACGTAATATCCTGTATTGTCTGGTCCTGGTTCTGTATTATTATTATTGTCTGGTCTGGGGTTCTGTGTTATTCTGTATTGTCTGGTCTGGGGGTCTTGTATTATTATGTATTGTCTGGGTCTGGGGGTCTGTATTATTATGTATTGTCCTGTCTGGGGTCTGTTATTATTATTGTCTGGTCTGTGGGTCTGTATTATTTGTATTGTTCTGGTCTGGGGTCTGTATTATTCTGTATTGTCTGTGGTCTCGGGGTCTGTATTATTCTGTTATTGTCTGGTCTGGGGTCTTGTATATTATGTATTGTCTGTTCTGGGGTCTGTATTATTATGTATTGTCCGGGGTCTGGGTCTGTATTATTTATTGTCTGGTCTGGGTCTGGTATTATTATGTATTGTCTTGGTCTGGTCTGTATTACTATGTATTGTCTGGTCTGGGGGTCTGTATTATTATGTATTGTCTGGTCTGGGGGCTGTATTATTAATTTATTGTCTGGTCTGGGGGCTGTATTATTATTTGTCTGGTCTGGGGTCTGTATTATTATTTGTCTGGTCTGGGGTCTGTAGTATTATTGTCTGGTCTGGGGTCTGTATTATTATTTGTCTGGTCTGGGGTCTGTATTATTATGGTATTGTCTGTTCTGGTCCCATGGGGTCTGTATTATTCTGTATTGTCCGTCTGGGTCTGTATTATTATGTATTGTCAGGTATGGGGTCTGTATTATTATGTCTGGTTTGTCTGTCTGGGGGTCTGTATTATTATGTATTGTCTGGTCTGGGGTCTGTATTATTATGTTATGTCCTGGTCTGGGGTCTTTATTATTATGTTATTGTCTGGTCTGGGGGTCGTATTATATGTATTGTCTTGGTCTGGGGGCTGTATTATTATGTATGGTCTGTCCTGGGTCTGTATTTTATGTATGTCGGGGGGTCTGTATTATTGCTGTAAATTGTCTTGGTCTGGGTCTGTATTATTATGTATTGTCTGGTCTGGGGTCTGTATTATTATGTATTGTCTGGTCTGGGGGTCTGTATCATATGTAATGTGTCTGTTCTTGGTCTGTATTATTATGTATTGTCCTGGTCTGGGTGTCTGTCATGATTATGTATTGTCTGTTCTGGGGGTCTGTATAGTAAGTATTGTCTGGTCTGGGGGTCTGTATTAATTATGTATTGTCCTGGTCTGGGGTCTGTAGTATTATTTATTGTCCGGTCCTGGGTCTGTATTCTTATGTATTGTCTGGTCTGGGGGTCTGTATTATTCTGTATTGTCTGGTCTGGGGTCTGTATTATTATGTATTGTCCGGTCTGGGGGTCTGTATTATTCTGTATTGTCCGGTCTGGGGGTCTGTATTATTCTGTATTGTCTGGTCTGGGGTGTTGGCAGTACCCCTCTAGCAGTGCACATGCCATACTCAGTGTCCACTTACCTTTGTAGGAGTCACTTCATTTTTTTGTTTCGTCCGATTAAAAAACGGCTTCCAGGCCGCATGGAGGGGGATGGGCTTTCCTCCTCCTTCCTTCCCATTAAACTGCCCCAGCTTGTGAGCTTTCTGCGGGGACAGAGAAGGAAGCTCAATGAGGCAGAAGAGTGGCGCCCCCTCCAGGAGATTTCTCCATGTATTCGCCCGTACATCACGCACGGTACATACAATCAGATATCTCCCCTCCCAGCAATGCAGCCGCACTCGCTCCATCACAGGAGGCTCAGCAGTCACTCGTCTGAAGTGTAAAAGCAAAAGATACTGACCGGGGAGGATGGCGGAGGCTCGTCTTGTCCGAGGAGAATGGAGACGTATAATGAGAGGCGCGTACGCCAGTTCTAGGGGAGATGGCAAAGACCTTGTAAGTTACTTATGTTCATTAAAAGCAGCGTTAGGACTGCGCCGGCTCTACACGGTGCGCGCGGCTCACCTTGGTGTATGGCTGTGTGCAGACAATCTTCACCCGGTCCCACTTCTTCTCGGCTGCCGCCTTCACCAGCTTGTCCGGCCCGAACATCCGCGTGCGATTCAGGTTACTGCCGCTCTTGCTCTCGCTGGGTGACATAAAGGACGACATTCCCAGGAGAACCTGATGATGACATCACACATATCATTGTACTGAGACCCCCAGGTCCTAGGACATTGTTCTATATGGCAGGTCTGGAGGCCCCAGCGACTATGGGCACTAATTCTGGACGGTCTTCAGGCTGACTGCTCATACAGTCTGGGAGATCAGATCCTTTAACCTGTTATGTACCCCAGGAGACAGGGTGCCCCCTCCCTCCCCATGTATCTACTGTGGTACATAACGGGTTAAAGGGTCTGGATCTGATCTCCTGGACTGTACGAGGAGTCGGCCTGAAGACCGTGCAGCATTAGTGACCGCTGTATTGGGTGCACTGCAGGAGAACCAGACCAGTAACATCGCATCTATCAGCTGTGCAGAGAGACAAACAGAAGCTGCACTGATACACTGTAACAAACAATGAAGCGGATTGGTCCTCACCTCATATTCCTGCTCGCTGACTGCGGTGGAGCGTCCGACCAGAACCTCCACAAAGGCAGAGCCTTCATTTCCGATGTCGATGCTGTGGATCTGCTCCTCCTTCTCCAGCTTCAGGGAGAGACAAGGAGAACAAGTGGTGAGACTGGAGCGACCAATCCAGGTGTCAGATCCTCCGAATACTACAGGTTGTCAGGAAGTTACAAGAGACCCTCTCCTCCCCCCATTATTACATGTTCATCAGTCACCATCAGACCCTGTGCCCCGTACCTGGAGATGACGGAGATCTGCTTCTCCCCTGCTTGCTTGGCTTTCCACTTCCGGTAGGTGTCCGGCTTCAGGAGGTTCTCTGCTGTGTGCGTCTGGAGGATCCAAAACACTCAGTAAGAGCTGGGGACACCATAGGTCAACCATAAGACCCGCCTCCCCGGCAGAGCTGACAGGACCCCCGGCCGGCCCTCCCTCCCGCAGGGCTGACAGGACCCGGACCCCCGCCCTCCTCCCCGCACTGACAGGACCAACCCCGCCCTCCCTCTCCGCCAGGCTGACATGACCCGGACCCCCGCCCCTCCCTCTCCGCAGGGCTGACAGCCCGACCCCCTGGCCCTCCCCTCCCGCAGTGCTGACAGGACCCCCCCGCGCCCCCCCCCCCCCTCCCCCGGCTGACAGACCCCCTGCCCCCCCCTCCCCTCCCCGCTTCGAACGCCCAGTCCTTGCTCACCATGTCGGCACTGCTGCATGACACCACGTGCTTCAGTCTGATCTCCGGCATCTTCCTCCTCTCGCTGTCTCCGGGGGGCGCTCCGGGCAACCTGCACTACAAGTCACAGAGCGGCCGGGGTCACTAGGCTGTTGGTCTAGTTTACATTCATAAAATTCATTCAAACCATAATACGTGTGTACACAGACATGACCTATGCGGAGACCCAACTTTCCCAGTCTCCTGAACGGCTGCTACTATAACGTACGCCATATCTCCCGCCTCACCCTGATGTCATGAATGGGGGATAATGGGGCGAGCGTGACCCCAATATCTGCCGCCAACCCGGAAATCACAAATATGAGAGAAGGGGCGAGTAGTAACACACTGTGACGGCACCTGCACTGTATAGGCTGTGCCTGGGTCCAGGGCTCACACTATGTGCTTCTAACGATAACGGGATCCCCGCCATACCCACAGGCAGAGGAGGCAAAATAACGCACAATACACACAGACACAACACATGCTATTCTCATACCTACCTCGACCAAACCTCCCGCCCCGGAAGTGATCCCCTTCCAGCTGTACAAAACTTACCGAAGTTGACCGCGGGCCATTTTTTTTTCCTATAAGAGCCGGAAGTCTGTTGGAAGCCATCATTGTACTCCGAGAAGCGCCCGTGACGGGGCGGATTCGTCCATGTTTGTACACCTTATGTTTTTGTAGCTTCTGTGCCATAGAATCGTGTCAAATCTGGTCATGTCCTTGTAGGGATAAAGAGGATGGGGGGTGTCACAGGAGACATAATAACAGAGCCAGGCACACGAACCCATGATCCTAAACAAGTGGAGACAACATGGGACCCCCATTACAGGACCCCCATTCAGAACACACACAGCCCCCATTACAGAACCACACACAGACCCCCATTACGAACCTCACCAGGACCCCCATTACAGAACCTCACACAGGACCCCCATAACAGAACCTCACACAGGACCCCCATTACGAACCACACACGTGACCCCCATACATAACCGGTTGACGACGTCTGCGGACGGGACCCCCATTACCAGACCTCACACGGGAACCCCCATTACGAACCCTCACAACCGGAACCCCCATTAACAGAACCTCACACGGGACCCCCATTACAAACTCACCAGTACCCCCATTACAGACCTCACACAGGACCCCCATTACAGAACCACACACTGGTAACCCCCATTACAGAACCACCACCACCGGGACCCCCGTTACACAGAACTCGCACGTACCCCGTTACAGAACCCTCGCACGGACCCCCCCGTTTACAGAACCACACACGGACCCCGTTACGGAACCACACCAGGCGACCCCCGTACTGAACCTCGCACGGACCCCCTTACGGAACCCTCGCACGGACCCCCGTTAACGGAACCTCGCACTGCCCCCCTGTTACGAACCTCGCACGACCCCCCCGTTACGGAACCTCGCACACTGGACCCCCCGTTCCGGACCTCGCACGGGACCCCCGTTACGGAACCTCGCACTGGACCCCGCGTTACTGGAACCTCGACGGACCCCCTTTACAGTGAACACGCCTTCGCACCGGGACCCCCGTACGGAACCCTCAGTAAACGACCCCCGTTACGGACCCTCGCCCGGGCCCCCGTTACTGTAACCTCGCACGGACCCCCCGTTACGTAACTCCCGTTCCCCTTCTACCTCGGACCCCCCCCCCCTTCGACCTCACGGTTACCGCTACCCGATCCCTGTCCCGTACGGCGACTGCCCCCCGTTACGGAACCTCGCACCGGGCCCCCCTTTACGGAAGCCTCGGCACGGCCGCTACCCTCCACTTACCCTTCTTACTGCTCACTTAACCCCGTAGGTAGGGGGAAACCATAGGGTGAGAACTATAAAATCGCGCTTTCATCCCTGCCGCCGTACTTCCCCTCCACTTTACTGAGGTTCGAACCCTCTTGGCTTCACCTCCGGATCCGCGTCCTATCCTCCACGGAGACCCCTTACTTACTGCACTGTGACCCCCCTTTCGTAACCCTACTCTCATTACCCCCTTACTGAAACCCTCGCACGGGAACCCCCCCGTTACGGAACCTCGCACGGGACCCCCCTAACCTCTCACGGCCCTTAGAACCATCGCACCGGCCCTGAGGAGAGCGCAGCTGAGATCTGGGGGTCACTTACTTACCTGCCAGTCGCGATCCGCGCCGCGTCTCCTCCGACTGCTGCTTCGCTTTCTTTCTTCCGGGATTCCTAATGGTCGTGCGTCCTGATGTCCCACCATTGTCTCCTCGCTTTGTCGCGCGAACGTCTCTGTGGTCACATTCTATCCTTGTGGCAGGTAAGTACGGTTCAAGCGAACACTTTTTTTTTAATCCGTTTTTTTTTTCCGATACGTCGGGTTCTCCCGTTTACGGTCGCATGCATCACTGCGCCGATGCGCCACTATCTGATCCGCGTGCGCCAAAATCCTGGCAGAATTCTGCGCAAAACTGGAAATCGTCGGATCCCCTTAGAATGACCCCCTCTGTGTCCTGATTGGCTGGGTTGCCTAGTGCATGTGTGGAGAGCTCAGAATTATGGGAGTGGGGAGCGCTCTGGCCCCACTGATGTCACAATCCCCGGAGTGCCCCGCCCACTTCAGATAGAAGCTGGAGATGATTTTATAAGTGGGCTGAATAGATAACACCAGGAAGGATCTCGAGACTGGGAAGAAGGCACAGTGTGATGCGGGATCCCAGGAATTGTCAGGCCCTCTTCCAGGTAACTTTAAAGCCCTCCTTAGTTAGTGGTTGTAAAAAGTGATGAAATATCGGACATGGCATCTGAATGTTTGGGAAGGGTCACAGTACGCCAGATCAAGGAGATCCAGTCCGTTCACTTGGTCTGCGTGCCGGTCACGATAGGTTCTGTGAATAGTGCTTATTTCCTCCTGGCCCGGTGTTGGTGAGCATGGGCGATGGACCCAAGCAGAGCAAGTCCACTTGGCAATTTTTTTTTTTACCACACTGAGTCTCCCAAGATCCGACTTTTCACAATCGCTCTTCTGCCTCACATCAGAGTTTGGCCCGGATCTTCTCGCTTGCTCTGTTTTCCTGCTCTACATCTTCAAAGAATTGTCTAACGCGTCAGTGAGTGCATTGGTGCTTGTATAATGTCTGTGCGGGGAGTCCTAAGATCCTGCGCCGATATCCTACAATGTGTCCTTCCCCGCTCAGGTCCCTGGAGTTCACCTTCTCTCCTGGTGCATGTAAGTGGTCATTGTCCGTGTCATATGTGGCTGTGCGGGGAGGTCACTAAGATCCTGCACCCGATATCCTGCACTGTCACACTTCCCCGCCAGGTCCCCGGAGTTCAACCTTCTTCTCCTGGTGCAGTAATTCATTGTCCCGTGTATAAATGCGCGGGCGGGATCACTAAGATCCTGCCCCCGATATCCTACTGTGTCACTTCCCGCTCAGGTCCTGGATTTCACACTTCTTCCCTTCTCCTGTGTGCATTGTAAGTTGCATTGTCCCGTGTATAATGTGCTGTGGCGGGGAGTCACTACATCCTGCGCCCCCATATCCTGCATGTGGTCACTTCCCCGCTCAGGTCCCTGGAGTTCACCTTCTTCTTCCGGTTGCATGTAGTGCATGTCCGTGTATACTGTGCTGTGCGGGGAGTCACTAAGATCCTGCGCCCCAATCCGCATGTGTCCGCTTCCCCTCAGCTGTTCCCCGGAGTTCACCTTCTTCTCCTGGTGCCGATGTAAGTGCAGTGTTCCGTTATAAGTGCTGTCGGGGAGTCACTAAGATCCTGCGCCCGATATCCTGCACTTGTCACTTCCCGCTCAGGCCACGAGTTCACCTCTTCTTCCTGGTTGCATGTAAGTGCATTGTCCGTGTAATAAGGCTGTGACTGGGAGTCACTAAGACCTGCGCCCGATATCCTGCAGTGTGCTTCGCTCCTCCCCCGCTCAGGTCCCCCCGGATTCCACCTTCTTCTTCCTTGTGCTATGTAGTGCATTGTCCGTGTATAATGCGGCTGTGCGGGGAGTCACTAAGATCCTGCGCCGATTTCCTGCATGTGTGTCCTCCCCACTCAGGTCCCTGGAGTTCAACCTTCTTTCCTAGGTGCATGTAATGCATTGTCCGTGACTCCCGCACAGTTCATTAATACCAGCCAATGCACTTACATGCACCAGGAAGAAGAAGGGTGAACTACCGGGACCTGAGCGGGGAAGCGACACATATAGGATAATCATTGCAGGATCTTAGTGGACTCCCCGCACAGCGCATTATACCGGACAATGCCTTCATGCACCAGGAATAAGACAGGTGAACTCCGGGGGACCTGAGGCGGTGAAAGCGACACACTGCAGGATATCGGGCTCAGGATCTTAGTGACTCCCCCACAGCGCATTATACAGTGACAAGCACTTACATGCACCAGGAAGAAGGGGAACTCCGGGGACCTACGGGAAAGCGACACATTCAGGATATCGGGGCGCAGTGATCTTAGTGACTCCCCCAGCGCATATACACGGACATGCCACTTACATGCACCCAGGATGAAGAAGGTGACTCCGGGGACCTGAGCAGGGGGAAGCGACACATGCAGATCGGGCGCATGGATCTTAGGTGACTCCCCTGGGGGGGGGGGGGGGCACAGCGCATATTTACTCGTACAATGCACTTACATGCATCAGGAAGAAGAATGAACTCCGGGGACCTGAGTCAGGGAAGCGACAACATGCAGGATATCATGCGCAGGATCTTATGACTCCCCGCACAGTGCATTATACACAAAGATCCTGTCCCTGATATCCCTGGCATGTTTCGCTTCCCCTCTCAGTCTCCCGGAGTTCACCTTCTTCTTCCTGATGCATTCAATGCATTGTCCCCGAGTATAATGCGCTGTGCGGGTGAGTTCACTACAATCCTGCGCCCGACTACCTGCGGCCATGTGTCGCTTCCCTGCTCAGGTCCCCGAGTTGCCCTTCTTCATCCTGTGCTGTAAGTGCCTTTCCGTGTACACCTCTGGGGGAGTCAATCGCCGATA
The DNA here is from genome assembly GCA_019512145.1 of Engystomops pustulosus. Classification (NCBI taxonomy): domain Eukaryota; kingdom Metazoa; phylum Chordata; class Amphibia; order Anura; family Leptodactylidae; genus Engystomops; species Engystomops pustulosus. Next base: position 145,330 of record WNYA01000270.1, on the reverse strand, counting down.
TGCTGCATGTTCGCTTTCGTGCCGGAGTTCACCTTTTCAGGCATTAAGTGCATTCCTGAATGCGTGGCAGGAGCACTGACGCCCGATCTGCATGTGTGCTTCCGCTCAGTCCGGAGTTCGCTTGCCTTCTGGGCGAAGTCATTGTGGATACGATGGGGGAGCCTGAAGTTGACTGAATCCTAGTGGCGCGTCTCCGTCGGTCGAGTTCCCTTTCTGGGGCATGACAGGGTGTGTCCGGATAAATGTGAAAGTTAGATGCGGGAGTCATAGGAGCGGTGGTCGCTGTGAGGAAGATGAGTGAGACGAATGAGTGCTTCCGCTAGGGTGGAGATTAAGGCCTTCGAAGTAGTCTGAAGGCAGTAAGTGAGGGCTGGTGACTCAGTAGTCGGAAGGGGGGAGTGATAGGGAGAAGTTCTAGAGATCACGACTCGATGAGTCAACTGAGGGGCATGTGGTCAGGGTTCCCCCGCTCCGTCGGATCCTGGGAAACGTCCCGGTGATCGATGTAAGAGAATGGAAGGTATAATGTCTGTGAGCTAGGGAGAGGTCAAAACACATAAGAAAAATGAGCCAGGATGTCAGATCCCGAATCCTGCACTGTTGTCGAACTTTCCCGCTCAGGTCCCCGGAGTTCACCTTCTTCTTCCCTGTGCATGTAAGTGCATTTGTCCTGTATAAGTTCTGCTTGCGGGAGATCACTAAGATCCTGCCCCTAATCCTGCATTGTGTCGCTTCCACGCTCAGTCCCCTGGAGTTCACCCTTCTGCTTCTTCTCCTGGGCATGTAAGTGGCATTGTCCGTGTATATCGCTGTCGGGAGTCACTACAGATCTGCGCCCCGGATATCCTATGTTCCTTCTCCCTCCCCCTTCTCGTCCCCCCTGTCCCCTGGAGTTCCACCTTCTCTTCCTGGTGCATGGATAGTGCATTGTCCGTGTACTATGCCTGTGCGTGAGTCACGACGATCCTGCCCGATATCCTGACATGTGTGTCGCTTCCCCGCTCAGTCCCCGGAGTTCTCCACATTCTTCTTCCTGATTGCATGTAAGTGCATTGTGTCCATTGGATAATGCGCTTGTGCGTCGAGGTCCCAATAAGATCCTCGGCACTGATATCCTGCCTGTGTCGCTTCCCCGCTCAGGTCCTCGAGTTCACCTTCTTCTTCCTGGTGCTAGTAGTGCATTGTCCGTCGTAGGTATATGTGCGTGTGCGTGGAGATGTCACTAAATCCTGGCCCCGATAATCCCCTCAATGTGTCCTTCCCCGCTCAAGTTCCCCCCGGAGTTCAACCTTCTTCTTCACTGGTGCATGTAGTGCATTGTCCCAGTATAATGCGCTGTGCGGGGAGTCACTTAAGATCCTGCACCCGATATCCTGCAGTGTCGCTTCCCCTCCCGCTCACGGTCCCTGGATTCACCTTCTTTCTTCCTGGTGCATGTAGGTGGCATTGTCCGTGTATAATGCGCTGTGCGGAGTCACTAAGATCCTGCCCCCGATATCCTGCATGTGTCATTTCCCCGTCGCAGGTCCCTGGAGTTCACCTTCTTCTTCTGGTGCTGTAAGTGCTTGTCCGTGTATAATTTCTCTGCGGGTAGTCCACTAAATCCTGCCCCCCGATATCCTACAATGTGTCCCTTCACTTCCCCCGCTCAGTCCCCGAGTTCTCCTTCTTCTTCCTGGTGCATGTAGTGTGCATTGTCTTGTGTATAATGCGCTGGGCGGGGAGTCACTAAGATTTGCCCCCGATTCCTGCAATGTGTCGCTTTCCTCCCCGCTCAGGTCCCCCGGAGTTCAAACCTTCTTCTTCCTGGTGCATGTAGTGCAGTGTCCATGTATAATGCGCTGTGCGGAGAGTCCACTAAGATCCGGCGCCCCGATATCCTGCATGTGTCGCTTCCTCCCCGCTCAGGTCCCAGGAGTTCACCTTCTTCTTCCTGGTGCATGTAAGTGCATTGTCCATGTATAATGCGCTGTGCGGGGAGTCACTAAGATCGTGCACCTTTTTTCTCTTGGAACTAAGCACCAACACTCCCTTTTTGGTGCACAGTTTTCTAAAGTGTTGGATCCCAAGATGTGGTGAAAACTTGGACCAAAAACCAGCGCAGACACAATAATTGATCTGGAGCACAAAGCTTGTAATTACAGGCGCAGCTTCTGCTGCTGATGGTGTCTGAGGACTAAGATTGGTCACCACATCTCTGAATACTCTCCTATGTTACATGCAGTACTGTCTATGAGCTGCAGGGGGCAGTATAACCTCTCTCAGAAATCTCGGAGATCAGCATTGACCGACTTTGGATGATTTGTAGTGCCTGACGCTTCCCCTCCGCAGTCATCTCCTTTATGGAATGAGGTGTGAGTTCTGGAGCCACACAGAGTCCGGACGCCTTTATTACAAAATGTATTTAATCTGTAACTTCGTGTATATTTCCAGTCAGAAAGATAAAACGAACAGCGAAATACGATTACAGCGACATTTCTGAAACCGAGGAGGATTGCATTGATGGTGATACAGTGTATCTCATGCACAAGACCCATCCCAACCTGGTAGAGGGACGGTCTAGTAGTAAGTGAACTACATCTCCCAGCATGCCCTGGCATACTAGGGGAAGGCGTGGATCATATCGCTCGCTATCTGATATGGCGGCAGGGCGTGGTTGGCCTCGGAGGGCGATAATAGTGTGTTCCCATTCTGTGTCACTAGTAGCCATGCAGACAGTTCCCCTGTTGCACACTGAGCAATATAGTTATAGGGTTTTCCTTATCCGTTCTGCTTTGGGATATATGGGGACATAGTAAAGTGCACAGACTTGTAACATACGTGTAAGAAAATGAATCTGAGCTGTTATATAAGATATCCACAGCATTAAAAACATGCATTGCCCTGCCTGGATCTGGGCTATTTCTCCGCTACGCGTTCCGGCCCGGGAATGGTTGACATGAATTCCCTTAGAAAGGCCCTTGTATTTTGGGGAAAAGAGGGTGGATGGATTTATGACAATCAGCTTGAGCGTGGCGATGACGACCGCTACTGGGAAGAAGAGACCTGGGAGCCTGAGACGCGCGGTGGCTGCTGCAGTAACTTGGTGGATAGATGTGGTCGAAGCACGTGGTCCCACGTTCTTCATGGTGCAGACTTTTTCGGAGGCGCAGGCCTTGGAAATTGAGTAGAGTCTGCGTCGTGGCTTTGGGAGATGAAATGAGGTTATGGTGGGCTGACCCCGGTCACGCCGGTCCAAGGTTTGGTACATTTTGGAAGGTCTGGGGGGCGCTTTTTTGCTCCGTCATCTTCAGATAACCCTGCGTCACAACTGATCTGATGCCCCTGCCCTGAGTGTTCTCTACTTCTGGACGACTACTGAGCTTTCAACTTCCCCCCGCCCCGCTTTCCACGACTCCCCCCTAGACTCAGTCTACTGTGACCCCGGCTATTAAGAGGGTTGGTACCAGACACTGCCATTCCATACAGCTAATGGGGGCACATTTACTAAGGGTCCGCAATTGCTTTTTTTCCCGTGGTTTTCCGAATTTTAAACGTTTTTGCCGAAATTGCCCCTTATTTTTTGGCGCACGCTATGGCTTGTGTCCATCAGCGCCGGCATGCATCCCGCCACGAAAACGGTGCGTGGCCGCGTATTTTCCGAAGATGTGATAAATCGCGCTATTTAAAAAAAAAAAAAAAGTGTCGCTTGACACCCACTTACATCACCAGGAATAGTATGTGCAATCGGCGGACCTTTCGGCGGAGCATCAAGCGACACCGGTGGACATCGGGCACACGACCTTGTGAAATCCCATCAGAACCCCAACCTCGTCTAGAATGCACCGCTGGATCGCGACAGAACCGTGTATAAATTAGCCCCAATGTCTTCCCTCCCTCCTCTTCTGACCCTCTCACTCCAATCTGTGTGGCCTATCCTACCTACAACCTACTCGTAACTCCACTCCCCACCTCTACCTTTACCCTGGGTGCATTATACCCATGAGCCACCCATCACCGTCAACTCAAACCCTCCATCAGAAGGTAAGCTACCTGTTTCCTCCCCTGCAACTGAATCTCTGGTCTCGGAGGTTACAGGGTGAGAACCGAGGAGATACTTGGACAACACCCTTTAAGAGTCTGCAGTATGGAGTGTTGGGCACCAAGGTCGGTGTACTTTACTGTCTTTGGTCCGTGTAGGTCACGCACATTCTTCTTGCCCTCCTGTGCACTTTTAATCTTCATAGTATTTTTTGCACTTGTCGTTGGCCTCATGGCACTTCGGCCTCAACTCATTTGGTTCATGGCTTCGTTTCGTTACTGACAAGTATATCGAGGGAAGAGATATCAGATTTGGTGTCTGGAGCATCTCCTAACCCTAAGGTGAACTTAACCGTCCAGGCCCGGGTTGGGGCAGCGTTCCCTTGTCGCCGCAGCGATGGTGGCGTGCAGGGTGGTGGCGTTTCATGAGATGCTGTCGTTGTGTTGCACGGTGTCCTTGGTGCCGCGAGGACCTCACAATGTATTTTGTTGGGTGTTGTTTTAAACCTTCTGTTAGTGGGGGGAAGAGAGAAGTGTAAGACAATATGCATGATCTATGATCCCCGGTAGGAAGGAGCCCGATGTCTAACCTCACGTGTGCTGATCCTCCGTGATGGTGGAGTATACACGTGTCCTGGGTTCTTATCACCATCTCCTCTTGTGTGTTACAGTACAATCCCGGTGACGGAACAGTGATAGCCGCTCGAGACAAAGCTGTGGAGGACACGGTTACACAGGACCGGTACTGACCCAGCGTAGTAACAAGCACATGACAACTACCGACCCATAGGTGTATATAGGAACGCCTGTGTGATCCCCGGCGACAACGCCCACCCACACGTGACCTATCTATTGGACGAGCCATTCGCCCCGATACTAATTTATTTAGATGGGGCCGGACGATGCTCTCGCCATAGTAAAACTACTCATCCGCCATAGGGAAATCGCCAAAAGCTCACGAATCAGAAGCATTGTAATTAGGACTGGAAGTTATAATCCTTATATCATATAATTTGAGGTCAAAGAAAGTCCTGATCTTCATGTCTTTTGCTACTAAAACAGTAAGCTGGAAGACTTAATTACCATGAGGTCGAAAGAAGAGGGAGGTGTCATGGGCCAGGTGGACAAGGACTTGGTGGTCTTGGTCCGGTTATGTTGCTGATGGAGAATGCTGGAACCTGAGCTTGAGTCCAACTTTTTCGTATTTGGGGTTTCTGTGGACAGTGGAAAATAACTTGGGACAACTCATCTAATGTCCACATGTTACTGCCCTTCTGTCAGATTACAGCTCTCCATAGATGTCTATAGGGGACAGAGGGAGAGGTAGATACATGGTGCTGCTATGTTACTGCCCTTCTGTCAGATTACAGCTCTCCATAGATGTCTATGGGGGACAGAGGGAGAGGTAGATACATGGTGCTGCCATGTTACTGCCCTTCTGTCAGATTACAGCTCTCCATAGATGTCTATAGGGGACAGAGGGAGAGGTAGATACATGGTGCTGCTATGTTACTGTCGTCTTCAGATTACAGCTCTCCATAGAAGTCTATGGGGGACAGAGGGAGAGGTAGATACATGGTGCTGCTATGTTTCTGCCCTTCTGTCAGATTACAACAGCTTCGCCATAGATGTCTATGAGGGGACGAGGGAGAGGTAGATACATGTGCTGCTATGTTACTGCCCATCTGTCACATTACAGCTCTCCATAGAAGTCTATGAGGGACAGATTGAGGAGCAGAATCATGGTGCTGCCATGTTTCTGTCCTTCCTCTGTGGCTTCTGGAGACTGAGTCCTGGACATTTTACTGAAGACCATCCATGGGGAAGCTGCAGAGATCTCGGTGGTTTTAGTCTTGATCCATTATGTCTGTTTCAGGTATTTGATGGACGGAGGCGACAGCAGCAGCGAGGAGGAGGATGACGACAGCGAGGAAGAGTCTCCACCGCGACACAAGGCCCCTGCACACAGAGCGGTAATGGTCCTGATATCACCTAGCTGGGGTCATGGATCGGGGTTGGCCGCTCCCCTGGAAGTCTTCATGTTTGGCCGAGCGTAGGGGAGTACTGGGAGATGATGGGCGCTGTAGTTCTGTGGTTTTCTTAATCTTTTCTCACATCTTTGTACTAGAATCCGGACCCTGGACGGACCAACCACAAGAACCAGTCACCCGGTCCTGCAAAGGCCAAACCCACAAAAACTGCAGTGAAAGAAGAGAGCGAGGAAGAGGAAGAAAAACCCGGCATCGGGCAAAGAGGGAAACCCCTGCAAGAGGAGGATGAATATGGGGGGTCCACAGACGAGGAGGACGGAGGTGAGAGCTGCTGCTGACTCTTCTGTGTCCTTTAATTCTACATTTTCCATTACTACGAAAATAATCCCATGAGAGCGCCACCCTCGCCCTGTGGTGGGGTCCGGGATTGCAGAAGTCGCAGGCTTTCAGAGGCCTATGATTGGCTGCTGCAGAATGTCGATGCTGGTGTCACCTCAGCAGCAGTCGGCGGAGGAGTGAGAGAGGAGATTGGCTTAGGGGACAATCCCTTTAAGTTAAAGGGGTGTTAATAGTTTAGAGCCCAGAGTAAATTCTAATTGATCGCCCAATGTGAACCAGCGAGAAGTTACAGCAGTTCTCCCCCGCGGCGTCCTGCTCGTGTACTAACCCTGCGGCTTCATACTTGTTTACAGGTGGAGGTGGAGGTCAGGACGACGACTCTGGGGGCGACACAGAGGACGAGCTGAGAAAGTGAGTGCTCAAGTATCTGCAAATCCTGAGTGTTGTAGTCAGAGAGCGCCATTCTCTATGTAGTGGCTAAACCGAGTCACTGCAGCTCAGCTGTGATGTCTGCACTATCCTGGTTTGACCACTACACAGAAAATGGCGCTGTCTGCTTCCTGTTCCATTACTATGCATTGGATGCTGGGTGTTAGTCCTGCACCTGTTTTGTGAATATTTAATGAATATTTAGAGCCTGCAAAACCCCTTTAAGTAATTCTGTAATTCTTAAAGGACAAATCACCACCAGCATGAAAGACGGTATGCAAATGAGCCTGAGTTGTTAATGGAGTCTGGAGCCCCTCAGGCTCATTTGCATACCGTCTTTCATCCTGGTGGAAGATGCCCTTTAAGTACTTGCTGTCAGTGAATATGAACGTTCATGTTTACATCAGGTGATGTGTGCAGATCTGCTGTGTTAAGCGGACACCTTCCGTTCACTGGCAGGAAGCAGAGATTTTGTACACAGATACACACCCTGGATATATCTCCTCCTCTTCTGCTACATGGTCTTGTCCTCTTCAGGATGGAGGAGCAGAAGCGGTCGCTGAAGAAGGAGCCGCCCGGAGAAGATCCCTACGCCGGGTCAACGGATGAGAACACGGATGTGGAGGAAGAGCCGGAGGTTGATCTGCCCATTCCCGAGCTTCCAGGTGGGTGACGCCTGTGGACAATGGCTGCTGCTCTGTTAAAGGGGAAGTCCAATAACTGCAAATGGAGAAGTCGCCGCCTTCAGGTCTTGTCTATGGGCTACTCATAGCCCTTGCACAGTCACCGGAGCTTCAGTACAAAGACTGACAGGACATCACGAGAATTTCTGTGCCGGATCATCTGGGACTGATGCCACACGTGGTCACAGGTGCTGTGCGGTATTGCAGCTGACTTGTATAATTCCTTGCACTGCCAGATACCACCCAGGGACTGCTGGGGCGCTGATTTTGAAGGAAAACGCTGTGTTTTTTAATCCTGACCCCTTGGGATGGCTCCTCCCACCTGTCTATACATGGCTGTGTGCCTATAGGTCTATACGTTGTGTGTAATGATGTGTTTGTCCCTTTTAGATCTCTTTGTTGGGAAGCATTTCTTCCTGTACGGCGATTTCCCTTCTGCGGAGCGGCGTCTGCTGCAGCGCTACATCACAGCGTTCAACGGGTGAGTGCACGGGCAATGCCATCCACCCCCCACCCACAGGGGGACAGACCCCCAGTACTCACAGCAATAGGGGCTGCACGTCACTCCTGCGCTGGGCCTGCTGCACACCAGGGCTGTGTTATCGAGGGGAACTTCCAGAACCCAGTTACCCAGATAATTGGAGGGAGGGGTCTGACTACTCAGTAATTACAGGAGTTTGGATAGAAGTGTCTGTATCCGCTGTATACTGTGTCCTGTCTCTACAGGGAGCTGGAGGAATACATGAACGAGAAGGTGCAGTACGTCATCACCGCCCAGGAATGGGATGACAGCTTCGAGGAGGTGAGGCCTGAGGGTGCGCTGCTGGTGACGCTGGGGGTGACTGTGTCCGCACTGCACAATGTTGATGGGGGTCCGCGCTGCTGGTGCACCCTCCCTCCTGATCTTGCCCTCCTCTCTCCGCCAGGCTCTCAATGATAACGCCAGTCTGTCCTTTGTCCGTCCGCGCTGGATCTACAACTGCAATGAGAGGCAGAAGTGCATCCCCCACCAGCCGTACGTGGTGGTGCCGCTGGCGTAGCCGACCCCTCCCCCGAGGACGCGTGATTATTACACTGGGAGGAGAATTACCAGCACCACATAGGATTCTGGACTATCAGGGTGTGGGAAAGCTGGGTGAAAGCTTTCCCATTACTATGCCTGGAGGCTGCACTCACACCAGTGCGTTGTTATTTGTAGGTCAATTCTTATACAGATTACACTATAGGGAAGGACTATTACTCCCATCGGGCAGCGTTACTCCCTCATACAGAAGGGTCGGGGGATCAGAGAATTGGAGGACGAGCCTGATTTTCCTTTTATTGGATCATCCTCCTTTGGATCGCTCCTGCACCTACCTCTGTGTGTAAGTAGCCTCCGCCAGCGAGACACAACAGAACAAAGCTACTCAGAATTTTACTACAACCAGTGGATGTGCACAGCCCCTTGGTGCAGACTTATGTGTTGCCATAGTTACAGACTACAACCTGCTTTGCATAGTGTTTGTTATGACACAGAGTTGTGGGTGGGAGTGGTCTGTTACCTTGGAAACACATGAGCCTGTGCAGGAGCTGTGGACACTGTCGGAGGTGCAGATAAAGGAGACGTCCGTCTGTGTGACGCCGGTGCTGATCTGCCGCTCGCTGACGTTTTGCTGTAAGGTTTGTAACTAGGACGTTTCTTCCTGTTTTCTTTGTACGGAGACTTAAATGTAGTAAATCTAATATTTTTTAAGTTGGTCGGAGCTCGTTACTCTGTAGTTCTGATGACGACTATTATGTGATGTGTGTGGGGGGCAGGGGACGGGCAGATGGAGGCTGATATGTTCCATCCATTACAGGAGGAAACGGGTGATTCTGGGGGGGGGAGCAGAGCCCCCTCCATCCCTAATTCTAACACAGGCAGAGGAGTTCCACTGATGGTGACCTTTCATCAGATCTAAACTTTGGACTTCCAGCTCAGTAATAAAGATGCTACAACTGCCCAGAGCACTTCCCATAATTACTGGAGCTGCACTTTCCTGACCTGGCCACTACACAGAGAGCGGAGCTGTTCGTATGGCGCCAAGATCCACCAATGGAGTGTCCGACCCTTCCACCGACCTGATATGCGGAGAGTTCAGCAATCTCAAGAGAGGCTGCAAAACACATTGAACTCTCTAAAACCCTCCATACAACTTAGGATATGACCCCTTTCAGAGATTAACTTCATACCTTCTAACTTCAGGGTGGGGTCGGACTCCTGGCACCACCCTTACAGCTGCTACACGGTGGACCCCACTCCTACCCGTCTTATCCTAAGCGTAAACCATCGGAGTCCTCGAAGAGCTTCTAGAATCCCCCCCGCGTGATGTCTGTGTGGTCTACAGACGTGTGACTTACCACTAGACCTTCTGGTTGTTAGTACATGACGTCGTGGGCACTAAGCTGCCGGGTAGAAGCTACAGCAGTCAGATCGCCCCAATCGTGGCCGGTGTGTCCTAGCCAACATGAAGCCCAAGCATCTGCTGAAGGAACGGAGTCTCGTCAACCATCGACTTATCCAAAGTTTTCTTTTTATTCTCTTTTGCTAATGCATTGTTAGTAATACCACATGGAGAATCAATCTAACAGGAGCGGACTACAGAAGAGGCTTCGTTACAAAAGAGCCCGGGTGAAGTGTTACAGCAGAGACTACATCTGGAAGGTTGCTTGAGCAAGACGCAACTTTTACAAGGTCTACAGTCCATAACATTGGCAAGTGTTGTCCTCGGCCACGTAGACCGATGCTGCGTCGCTTCTCCCATCTGCTTCTGCCAACCAATGGCATTGGGAAGCCTCCTCTCGCTGGTTGTGCGACGGATGGTGCAACCTCTAGCTTTATGGGTAGCGTCATCCACCTCTGGATGTGGAGTCTCTCCACTTGTCGTAGAGGACTGTCAGTTCTCTCAGAAGGATATAAACCCCTAAGAGGTGGTAAAGTCAACACAAAACATGGTGGTCTAATCCATCTATGGATCCTTGAGATAGAACACACCTCCCGGGACTGGAAGCTGAACGCTTGGGTCAGTGACGAGGAGGAGATTCAGAATGTTCACAATATAATCCTTATTCCCCCCCCATGACAATGAGCTGATAGTCTACTGATCCAACCGCTTGGCCCAGCGTGGAAGGTTACGGAAGGAAGGCTGGTTCTTGCAAACAGATCAAGAAGCGCAGTTAACAAGTGAGGTAACGTCGGGTCATGGGAAGAGATCGCTTTCTCCCCCACTTTACACAATCAAAACTTAGGTTGTCGTGGAAGACAAAGGTGGTTCTCGATAAAAGAGAAAGAACAAATCACAAATGGTTAAATATGCACAACAGATACGTTCAGGTGGAGAGGGGGCTCTACAAGACGACAACCTTCTGATTATTGCAAAATACATACAGACACTGCACTTTTCACCCTGAGGACAGAGGTTCGGAGACGAGTGTGAGAGCGCCCCCTTGTGTGGATAGGGGGTCGCTTGTGAACTTTCTGTGTTAATCATTGCAGTAACATGCCATGTGCAGTACAGTAGTCCTAGGAGATGTATGCAACCACCACAATCACAGATCTCTCTGAGCCCTTCATCCACAACGCATGTAGAGAAATATACTTCAGGCCTCGTCGTTCGGTCACTTCTATCTCGATTGTTTGTGGTGGCTCCTAATAAATAATGGCAGACTCTACGTCAGGCAACTAGAGCCGCATTTTGGTGGAAGGTTATAGTCTATGATGAGGACTATCACATGAACCACCAGAAGTCTAAAAAGTAATGGCAGAAGAACAGGCTTCAAGTTTTATTTTTTATGGTTTTCCACCATGACTTTTAAAGTTTGGCCGGGAGATGAGCGACTGCTCCATCGTTTTCCATACAATGACCCGACGTGGTTCCAGCCTTGTGGAGCGTCTTTCACTCTGAAGTATTTTGCATCCATTTCTCTTATAAATCTTAGCTTTGGCTTACAAATAGTGATGCAAAGTACTACAAACGTGAAAGTGGCCAAATGCACGTAATCTGATGTCTACGTACCAAAAATAGCATGAACTGGGTGTCATGTCTTACAGAAGATACACGGTTCAGAACAGGCATGGGAAGCGGAGGCCAAGGAAGACCAATGGCCTCCAGAAGAGAAGTCAAACCACATGAGCCTCGCTGTGCATCTGCATTCCCACGGACATACAACTTATATCATGGACTGAACGCTGTCCTGGGGTCCTTACACTATAGTCCCAAATTATAAAGAATCTCTCCAAGCAGCAAAATCAAAAACTCTTTCGCTTTTGAGTCAGTCTCACCGCTACCGGTCCTGTCAAAACCCTCTCGATAACATTGCCTCAAACCGATAATCTGTTTCACAGCACACAGTAAAGTGAGACTGTACTTCAGCCTATTTCGATTACCTCTAGTGGTGGATAGGGAACCTGTATAATTCTCTAGCTTATCAAGAACCATAAACCAAAATAAATTGACTTTACACGGACAGAATTCTCCAGGGATTAAACATTGGCACCAATACCTAACTAGGTCGCCGCTTAAAAGTGCCGCAGATATTAACCGCTTTCTGTCTGAAGTCGTAACCGCTCCATTCAAGACTCGGGCTATTGAAGGTTCAGTCAGTTCCTAATAATAATTCTGTGTAATGTTCAGACTTCTACCACACAACGTTCTGAGAGGGGAGGCATAAAGTGGGTCATTCGTCTCATTAGAATAGACGCGGATGTGGTGCTGTTCTGTGATTGTGCTATATACAACGGCACGCTGCTGCTGCGTGAAAGGTGCTGGAAATCGAGAGGATTAATTATGCAAATTTGTGCACACGGTGTTATGTGTGGAAATTTTGTTTGCAAATCCTGATGATGTCGATGTGATCCTGCCCGAGGAACGGCTCCTATAGTCTTTAGTTTCCCATCCCTAAGGTTACTCGATCGGGGTCGGAGCCCTATATGCAATAGTCAGCTGTCTACTAGACATGACCACCATCGCCAGAACCTCCTCGCATCAAGAAAGCACTACTGATGAAGCCAGCCGTGTCAGAGCAAGACGGTGAACCCTCCGCTACAAGGAAGAAGAACCGCGCCCCAAGAGCAGAAGTCATCATGCGACTCCATCTGACCGATACAATAAGTGCAAAGAGACAAAACCGGGCAAGTGCAACGGAGCTTCTCGCCTTTGGCAACACAAATGGATTCTTCCGTCCTAATACGTTAAACTTATGTGGTTAGACAAGTCGTATGTACATTATGTATTAGTAAAATATATTTATATATACGTGAGCCTTGTACTTATATTATTCACATCTCTCGTGTTTGTTTGTGTGTGGTGGTGGTGGGGGGGGGGGGGGAGTCGTGTCTAGAAACCTGGAGGGCCGCCTGAAGACAACAATCCAAGCAGATGACAGTGTCAGAATTGAGTGACTGTTTCAGATGGTACAAGGACATGGCTGAACCATTGTGGATACAATAAAGGAGTAATAGTCATAATAACACTGCTGAAATGGGAAGCACTTATGTGGTCTACAAGGTCTACGAATGAGCTCAGACACAAAACAAGAGCCGCTGCTTCTTCCATGTCGGACTGAATACCACAAAAATAGACACAAATGATTCGTGTGACAAGACGTCCACACAAAGACCTGAAGCAACTCCACGAAAGCCACATGGGGAATGGAGCAGTAGTGTTTTCTAGGACGGTGATTACAGTATAGGGGGAGCTCGGTTATCACAATCCTGGTTGACCACCTGAGGTATAAATGGTGCGACGGTTCTTAGCGAAAGCCAACGGCTCTTGGTAGTGAGGCTTAGGCTCCAGTTCACACTGTCGTGTAGATGATTTCTTTGAACCCTCACGTTGGTGTATGACTGGCTGCAGTACTGACCCACTTTGGCCATCTCCATGTATAGTGTATATGTAAAGACCAACTAGGACCTCGGGATCAGCGAGGGCAACTCATTACGACCTCCCTCTGAGCAATGATAAATACATATATATTTAGCTGCTCTTAAAGACCTTCTTGTCATGGGATGAGCTTATACATCGCCTTCCCCTTTCCACAACAATCTTTCTACGGCCCTCGGCTCCGATCCTATCGCACACGGGGGGAAGTAGAGCAGGTTTTATAGCCTTGTGGTACTGACTGGGGTGAGGAATCCGAGATTAGACACAAAGCAACGTATAACGTGACTCCTATATATAACAAATGCATAAATAAGATAAGGCTTGCATTTACACAACGCGGACGTAGACAACTCGTTACGTCCGACTCCATACAAGAACAAAAAAATACCGCGGCAAGGAACGCGTCCGCGTGGCGACATACAATGCTATGGCCGTAGCTGCCGACATATCCCTTTTATAATGGATAAACGCAACAACCTCATGAAAACACATAGAAAATAAGACAACGCTGTGAAAATAAATACCACGTAACGGGGTAAATCTTTCAAATATACGCAAGAAATGAATCCATAAAGCGTAAAAAAGCGGCCGTAGTGATGGCGAAACCAACGTCCCAGGCCACCTATTCAAACAATACAATGGTGGAGCCTACTACATGGAGGACTCGCTGCCATCTAAGTGCGTTATATATATCCCACCCAGTGGTTACCTAGTCACAGATAGATAAGTGCTTCCCATGTCATTCCATAGACTTACAGTATAGAGTCCCAGGGTCAGGGTGGCTTTCTTCCAAACACAGCGCCACCCCTGCCCCACGGCTTGTGTGCGGCACTGCATCTTATTTAAAGCTACTATATTAGAGTAACACGGTTTCTGGAAGAAAGCTTCCGACTTCTTGACGACCCTTCAATATCTCATTGTGGGAAAGTTCAATCCTGTTACAATATTATTCATCTTATAAGTTACGATTGTCAGTGGCAGAGCACTGAGGACCCTACAGAGAACCATCACTGACTCTTTTCTACCAGGTCAAATTGGTATTTGTAAATGTACACATCAGTCCACCATTGTGATAATATATCAGAAGTAAGGACCACCTTGGTTATCGTCCATCGTAAGTTTCGGATACTACCCGAAACGCACAGATATGAAGTTCCATACATAGTATTAAGGCCGTAGAGACCTTAACGATGATCACTATTCTATCTAATTCCTTTGAGCGGGACACATTGAGTGATTATTTATCGTGCGGCCTGTATACAGCACTCCTTTCTTCTCCGCCTGTACTTCTCGTGTCCATCAACTCTTGATTTGGTCTCCAACAGAACTGGATGCCGTGATGAGAAGGGGTGGCCTTGGCGTGCTGCTTCTTGTGAACCGCAAGATACTCTGGGTGAAGGAAGCTGTCTCCACACTGCAGGCAACTGTACAGAGGCTGAAGGTCGTGAGACTTCTGGTGTGCCTCCAGATTAGACATGAGGTTATAACGCCTCGGGCATTCTGTGCACTTGTAGGTACGCTTTCCTCGTGGAATCACTCGTTTCTCCTTGACTTCGTCATTCGATTCTGATTTTCGAGGACGGCCCCTGGCTCTTGGTGCTGCGTACTCTGCGCTTTGACTAGCATCTACGGTAATGCCTTGCCCCACATGACTCTTCAAATGATACAGCAGATTAGACTGTTGCCGAAAACGTTTGCCACAGCACTGGCACGCGTATGGCATCTCTCCGGTATGAGTGCGCAAGTGGATCATCAGACTGGTGCGTTGACTGAACTGCCGGTTGCACTCGTGACAGTGGTATGTCCGCTCACCGGAGTGGATGCGTTGGTGGACCAACAGGTTGGATTGGTGAGTAAATATTTTGTCACAAGCAGGACAGTGGAACTCTCCTTTAGCTCCATCATTTGGGGATGCAGCTGGGGATTCACTCTTTGAATTAGTCTCCATGTGGACCCAAGGATGGGCTTGCCCTGGAGAAGCCTCTATATCGGAGCTCATGCTAGGTTCAATCCCGGGGTCTAGTCTGGAAAGCAGCGGAGAGGTTGGCACATTCTCTGCAGTACAGTTTAGCTGCCCTTGCACAGTGTTTGTCTTTATATGATAAAGTAAGTTGGACTGCTGTCGGAATCGCCTCCGACACTGCAAACAGGAATATGGCATCTCGCCGGTGTGAGTCCTTAGGTGCACCATCAGACTGGTGCGCTGGCTGAACTGTTTACCACACTCCAAGCAGCGATAGGTCTTATCTCCTGAGTGAATGCGTTCATGGACCAAGAGGTTGGATTTATGGGTAAATGTCTTAAAGCAGCTGCCACACTTGTATGTACCTTCAGCGGATGACGACTGGGCGCCATTTATTTCTAAATTATCAGCGATGCACTCGCTACTGGAGGCAATGTCACCGAGGTGGATAGTCTGAGGTCCCTGGAACAGCTGCCCATTGTGATGCATTTGGTTTCCATCAAATGGAAGAAATCCTGATCGGATTGGAGCAGAGTTTGGGCTTAGAGTCATCCCGATGGTCTGAATATTTTTCCCATTTGGCTGTTCCTTATTTGCGTGCTTCCTTGGACGAGTTATGAGTTCATCCCCAAGAACATCCTCGTGATTCTTGAGATGTTGGATCAGATTTGACTGCTGTCTGAATCTCTTCTCACAAAGCCAACACTGGAAGGGCTTCTCCCCCGTGTGTATACGCAAGTGGACTATTAGGTTTGACTTGTTGTTGAAGTGCCTTGGACATTTCCAACACTTATGTACAGCTTTCCCCCCCATGGAGGCCCCTGCTGGTCCTTGTCCTATCCAGGTAATTTTTCTTGGTCTTCCTCTTCCTAGGACATGGAAAGGACCCTTTGGAGGTCCTGCCCCGCCTGATTGACTTCCAATTCTTTGATAAGAAATACTGTGTCCTGGCTGTGGGATTAGGTTGGACTCAAGGCTATTTAGCATGCCCGAGACATTGCTGCTGTCTGATCTTGCAGGTATCTTGAAATGTTGTGGAGGATAACCGTCATGATCCTGACGAGGAGATAGCATGTTCTCCGGATATGCATGTGGGAGGCCTCTATTAATGGGGTAGGAGACTTGAATCTCTCTACAATGCATGATGGCATTGGACTGCTCTACGTGGAGCTTCTGATGTAACAGAAGGCTGTGAGAGCTTGGGAACCACTTGGAACACTGGGTGCACTGGTAAGCCCTGACCTGGCTTTCTTCCATTCGCCCACCACCAATGTTTATCAGCTGGGGGCTATCTCGCTCAACATATTGACCAGACGGTCCGATCAGCTGGCCGGACATCTTTGTGTTCTGCTCATTTTCAGTGCTCACGTTGGCTTTTGGTTCTGCTGGTAAAGCATGGCTTTTCATGTGGTAAAGAAGATTGGACTGCTGGCGAAATCTCTTCCCACACTGAAGGCAAGCATATGGCATTTCCCCGGTGTGACCCCTTAAGTGAACCATGAGGCTGGTCCTTCGGGTGAAATGCTTACCACATTCTTGACAGCGATACGACCTATCCCCAGTGTGTATGCGCTGGTGCACCATGAGGTTGGACTGATGAGTGAAACGCTTGAAGCAGTGGCCGCAGACGTAGGGTCTTTTACATGATCCGGGGTCTTCTCCCTTGTCACCTTTAACAAATGGGACTTTGCTGCTCCACACTTCACTGCTGGATTCATCACCTTCCGATATCAGATACATGAAGGGGATGCCAGGTGCGGTGTTTTCCTCACTCCAGTCCACTCCATCCAGTTCCTCTACTCTCTGATGACTTTTCATGTGGTGGGTCAGGTTAGACTGTTGTCGGAAACTTCTATTGCATTTGTTGCAAGAGAATGGGGCTTCTCCGGTATGAGTACGTAGGTGGACGGTGAGACTGGTGCGTTGATTAAATTTTCGCCTACACACGTGACAAGAGAAGGGCTTCTCGCCAGTGTGTATGCGCAGATGCGTCACCAATGAGGACTGCTTGCAGAAGGTCTTATCGCACACTATACAACGATATCGCCTCCATTCTAGGACTGGAGTCGCCGGGTGATGCTGTGAAGCTTGCTGATCAGGGCGTCCCTCTTCGTTCCCGATAACCTGGAATTTATCTTGGTTGTGGGATTCTTGATGCTGCAGAAGTTCAGACAGATCTTGAAAGACAAAATTACAGAATGAGCACTGAAAGAGACCCCAGAACCTCTGGTTTGGTTGCTCTGAGGAGCTAGACTCTTTCCTCCTGTTCGTCTCCATGGTTTTGGATGCTTGTCCAACATTAGACCAACCATGTGGTCTACAGATCACTATGTTATCCTTCTCGAGCTTGCCAAAACTGGTTGGCAGTGGAGTGATCCCATGTAAGGCTGACTGTGCCGAGGTATCCTCCGCAGCTCCACTTATCTTGGTACCACCAGCTCTTTGTTCCACTCCCTCATCTTCTCGGTGTCTTCCCTTCTCCAAGAGAGGCGAGCTCTGCCCTGGAGGATAACTATATTCAACTGTGCTGCTGGCTGATGGGCACACTGGTTCAGCTGCCATCATGGGGTGGACATTTTTCTCCCGCCAGCTGTTGTCTGTGGTTTCGATCTCTGTGGCAATCAGAGTCCCCTGCGGAGTCTGTGAAGATGACTGGTCTTCAGGAAGCTTCCCCACCAGAGGGGCGAAGGATCTAGGTTCCTCTGTCGTTCCACTGCTCCAACATTCTGTAACTAAGAACAAGCGCAACAGTCAAAAGATTTCTGCAACACGGACGATGAAGATGGGTTTTCGGAACTAGATGAGCTGAACTTACTTTCCACACGACTGGCCCTGGCCTGGTTGTTCTCTTGGCCAAAGGGCTCTTCTGCAGTCTCCATTATTGAGAGAACATCAGGTTTGGACATCTGGAAGGTCTGAAAAAAAAATAAATGTAAAAGTATCATTAACAATGGCGTCTACCAGAGATGGCGCGATGCAAGCACATGTCACTGGTTATACACAATAGAGATCCGGTGGCTGGTTCTGGGTTTGGCTCGTGCTTCAGAAAGTCCAAAGGTAATGGTCAGATACCACAAACAACTATTCCCGGACAACCCCTTTAAGCTGCTCATAAAGAGTGCGATATATGATAACAAGTTGTTATAAGTACCTTTCTATAGCTGGGAACCTGATCCTCCCAGAGTATGGCCGAGACCCCTGCCCCACCCCAGAGTATGGCCGAGACCCCTGCCCCACCCCAGAGTATGGCCGAGACCCCTGCCCCACCCCAGAGTATGGCCGAGACCCCTGGCCCACCCCAGAGTATGGCCGAGACCCCGCCCCACCCCAGAGTATGCCGAGACCCCTGCCCCACCCAGAGTTATGGCCGAGACCCCTGCCCCACCCCAGAGTATGATTGGCCGAGACCCCTGCCCCACCCCAGAGTATGGCCGAGACCCCTGCCCACCCCCAGAGTATGGCGAGACCCCTGCCCCACCCCAGAGTATGGCCGAGACCCCTGCCCACCCCAAGTTGGCCAGGACCCCCTGCCCCCACCCAGAGGATGGCCGAGACCCCTGCCCCACCCCAAGTATGGCCTGACCCCTGCCCCACCCCAGAGTATGGCCTGACCCCTGCCCACCCCAGAGTTATGGCCGAACCCTCCCCACCCCGGTATGGCCCCGACCCCTTCAGACCATACCCAGGTTTCCGACGCCCTGCGACCCCTACCATCAGACCCGTACCTCCACCCAGTGTGCCCGACCCCTGCCACCCCCTCCAGACCAACCGTAACTATGCCGCCGCACCCCGCCTCTAATGGCCCTCCCCCAAGCCCCCCCACCCCCCCCCCCTGATGCTTGACCCTCTAGACCAGCTGTGGATGACGCCTCTCGACCAATCCCCCCAACCGTCATATGGCTGACCCCCCAACCTCTCCAGTACTACGGTATCTCTCTGTGGTGGAGAGGGCAACAGAGCTGTCCAGTGTTCCAGGAGTCTGCTAATGGCCTGCATCATGTCTCTCCCATGTATAATACAGGGATCTGCTGCCTTCAATGTAGCTAAGAAGCAATGATTTCTGTATCCCCGGCTCCTTCCACCTACAGTACACCGTATAGTTTCCATAAGGCAACTTCAGTGGCTCAGCAGTTGTAGCTTCTTCTCTTGTCGGGGGAGAGCTCTCCATTGATACGACATATTGGGATTTTCAGGAGTGTTGTAAAGCCAAGTAGAAGAGTGCGGCTCACACACGATACACAGAGGCGACTACTGCACATGAGGGGCGACACACTGTATACAGAGAAGGCTTCTTTCCCAATTCATATGCATATGTGATGATGTCACCAGTGATTAACCCGTCTCCCTCCAATAGTATTTACATTTCATCTCCGGGATACAGAACAGATTCAGAAAGGGAAACAAGTAACATCAGAGTGAATGAAAGGCCACATGGATGAAGAGATCAAAGCGTCGCAGCATATGGTCTAATTAACCGCCTCCTATAGAACTCCCTTCACTGCAATTTCCTACAGAAAAATCCAAAAAGAGTTCGCCTTCCTCGGTTTTAATCGAAGCATCTGTATTACTGACAGAACGGACAACGAAAACTACAATAGAGAACATGAATTATATCATATACATCTGACGAAGCAAGAAGCGAGGATACACAGTACAATACACTAATACTGCCAATACTGTATTATACTCCAGAGCTGCACTCACTATCTCTGCTGCTGGTGCAGTCACTGTGTACATCATAACATTACTTATCCTGTACTGATCCTGAGTTACATCCTGTATTATACCCCAGAGCTGCACTCAATTCTGCTGCTGTTGCAGTCACTGTGTACATACATGACATTACTTATCCTGTAACTGATCCTGATTACATCCTGTATTATCACTCCAGAGCTGCACTCCTTATTTCGCTGCTGTGCAGTCACTGTGTCCATACCTGACATTACTATCCGTAACTGATCCTGAGTTACAATCCTGTATTAATACTCCAGAGCTGCACTCCTATTCTGCGCTGGTGCTGCACTGTGTAACATACTGACATTACTTATACCTGTACTGATCCTGAGTTACATCCGTATTATACACCCAGAGCTGCACTCACTATTTTGTGCTGGTGCAGTCACGTGTACATACATGACATTACTTATCCTTACTGATCCTGAGTTACATCCTGTTTATACCCCAGGCTGCACTCACATATTCTGCTGCTGGTGCAGTCACTGCGGTACATACATGACTTACTTATCCTGTACTGATCCTGAGTTACATCCTGTATTATACCCCAATCTGCACTCACATTCTGCTGCTGTGTACAGTCACTGTGTACATACATAACATTACTTATCCTGTACTGATCCTGAGTTACATCCTGTAGTTATACTCCAGAGCTGCACTCACTATTCTGCTGCTGGTGCAGTCCACTGTGTACATACCATGACTTACTTATCCTGTACTGATCCTGAGTTACATCCTGTAGTATACTCCAAGCTGCACCACCTATTCTGCTGCTGTGTCAGTCACTGTGTACATCATAACATTACTGTCTCCTGTACTGATCCTGAGTTTACTCCTTATTATACCCCGGAAGCTGCACTCACTATTCTGCTGCTGGTGCAGTCACTGTGTTACATACATGACATTACTTATCCTGTACTATCCTGAGTTACATCGCGGTTCTTATACCCCAGAGCTGCACCTCCTATTCTGCTGGTGCAGTCACTGTGTACTACATGACATTACTTTATCCTGTACTGATCCTGAGTTACATCCTGATTATACTCCAGAGCTGCACTCACTATTCTGCTGGCTGGACAGTCACTGGTACATACATAACATTACTTACCTGTGTACTGATCCTGAGTTACATCCTGTATTATACCCCAGAGCTGCTCTCACTATTCGTGCTGCTGGTACAGTCACTGTGTACATACATAACATTACTTATCCGTGTACTATCCTGAGTTAACATCCTGTATTATACCCAGAGCTGCTCTCCACTATTCTGCTGCTGGTAAGTCCCTGTGTACATCATGACAGTATTATCTGTACTGATCCTATTACATCCTGGTATTATACCCCGAGCTCCTCAACTTCTTCTGCTGGTACAGTCGCTGTGTACTACATAACATACTTATCCTTACTGATCCTGAGTTACATCCGTATTATACCCAGAGCTGCACTCACTTCCTGCTATCTGCTACGTGCGTCACTGTGTACATACATGACTTACTTTATCCTGTACTGATCCTGAGTTACAATCCTGTTTATAACCCCCGAGCTCACTCACTATTCTGCTGCTGGTGCAGTCACTGTGTACATACATGACATTACTTATCCTGTACTGATCCTAGTTTACATCCTGTATTATACCCCAGAGCTGCACTCACTATTCTGCTTCGTTACATCACTGTGTACATCTAACATTACTTATCCTGTACTGATCCTGAGTTACATCCTGTATGTATACTCCAGAGCTGCACCACATTCTGCTGCTGGTGCGTCAACTGTGTACATACATACATTACTTACCTGTACTGATCCTGAGTTCAATCCTGTTTATACCCCAGAGCTGCACTCACTATTCTGCTACTGGTGCAGTCACTGTGTACTACATGACTGTACTTTCCTGTACTGATCCTGAGTTACATCCTGTTTATTATAACCCCCAGAGCTGCACTCACTATTCTCGCTGCTGGTGCAGTCACTGTGTACACTCCATGACATTACTTATCCTGTACTGATCCTGATTACATCCTGTATTAATACTCCCAGAGCTGCACCACTATTTGCCGGCTGGTACAGTCACTGTGTACATACATACATTACTTATCCTGTACTGATCCTGAGTTTACATCCTGTATTATTACCCCCAGAGCTGCACTCACTATTCTGCTACTGGTGCAGTCCTGTGTACATACATGACATTACTTAATCCTGTACGATCCTGAGTTACATCTGTTATTATACCCAGAGCTGCACTCACTAATCTGCTGTATTATACTCCGAGCTGCACTCACTATTCTGCTGCTGGTGCAGTCACTGTGTACATACATGACATTACTTACCCTGTACTGATCCTGAGTTACATCCTGTATTATACCCCAAAGCTTGCACTCACTATTCTGCTGCTGGGTGCCATTCACTGTGTCCATTGATACGACATATTGGGATTTCAGGAGTGTTGTAAAGCCAAGTAGAAGAGTGCGGCTCACAACACGACTACACAGAGGCGACTACTGCACATGAGGGGCGACAACACTGTATAACAGAGAAGGCTTCTTCCCCAATTCATATGCAGATGTGATGATGTCACCAGTGATTAACCCCGTCTCCTCCAATAAGTTTTACATTTCATCTCCGGGATACAGAACAGATTCAGAAAGGGAAACAAGTAACATCAGAGTGAATGAAAGCCACATGGATGAAGAGATCAAAGCGTCGCAGCATATGGCTCTAATTAACCGCCTCCTATAGAACATCCCTTACAGCAGTGCAGAAACAGGCATGGGGAAGCGGAGGCCAAGGAAGACCAATTGGCCCTCATAAAGAGTCCAACCCAGACCCGCGGTGCAATCGCTTCCCACGGACAGACACTTATAAATCATCAACATATGACGCTGTTCTGGGGGTCCCTTCAACTATAGTCCCCAATTATAAAGATCTCTCCAAGCAGCAAAATCAAAAACTCTTTCGCTTTTGAGTCGTCTCAACAGCTACCGGTCCTGTCAAAACCCTCTCGATAACATTGCCTCTCAAACCGATAATCTGTTTCACAGCACACGTAAAGTGAACTGTACGTCAGCTATTTCGATTACCTCTAGTGGTGGATAGGAACCTGTAAAGTTCTCTAGCTTATCAAACCATAAAACCAAAATAAATTGACTTTACACGGACAAAGAATTCTCCCAGGGATAAACTTGCACCACTACCTAACTAGGTCCCGCTTAAAGTGCCGCAGATATTAACCGCTTTCTGTCGAAGTCGTAAAACCGCTCCATTCAAGACTCGGCTATTGAAGGTTCAGTCAGTTCCTAATAATAATTCTGTGTAATGTTTCAAGACTTCTACCACCAACGTTCTGCGAGAGGAGCATAAAGTGGGTCATTCGTCCTCATTAGAATAGACCGCGGATGTGGGTGCTGTTCTGTGTTGTGCTATACAACGGCAGGCTGCTGCTGCGTGAAAGTGCTGAAATCGAGAGGATTTAATTTGCAAATTTGTGCACACGTGTTAGTGTTGAAATTTTGTTTGCAAATCCTGATGATGTGCGATGTGGATCCTGCCCGAGGAACGGCTCCTTAGTCTTTAGTTTCCCATCCCTAAGGTTACTCGATCGGGATCGGAGCCCTATATGCAATAGTCAGCTGTCTACTAGACATGACCACCATCGCCAGAACCTCCTCGCATCAAGAAAGCACTACTGATGAAGCCAGCCGTGTCAGAGCAAGACGGTGAACCCTCCGCTACAAGGAAGAGAACCGCGCCCCAAGAGCAAAGTCATCATGGCGACTCCATCTGACCGATACAATAAGTGCAAAGAGACAAAACGGGCAAGTGCAACGGAGCTTCTCTCTCTCGCCTTTGGCAACACAAATGGATTCTTCCGTCCTAATACGTTTAAACTTATGTGGTAGACAAGTCGTATGTTACATTATGTATTAGTAAATAAGTTTATAATAGTGAGCCTTGTACTTATATTATTCACATCTCTCGTGTTTGTTGTGTGTGGTGTGGTGGGGGGGGGGGCAGTCGTGTCTAGACCCTGGAGGGCCCCTGAAGACAACAATCCAAGCGATTGACAGTGTCAGAATTGAGTGACTGTTTCAGATGGTACAGGGACATGGCTGAACCATTGTGGATACAATAAAGGAGTAATATAGTCATAATAACACTGCTGAAATGGAAGCACTTATGGTGGTCTACAAAGGTCTACGAATGAGCTCAGACACCAACCAAGAGCCGCTGCTCTTCTCCATGTCGGACTGAATACCACAAAATATACCACAATGTTCGTGTGACAAGACGTCCACACAAAGACCTGATAGCAACTCCACGAAAGCCACATGGGAATGGAGCAGTAGTGTTTTCTAGGACGGTGATTACAGTAATAGGGGGAGCTCGGTTATCACAATCCTGGTTGACCACCCTGAGGTATAAATGGTGCGACGTTCTTATCAGAAAGCCAACGGCTCCTTGGTAGTGAGGCTTAGTGCTCCAGTTCACACTGTCGTGTAGATGATTTCTTTGAACCCTCACGTTGGTGTATTACTGGCTGCAGTACTGACCCCTTTGGGCCCATCTCCATGTATAGTGTATATGTAAAGACCACTAGGACCTCGGGACAGCTGAGGGCAACTCATTACGACCTCCCTCTGAGCAATGATTAATACCTATAAAGTTTAGCTGCTCTTAAAGACCTTCTTGTCATGGGATAGCTTATACATTCGCCTTCCCCTTTCCACAACAATCTTTCTACGCCCTCGGCTTCCGATCCTATCGCACACGGGGGAAGTATGAGCAGGTTTTATAGCCTTGTGGTACTGACTGGGTGAGGATCCGAGATTAGACAACAAAGCACGTATAACGTGACTCCTATATATAACAATGCATAAATAAGATAAGGCTTGCGATTTACACAACGCGACGAGAGCAACTCTTACGTCCGACTCCATACAGAACAAAAAATACCGCGTCAGGAACGCGTCCGCGTGGCCATCACAATGCTATGGCGTAGCTGCCTACATATTCCCTTTTATATGGATAAACGCAACAACCTCACTCATGAAAACACATAGAAAATAAGACAACGCTGTGAAAATAAATACCACGTAACGGGGTAATCTTTCAAATATACGCAAGAATGCATCCATAAAGCGTAAAAGCGTGCCGTAGTGATGCGAAACCACGTCCCAGGCCACCTATTCAACAATACAATGGTGGAGCCTACTACAATGGAGGACTCGCTGCCATCTAAGTGCGTTATATATATCCACCCAGTGGTTCCCTAGTCACAGATAGATAAGTGCTTCCCATAGTCATTCCAATAGGCTTACATATAGAGTCCCAGGTCAGGGTGGCTTTCTTCCCAACAACAAGGCGCCCCCCCTGCCCCACGGCTTTGTGTGCGGCACTGCATCTTATTTAAAGCTACTATATTAGAGTAACCAACGGTTTCTGGAAGAAAGCTTCCGACTTCTTGACGACCCTTCAATTCTCATTGTGGAAAGTTCAATCCTGTTACAATATTAATTCTCTTATAAGTTACGATTGTCAGTGTGCAGAGCACTGAGTGACCCTACGAGTAACCACCATCACTGACCTCTTTTCTACCAGGTCAAATTGGTATTTTGTAAAATGTACAACCTCAGTCCAACCCTTGTGATAATTATCAGAAGTAAGGACCACCTTGGTATCGTCCATCGTAAGTTCGGAATACTACCCGAAACGCACGATATGAATTCCTAATAGTATTAGGCCGTAAGACCTTAACGTGATCACTATTCTATCTAATTCCTTTGGAGCGGGACACCATTGAGTGATTATTTATCGTGCGGCCTGTATACAGCACTCCTTTCTTCTCGCCTGTACTTCTCGTGTCCATCAACTCTTGATTTGGTCTCCAACAACTGGATGCCGTGATGAGAAGGGGTGGCCTTGGCGTGCTGCTCTTGTGAACCCAAGATACTCTGGGTGAGGAAGCTGTCTTCCACACTGCAGCAGCAACTGTAACAGAGTGCTGAGGTCGTGAGACTTCTGGTGTGCTCGATTAGACATGAGGTCTATAACGCCTCGGGCATTCTGGGCACTTGTAGGTACGCTTTCCTCGTGAACACGTCGTTTCTTCTCTTCCCTTGACTTTCGGTCATTCGATTCTGATTTCGAGGACGGCCCCTGGCTCTTGTGCTGGCGTACTCTGCGCTTTGACTAGCATCTACGGTAATGCCTGCCCCCACATGACTCTTCAAATGATAACGATCGATTAGACTGTTGCCGAAAAACGTTTGCCACAGCAATGGCACGCGGTATGGCACTCTCTCCGGTATGAGTGCGCAAGTGGTCATCAGACCTGGGGTGGCGTTGACTGAACTCTGCCGTTGCAACTCGTGACGTGGTAATGTCCCTCGACGAGGTGGATGCGTTGGGGACGCAACATGGTTGGATTGTGAGAAGTATTTTGTCCAAGCAGGACATGGAACTCTCCTTTAAGCTCCATCATTTGGGGATGCAGCTGGGGATCACTCTTTGAATTAGTCTCCATGTGGACCCCAAGGATGGGCTTGCCCTGGAAAGCCTCTATATCGGAGCTCATGCTAGGTGTTCAAATACCCGGGGTCTAGTCTGGAAAGCGCGGAGAGGTTGGCACATTCTCTGCAGTACATTTTAGCTGCCCTTGCCAGTGTTTGTCCTTTATATGATAAGTAAGTTGGAGCGGCTGTCGGAATCGCCTCCGACACTGCAAACAGGAATATGGCATCGTCGCCTGTGAGTCCTTAGTTGCACCATCAGACTGGTGCGCTGGCTGAACGGTTTTTACCACACTCCTCAAGCAGCCGATAGGTCTTATCTCCCTGAGTGAATGCGTTCATGGACCAGAGGTTGGATTTATGGGTAATGTCTTAAGCAGCTGCCACACTTGTAGTACCTTCAACGATGACGACTGGGCCGCCATTTATTCCTAAATTATCAGCGATGCACTCGCTACTGTAGGCATGTCCACCGAGGTGGATAGTCTGAGGTCCCTGGAAACAGCTGCCCATTGTGATGCATATTTGGTTTCCATCAAGGAAGAAATCCTGATCGATTGGAGCAGAGTTTGGGCTTAGAGTCATCCCGATGGTCTGAATATTTTTCCCATTTGGCTGTTCCTTATTTGCGTGCTTCCTTGGACGAGTTTATAGTTCATCCCAAGAACATCCTCGTGATTCTTGAGATGTTGGATCAGATTTGACTGCTGTCTGAATCTCTTCTCCACAAAGCCAACACTGGAAGGGCTTCTCCCCCGTTGTGTATACGCAAGTGGACTATTAAGGTGTTACTTTGTTGTAAGTGCCTTGGACATTTCCAACACTTGTACAGCTTTCCCCCCCATGGAGCCCCTGCTGGTCTTGTCCATCCAGGTAATTTTTCTTGGTCTTCCTCTTCCTGGACATGGAAAGGACCCTTTGGAGGTCCTGCCCCGCCTGATTGTACTTCCAATTCTTTGATAAGAAATACTGTGTCCTGGCTGTGGGATTAGGTTGGACTCAACGGCTAATTTAGCATCCCGAGACATTGCTGCTGTCTGATCTTGCAGGTATCTTGAAATGTTGTGGAGATAACCGTCATGATCCTGACGAGGAGATAGCATGTTCTCTCCGGATATGCATTGGGAGGGAGGCCTCTATTAATGGGTAGGAGACTTGAAATCTCTCTACAATGCATGATGGCATTGGACTGCTCTACGTGGAGCTTCTGAGTGTAACAGAAGGCTGTGAGAGCTTGGGACCACTTGTAACACTGGTGCACTGGTAAGCCCCTGACCTGGCTTTTTCTTCCATTCGCCCACCACCAATGTTTTCAGCCTGGGTCTAATCTCCGCTCAACATATGGACCAAGACGGTCCCGATCAGCTCCGGGACATCTTTGTTTCTGCTCATTTTCAGTGCTCACGTTGGCTTTTGGTTCTGCTGTGAAAGCATGGCTTTTCATGTGGTAAAGAAGATTGGACTGCTGGCGAAATCTCTTCCCACACTGAAGCAACATATGGCATTTTCCGCGGTGTGACCCTTAAGTGAACCATGAGGGGTGCCTTTCGGTGAAATGCTTACCACATTCTTGACAGCGATATGACCTATTCCCCAGTGTGGTATGCGCTGGTGCACCATAGGTTGGACTGATGAGTGACCGCTTGAAGCAGTGGCCGCAGACTAGGGTCTTTTACATGATCCGGGTCTTCTCCTTGTCACCTTTAACAAATGGGCTTTTGCTGCTCCCACACTTCACTTGCATGGCTTATCTACACACCTTCCGATATCAGATACATGAAGGGGATGCCAGGTGCGGTGTTTTCCTCACTCCAGTCACTCCATCCATTCCTCTACCTCTGATGATTTTCATGTGGTGGGTCAGGTTAGACGTTGGTCGGAAACTTCTATTGCATTTGTTCAAGAGAATGGGGCTTCTCCGGTATGAGTACGTAGGTGGACGGTGAGACTGGTACGTTGATTAATTTTCGCCTACACACGTGACAAGAGAAGGGCTTCTCGCCAGTGTGTATGCGCAGATGGTCCACCAATGAGGACTGCTTGCAGAAGGTCTTATCGCCACACTAACACGATATCGCCTCCATTCTAGGACTGGAGTCGCCGGGTGAGTCGTGAAGCTTTGCTGATCAAGGCGTCCTCTTCGTTCCCGATAACATGGAATTTATCTTGGTTGTGGGATTCTTGGATGCTGCAGAAGTTCAGACAGATCTTGAAAGACAAATTACAGAATGAGCACTGAAAGAGACCCAGAACCTCTGGTTTGGTGCTCTGAGGAGCTAGACTCTTTCCTCCTTTTCGTCTCCATGTTTTTGGATGCTTGTCCAACATTAAGACCAACCATGTGGTCCTACAGATCCTATGTTATCCTTCTCGAGCTGCCAAAACTGGTTGGCAGTGGAGTGATCCCAGGCAAGGCTGACTGTTGCCGAGGTATCCTCCGCAGCTCCACTTTATCTTGGTACCACCAGCTCTTTGTTTCACGGCCCCTCATCTTTCTCGTGTCGTCCTTCTCCAAAGAGGCGAGCTCTGCCCTGGAGGGATAACTATATTCAACTGTGCTGCTGGGCTGATGGGCACACTGGTTCAGCTTGCCATCATGGGTGTGGACATTTTTCTCCCGCCAGCTGGGTTGTCTCTGTGGTTCTATCTCTGTGGCAATCAGAGTCCCCTGCGGAGTCTGTGAAGATGACTGGCTTCAGAAGCTTCCCCACCAGAGGGGCGAAGGATCTAGGTTCCTCTGTCGTTCCACTGCTCCAACATTCTGTAATAAGAACAGCGCACAGTCCAAAAGATTTTCTTTCTTTCTGCCACACGGACGATGAGATGGTTTTTCGGAACTATATGAGCTGAACTTACTTTCCACACGACTGGCCTGGCCTGGTTTGTTCTCTTGGCCAAAGGGCTCTTCGCAGTCTCCATTATTGAGAGAAATCAGGTTTGGTGACATCTGGAAGGTCTGAAAAAAAAATAAATGTAAAAGTATCATTAACAATGGCGTCTACCAGAGATTGGCGCGATGCAGCACTGTCACTGGTATACACAATAGAGTCCGGTGGCCTGGTTCTGGGTTTGGCTCGTGCTTCAAGAAGTCCCAAAGGTATGGTCAGATACCACAAACAACTATTCCCTGGACAACCCCTTTAAGCTGCGCATAAGAGTGCGATATATGATAACAAGTTGTTATAAGTACCTTTCTATAGCTGGGAACCTGATCCTCCCAGAGTATGGCCGAGACCCCTGCCCCACCCCAGAGTATGGCCGAGACCCCCTGCCCCACCCCAGATATATGGCCGAGACCCCTGCCCCACCCCAGAGTATGGCCGAGACCCCTGCCCCACCCTCCAGAGTATGGCCGAGACCCCTGTCCCCACCCCAGAGTATGGCCGAGACCCCCTGCCCACCCCAGAGTATGGCCGAGACCCCTGCCCCACCCCATAGTATTGCCGAGACCCCTGCCCCAACCCCAGATTAATGGCCGAGACCGCCCTGCCGACCCCTGCCCCCACCCCAGAGTATGGCCGAGACCCTGCCCCACCCAGAGTATGGCCGAACCCCCTGCCCACCCCAGAGTATGGCCAGACCCCCCGCCCCCACCCCAAAGTAATGGCCTCAGACCCCTGCCCCACCCCAGAGTATGGCCTCCGACCCCTGCCCCACCCCAGTATCTCCGCCCCTGCCCCACCCCAGGATGTGCCTCCCGACCCCTCCACCATACGTGGCCGCGCCTCGACCCCATACCAGACCTATTTTCCTGATGCCGACCCCTCCACCCCGTACTATCCGACCGCTGCACCCCCCCAGACCGTAACTATGGCCGACTCCTCTAAGCCCCCCCCCCCCCCCCCCTGATGCTGACCCCTCTAGACCAGCTGTGGATGACGCCTCGACCAATCCCCCCACCGTCATATGGCTGACCCCCCAACCTCTCCAGTACTACGGTATCTCTCTCTGTGGTGGAGAGGTGCAAACAGAGCTGTCCAGTGTTCCAGGAGTCGCTAATGGCCTGCATCATGTCTCTCCCATGTATCAGTACAGGGATCTCTGCCTTCAATGTAGCTAAGAAGCAATGATTTCTGTATCCCCGGCTCCTTCCACCTACAGTACACGATAGTTCCATAAGGCAACTTCAGGCTCAAGCAGTTGTAGCTTCTTCTTCTCCGTCGGGGGAGAGCTCTCCATTGATACGACATATTGGGATTTTCAGGAGTGTTGTAAAGCCAAGTAGAGATGGCGGCTCACACACGACTACACAGAGGCGACTACTGCACATGAGGGGCGACAACACTGTATACCAGAGAAGGCTTCTTCCCCAATTCATATGCGTATGTGATGATGTCCACCAGTGATTAACCCCGTCTCCCTCCAAAATTTTTTACATTTCATCTCCGGGATCCGAACAGATTTCAGAAAGGGAAACAGTAACATCAGAGTGAATGAAAGGCCACATGGATAAGAGATCAAAGCGTCGCAGCCCCCCCCCCCCCCCCCTGATGCTATGACCCCTCTAGACCAGGCTGTGGATGACGCCTCTGACCAATCCCCCCAACCGTCATATGGCTGACCCCTCCAACCTCTCCAGTACTACGGTATCTCTCTGTGGTGGAGAGGTGCAAACAGAGCTGTCCAGTGTTCCAGGAGTCGCTAATGGCCTGCATCATGTCTCTCCCATGTATAAAGTACAGGGATCTGCCTTCAATGTAGCTAAGAAGCAATGATTTCTGTATCCCCGGCTCCTTCCACCTACAGTACACGATATAGTTCCATAAGGCAACTTCAGGCTCAGCAGTTGTAGCTTCTTCTCTGTCGGGGGAGAGCTCTCCATTGATACGACATATTGGGATTTCAGGAGTGTTGTAAAGCCAAGTAGAAGAGTGCGGCTCACAACACGACTACACAGAGGCGACTACTGCACATGAGGGGCGACACACTGTATAACAGAGAAGGCTTCTTTCCCCAATTCATATGCATATGTGATGATGTCACCAGTGATTAACCCCGTCTCCTTCCAATAGATTTTACATTTCATCTCCGGGATCAGAACAGATTCAGAAAGGGAAACAAGTAACATCAGAGTGAATGAAAGGCCACATGGATGAGAGATCAAAGCGTCGCAGCATATGGCTCTAATTAACCGCCTCCTATAGAACTCCCTTCACTGCAATTTCCTACAGAA
The DNA here is from genome assembly GCA_019512145.1 of Engystomops pustulosus. Lineage (NCBI taxonomy): Eukaryota > Metazoa > Chordata > Amphibia > Anura > Leptodactylidae > Engystomops > Engystomops pustulosus. The sequence continues at coordinate 113,589 of WNYA01000270.1, read as the reverse complement.
AAATCCAAAAAGAGTTGCTTCCTCGGTTTTAATCGAAGCATCTGTATTACTGACAGAACGGACAACGAAAACTACAATAGAGAACATGAATTATATCATATACATCTGACTGGAAGCAAGAGCGAGGATACACAGTAAATACACTATACTGCCAATACTGTATTATACTCCAGAGCTGCACTCACTTTCTGCTGCTGGTGCAGTCATGTGTACATCATAACATTACTTATCCTGTACTGATCCTGAGTTAATCCTGTATTATACCCCAGAGCTGCACTCATATTCTGCTGCTGTGTGCAGTCACTGTGTACATACATGACATTACTTATCCTGTACTGATCCTGATTACATCCTGTATTATCCTCCAGAGCTGCACTCACTTATTTCGCTGCTGTGCAGTCACTGTGTCATACCTGACATTACTTATCCGTAACTGATCCTGAGTTACAATCCTGTATTATACTCCAGAGCTGCACTCCTATTCTGCGGCTGGTGCTGCACTGTGTACATACATGACATTACTTATATCCTGTACTGATCCTGAGTTACATCCGTATTATACACCCAGAGCTGCACTCACTATTTGCTGCTGGTGCAGTCACGTGTACATACATGACATTACTTTATCCTTACTGATCCTGAGTTTACATCCTGTATTATACCCCAGCTGCACTCACACTATTCTGCTGCTGGTGCAGTCACGAGGTACATACATGACTTACTTATCCTGTACTGATCCTGAGTTACATCCTGTATTATACCCCAATCTGCACTCACATATCTGCTGCTGTGTACAGTCACTGTGTACATACATAACATTACTTATCCTGTACTGATCCTGAGTTACATCCTGTAGTTATACTCCAGAGCGCACTCACTATTCTGCTGCTGGTGCAGTCCACTGTGTACATACCTGACTTACTTCATCCTGTACCTGATCCTGAGTTACATCCTGTAGTATACTCCATAGCTGCACCACCTATTCTGCTGCTGTGTGCAGTCACTGTGTACATCATAACATTACTTCTCCTGTACTGATCCTGAGTTACTCCTTGTATTATACCCCGGAGCTGCACTCACTATTCTGCTGCTGGTGCAGTCCTGTGTACATACATGACATTACTTATCCTGTACTGATCCTGAGTTACATCGCTTCTTATACCCAGAGCTGCACCTCCTATTGCTGCTGGTGCAGTCACTGTGTACATACATGACATTACTTATCCTGTACTGATACTGAGTTACATCCTGATTATACTCCAGAAGCTGCACTCACTATTCTGCTGGCTGGTACAGTCACTGGTACATACATAACTTACTTACCGTGTACTGATCCTGAGTTACATCCTGTATTATACCCCAGAGCTGCTCTCACTATTCGCTGCTGCTGGTACAGTCACTGTGTACATACATAACATTAACTTATCCGTGTACTATCCGATTAACATCCTGTATTATACCCAGAGCTGCCTCTCCACTATTCTGCTGCTGGTAGTCCCTGTGTACATCATGACATATTATCTGTACTGATCCTAATTACATCCTGTATTATACCCCGAGCTCACTCAACTTCTCTGCTGGTACAGTCGCTGTGTACTACATAACATACTTATCCTTATGATCCTGAGTTACATCCGTTATTATACCCAGAGCTGCACTCACATTTCTGCTATCTGCTACTGTGCGTCACTGTGTACATACATGACCATTACTTTATCCTGTACTGATCCTGAGTTACAATCCTGTTTATAACCCCCGAGCTGCACTCACTATTCTGCTGCTGGTGCAGTCACTGTGTACATACATGACATTACTTATCCTGTACTGATCCTAGTTACATCCTGTATTATACCCCAGAGCTGCACTCACTATTCTGCTTCGTACATCACTGTGTACATACCTAACATTACTTATCCTGTACTGATCCTGAGTTACATCCTGTATGTATACTCCCAGAGCTGCACTCACTATTTGCTGCTGGCGTCAACTGTGTACATACATGACATTACTTACCTGTACTGATCCTGAGTTACAATCCTGTATTATACCCAGAGCTGCACTCACTATTCTGCTACTGGTGCAGTCACTGTGTACCTACATGACTTACTTTCCTGTACTGATCCTGAGTTACATCCTGTATTATTATACCCCCAGAGCTGCACTCACTATTCTCGCTGCTGGTGCAGTCACTGTGTACATCACATGACATTACTTATCCTGTATGATCCTGAGTTTACATCCTGTATTATACTCCAGAGCTGCACTCACTATTTGCCGGCTGGTACAGTCACTGTGTACATACATACCATTACTTATCCTGTACTGATCCTGAGTTACATCCGTATTATTACCCCCAGAGCTGCACTCACTATTCTGCTACTGGTGCAGTCACTGTGTACATACATGACATTACTTAATCCTGTACGATCCTGAGTTACATCCTGTTATTATACCCAGAGCTGCACTCACTAATCTGCTGTATTATACTCCGAGCTGCACTCACTATTCTGCTGCTGGTGCAGTCACTGTGTACATACATGACATTACTTACCCTGTACTGATCCTGAGTTACATCCTGTATTATACCCCAAAGCTTGCACTCACTATTCTGCTGCTGGTGTCAGTCACTGTGT
>WNYA01000270.1:0-107670 GCA_019512145.1 Engystomops pustulosus | reverse complement strand
GAGTTTCCTCGACATAGTCCTGATCTCCCACATTCCCAGACCCCACCGGCGAATCGCCTTCAGAACCGGGGTAGCGTAACAGTTGGAAGAACAGACTGTACACCCGAGTCCAGAGGGGTTCTGGCAACATGCACACACTGCCCAGATATATCAGCAACGGGAGCAGGTAAGTTTTAATCAGGTTCACCTTTTCCCTGACAGTCAAAGACCAAACCTTCCACTGGTCCACCCTCTGAGCGTCGATCTTAAGCCTGCCGTGCAGTCACTGTGTACATATATGACATTACTTATCCTGTACTGATCCTGAGTTACATCCTGTATTATACCCCAGAGCTGCACTCACTATTCTGCTGCTGGTGCAGTCACTGTGTACATACATGACATTACTTATCCTGTACTGATCCTGAGTTACATCCTGTATTATACCAATCGGGGACCGAGCGTGGGAAGCGACACATGAACGGATATCGGGGGGGCAGGATTCTTAGGGATCCCTCGCACAGCGCATTATACCATGGACAATGCACTTACAGACACCAGAATGAAGACGATGAAGTCCGGGGGACCGGAGCGGAGAAGAAAGAAGAAGCGACACATGCCCAGGGATATCGGGCACACGATCGTAGTGACTCCCCGCACAGCACATTATCCACGGACAATGCACTTACATGCACCAGGAAGAAGAAGGTGAACTCCGGCGGACTGAGCGGGGAAGCGACCACATGCCGGATATGGGCAACGATCTTAGTGACTCCCCGCCACAGCACATTATACACGGACAATGCAATTACATGCACCAGGAAGAAGAAGTCATTCGAATGAATCCAGGGGACTGAGCGGGAAGCGGACACATGCCCAGGGATTTATCGGGCAAACGATTAGTGATCTCCCCGCACAGCCCACATTATACCACGGACAATGCACTTACATGCCACCAGAAGAAGAAGGTGAACTACGGGGACTGAGCGGGGGAAAGCGACCATGAGGATAAAGGTGACCGCAGGATCTTAGGCACTCCCCGCCACAGCACATTATACACGCGACAATGACATTACTTGCACAGGAGAAGAAGGTGAACTCCGGGAGACTGAGCGGGGAAGCTGACACAGGCGGAGGGTTGTATCGGGATAGCACGATCTTAGTGACTCCCCGCACAGCACAGTATACAACGGACAATGCACTTAAATGCACCGGAAGAAGGCTTGAACTCGGGGGACCCCATGAGCGGAGAGAAGCGACAAATGCCCGGGATTATAGGGCGCACGATCTTAGTGACTCCGCCACAGCCGCATTATACTTACGGACAAATTCCTCTCAACCTTTGCCACTTACATTGCCACCAGGAAAGAAGGTGAACCTCGGGGACTGGCGGGGAAGTGACACAGGCCGGATATCGGGAGAACGATACTTAGGGACTACCGCACACCGCCTAACATGAGACAATGCAACTTACAGCACCAGGAAGAAGAGGTGAACTACTGGGACCTGAGTGGGGGAAGCGACCAATGCAGGATATCGGGCGAGGATCGTGAGACGCCCGCCAAGCGATCTACACGGACAAACCAATGCACCAGGAAGAAGAAGGTGACCCCGGGGCCTGAGACGGGGAAGCGACACAGGAAGGAAGCGAACATGCAGGATGATATCGGTGCGCACGATCTTAGTGACTCCCCGCACAGCGCATTATACCCGGACAATGCACTCTTCATGCCACCAGGAAGAAGAAGGTGAATCGGGCCCTGAGCGGGGGGAAGACGACACATGCCAGGCTATCGGGCGCACGATCTAGGAATCGACACGGGCACGTGCCATTTCGTGCATTGAAAAAAACGCAAAAAAACTAAATAGACAAATTGAACATAAATTTGAATGAAAAACGGACAACAATAAACCTTGTATTGGATGCAGAATTTCCTGAGGATTCTTCAGCATGACAATCCGCCAACGTGATGACTACTTGTTGATGTCAGTTTGAAATTTATGGGTGGTCCAGAAACGGGAAAAACACGGCGACTCTTTTTACCAAATCATTGTGGCCCAGCCCACAGATTAAAGATCACATCTTCTAATGATGAAGCCTGCTTTAACTGAAACGCCTCAAAGCTGCAGTACAACACAGGACCTGAGTAGGAGCTTGTGGCGGTTGTGCCTGAGAAAGAAGCCGAGTCTACCCTAAAACTGGTAACCTACTTCTACTACATCACACAGCGTGTTAATACAGACTAATGACAAGTACTGATGAAACCAGGAAAGAGAAATATCATAATATAATATGAGATGCCCCGAGGCCGGGGCATAAATATGAGAAAATATGTTCCTAAATGATCTCCTACTCTCCGCCGCTCTGTCATGAGCAATAATTATACTATTCATTCAGTTTCATTTTAAAGGAGCCAAGTGATTTCAGATCATCAAGGCCCCTCCAGATAATTCCAGGCATCACACAAATGTTCATAGGGACGCTGTCTATGATTGTATTATCCCTTCAAGTGAGTGATTGACAGAGAAATCAACGATAATAATTCTGCCCTCCCCCCGCTTTATCATATTAGAATTTAGCAGATTAAGCAAGGCATACCAGACACACCTAGATACTAATACTGAGCAGGCGATCCCGAGTTACATGCTGTATCATATTTTATTTTATTAGTAGCAAAAGTGAAAAAAATAACAAGAATCCAGATAACTAAACTGAATCAAGCTATAACTTATAGCAAAAAAAACAAAAGATATAAATATATAAAATCTAAAAATAAACTTACAAACTTCTCCTGGACCAGCTATCACACCAAACCAACACACTAAACCTGATATACAACCATAATATAACAATATATATCATTAAAACAATAACTTATAACACATCAAATATAAATAAAGCCCGGTTCAGACGGCAAGCCCCTACATCACTACACGCTCAGAGTCCAACACTTCAAAGGGGTCCTCATGAATTTTAAACCCACCCCAGCATCCCCATTGGGCAATCCGTGAGGGCAGAGGCTTTGGAAAGGGGGTAAAGAACCCTCCTGTCAAGGAGTTTTCCATCGACATAGTCCTGATCTCCCCCACATCCAGTACCCCACCGGCGAATCCCTTCGAAACCGGGGGTGGGTAGCGTAACAGCTGGAAGGAAGAAACAGACTGTGCCCGGTCCAGAGGGACGTTCTTGCAACCTGACACAACACTGACCCAGATATATCAGCAAGGGGAGCAGGTAGGTTTCCGGTTTTAATCAGGTTCACCTTTTCCCTGACCGTCAAAGACAACCCTTCACTGGTCCACCCTCTGAGCGTCGATCGTAAGCCTGCCGTGCAGTCCACTGTGTACATATATGACAGTAATTACATGACTGATACGAGTTACATCCGTATGATACCCCAGAGAAGCTGCCTCTCACTATTCTGATGCTGGGCAGTCCACTGTTACATATATGACAGTACTTATCCTGTACTGATCCTGAGTACATCCTGTATGATACCCAGAGTGCTATCACTATTCTGCCTGCGGTTGCAGTCACTGTTGTACATATAGAATTACGTATCTGTTACTGATCCTGGGGGGAGGTTTTTTTTTAAACCCCCCATCTTGTATATACCCAGAGCTGCACTCATAGTCGCCTGCTGGTGCAAAAGGTTCACTTGTACATATAGGACATTACTATTCCTTTAATGATGCCTGTGTTACATCCTTGTATTAACCCCAGAGCTGCTCTCACTATTCTGTGCTGGTGCAAGTCACTGTGTACATATGGTAGGGGAGGACCTTACTTTCCTGTACTGATCCTGAGTTATATACTGATTAACCCCAGAGCTGAGACTCACTATTCTGCTGCTGTCAGCACTGTGTAGATAATACATGACATTACTTATCCGTACTGATCCTGAGTTACATCCGTATGACTCTCAAGAAGCTGCACTCACCTATTCTGCTGGCTGGGCAGTCACTGGGTACATACATGACATTACTTATCCTGGACTGATCCTGAGTTACATCCTGTATTATACCCAGAGCTGCAATCACTATCTGCTGCAGGTTTGCAGTACTTGTGATACATACATGGCATTACTTATCCTGTATGATCCTGAGTTACATCCTGTATTATACCCCCAGAGCTGCAGTAACTATTCTGATGCTGGTGCAGAGTTCACTGTGTACAACATGACAGTACTTTATCCTGTACGGATCCTGAGTTACATCCAGTATTATACCTCCAGAGCTGCACTCACTTATTCTGCTTGCTGGTGCAGTCACTGGTAAGACATGACATTATATCCTGTAACTGATCCTGAATTACTCCTGTCTTATACTTCCAGAGCTGCCCTCATATTCTGCGGGAGCAGGTCAATGTTGGACATACATGACATACTTATCCTGGTACTGATCCTGAGTTACATCCCAGTATGTAATCCAAGCTGCACTCACTATTCTGCTGCTGGTTGCATGAGTCACTGTGGAACATACATGACAGTACTTAGATCCGTAATGATCCGAGTTACATCTGTATTATACCCCAGAGCTGCACTCATATTCTGTGCTGGTGCAGTCAATTTGTAACATACATGACATTACTTATCCTGTACTATCCTGGTTACATCCGTATATACTCCCCTAGCTGCACTCACTATTCTGCGGCTGGTGCCGTCACTGTGTACATACATGCCTTACTATCCTGTCTGATGCTGAGTACATCCTGTAGTACTCCCAGAGATGCAATCACTTTCGGCTGCTGGTGCAGTCACTGGTGTACATTACATGACATTACTATATCCTGTACTTGATCCTGAGTTATCTGCATTATTACTCAAGAGCTGCACTCACTATTATACTGCTGGTTGCGTCACTGGTACATACATGACATTATTATCCTGTACTGATCTGAGTTACAGCTGTATTAACCCCAGAGCGCATCACTAGTCTGCTGACTGTGATACAGTCACTGTGTGTAAATACAGGACATATATCCGTCTGATCCTGAGCTTACATCCTGTATTATGACTCCGAGCGGCGCTAAAACTATTCTGTGCTGGTGCCAGTCATCTGGGTACATACATGACATTACTTATCCTGTACAATGAATCCTGATTTACATCCTGTATTTATACCCCAGAGCTGCACCACTATATGCCTTATGTGCGGTCACTGTGACATACATGACATTAATTATCCTGGTACTGACCTGAGTATTACATTCCGATTATACCAAGAGATGCGCCTAACTATTCTGCTTGCTGGTTGCAGTCACTGTGATACATACATGACATTACTTATCCTGTACTGATCCTGAGTTCCATCCTGTATTATATCATAGCTGCATCACTATTAGTGCTGCTGGTGCAGTCAATGGTACATACATGACATACTATCCTGTACTGATCATGAGTTAATCCTGTATTATTATCCAGAGCTGCACCTACTATTATGGCTGCTGGTGCAGTCACTGTGTACATACAGACGATACTGATCCTGTACTGATCATGAGTTACATCCGTATTATAATCCCAGAGTGCACTCAATTATTCTGCGGCCTGGTGCACGTAACTGTGTAACATACATGACATTACGGTATCTGTATGATCTGAGTTACATCCTTGTTATATCCCAGAGCGCAGTCACTATTTGCTGATGGTGCAGTCACTGTGTACATAACTGACATTGACTTACCTGTACTGATCATGAGTTACATCCCGTATTATACGCCAGAGCTGCACTCACTATTCTGATGCTGTGCATCAACTGTGTTACATACATGAAATTACTTATCCTGTACTGATCCTGAAGAATCCTGTATTATACGCCAGAGCTCACTCACTATTCTGCTGAGGCAGTCAAGGTGTAACATACATGACATTACTTAGCCTTGTAATGATCCTGAGTACATCCAGTATTTGTATCACAGCGCTGCACTCACTTTCTGCTGCTGGTGCAGTCACTGTGTACATACATGACATAATTATCCTGTATGATCCTGAGTTACTCCTGTATTATACTCCAGAGCTGCACTTGCAAGCCGGAAGGCGTTAGCAGGTGGGCTAATGAATGCCAAAAAAGGGGTCTGGAGTCTTAGTTAGCGGGGGTGTAAGTAAGAGAACGGACAGCTTTGACGGAGGTGGGTTTTCCTTTCCTTCGGTCTCCCTGCGGCTCCAGGGAGGTGGGGGCAGGGGACTAGGTCGGCGGGGCTGGTGGGGGGGGGGGGCTTACGGGGCAACTACGGGGCGGGGCTTCGCGTGGTGTGGTACAGGAAGGGAGCATAGCATGAAAGTTACGGGCTGCAGAAGTCACTCACAGTCTTTCAGGATTGAGTTTCCATTTGGTTCAGGTTCTTCGTGCTGATGCTTTGTCACAGATGGACGGTTAGTTGGGTATTTGGCCTACATGGCCAAGTGGTGGCAGGCTCAGGGGGGGGAGGGTTTGTTGCACACTGTTGTTGTTGTAGTTAATGTGGTGGACGTTCAAATTATGTTTTATATACAAAAAAAAATAAGATATAAAAAATAAAGAAATGTTATTGACATAATATATAAAGCGTGGGCCGACACATTCAACGGTCAACCCAAAATGTTACAACTTAATACAAGTCTCGTGTGTTTTTATCGGGCAATATGGGTTATGGTTAGAAGGGGCCCTGTGCCCCGGGGGTCAGGTTGAACTTATTTGGGCAGCCATATGCTGCTGGTATTGAGTAATTGCAACAAAGGAAACTTTATGCAAAATGATCTAATTCTGCTCATAAACATTGAACGTAATCTAATATAAGAAACAGCGCCTTACTCATTAATATGGCACAGGCCGTGCAGGATTCCATTGGGAAGTATAGCATCCACTGTAACAGCTCCACTAAAGGCTTTAGAACTTATACAGGTGTGAAATTGCCACTCCCAGGGGAAACAGACAAGATTAAGGACACGGAAAGATAACAAAGGGTGGAGCTGGACAAGACTTACCAAGTAGGTAAGTTGTACATACATGACATTACTTATCCTGTACTGATCCTGAGTTACATCCTGTATTATACCCCAGAGCTGCACTCACTATCTGCTGCTGGTGCAGTCACTGGGGGTCATTTACTAAGGGCCCAATTCGCGTTTTCCCGACGTGTTACCCGAATATTTCCGATTTGCGCCGATTGTACCTGAATTGCCCCGGGATTGTGGCGCACGTGATCGGATTGTGGCGCATCGGCGCCGGCATGCGCGCGACGGAAATGGGGGGGCGTGGCCGAACGGAAACCCGACGTATTCGGAAAAACCGCCGCATTTAAAAATCGAAAAAGTGTCGCTTGGGGAGCGCTTACCTTCACCTGGTCCGAGGTGGTGCATTCCGGCGCGATGAGATGACTTTCAGCGCAGCAGCGCCACCTGGTGGACGGCGGAGGAACTACCTTCTTAAATCCCGGCCGGACCCGAATCCAGAGCAGAGAACGCGCCGCTGGATTGCGAATGGGCCGGGTAAGTAAATTTGCCCCACTGTGTACATACATGACATTACTTATCCTGTACTGATCCTGAGTTACATCCTGTATTATACTCCAGAGCTGCACTCACTATTCTGCTGCTGGTGCAGTCACTGTGTACATACATGGCATTACTTATCCTGTACTGATCCTGAGTTACATCCTGTATTATACCCCAGAGCTACACTCACTATTCTGCTGCTGGTGCAGTCACTGTGTACATACATGACATTACTTATCCTGTACTGATCCTGAGTTACATCCTGTATTATACTCCAGAGCTGCACTCACTATTCTGCTGCTGGTGCAGTCACTGTGTACATACATGACATTACTTACCCTGTAATTGTTCGGGCCTGCTTGTATTGGACATCCTCTAGTTGCTGCTAGTTGTAACCAACCAGAAGGCGGTTTTCATTTCTCTACTAGACATTATGAACTATAAGCAGTGATCTGATTGGTTGCTATGAGCAGCTCCTCTGCACTGGTTGTCAGGGATGTTCTTTTATACGAAACAATGAAACTTTATTGCACGGTGAACAGTGCGCGCTGTGGTATAGACTGCGGTAGTAGTGACGCCATCGCTGCGGCCATTGTTAGTGTGAGATTGCGGCCTCCTCCCTGCCCTGCGGGCGCCATTGTTTTATTACGTGATATAAAAAACAACATCTGAAGGAGAAAAAAAACCCCAGAGAAACGACCGAAATAAATGTTATTAGAAGCATAAAAATAAGCACGGGGCGGCGGCGGTGCCGCGTCCTGCGGAGCGGGAGGAATATTTACAGCCGCAATATAAAAATAACGCTGCACACGCAACGCCCCGCAGCCTTAACCCCCGCACTGCCACATTAACCCCTCCAGCTCTCCTCTAACAAAATGGAGGCCTTCGTGTGCGAAGAGAGGGGGGGGGGAAGAAACTAAAATATTAAAGGTCCCAGAGGTCAAAATGGATTCCCTGCGAGAGCTCAGTCCCGTCTGGGGCTGCCATGGCAACGGGCGCACGTGACCGTAAGAAAACAATGGTTTAAACGCTACGAAAACAAATAAAAGTGCGAGCAGGAAGTTCACCAAACTGAACGTGATGAGCAGCAGATGGGGGGGCGACGCGCGGGGATCAGCCGCTGTTCACACACACAGCGCAGGCCCCTGCACTACAAGGTGCGTCTGTTAAAGGGGAAGTCCAATAACTGCAAATGGAGAAGTCGCCCCTTCAGGTCTTGTCTAGGGCTACGCATAGCCCTTGCACGTCACCGGAGGCTCTCAGTACAAAGAATGACAGGACCTCACGAGAATTTATGTGGGTATCTGGGACTGATGCCACACGTGGTCACAGGTGCGGTGCGGTATTGCAGCTGACTTGTTCCTTCCGCACTGCCAGATACCACCAGTGATGCGGGGGCGCTGATTTTGCAGGAAAACGCTGTGTTTTAAACTGACCACGTGGGATGGCTCCTCCCACCTGTAATACATGGGCTGTGTGCCTAGAGGGTCTATACGTGTGTAATGATGTGTTTGTCCTTTTAGAATCTTTTGTTGGGAAGCATTTTCTGTACGCGATTTCCCTTCGGCGGAGCGGCGTTGCTGCAGCGCACATACAGAGTTCAACGGGTGAGGCACGGGGCAATGCCATCCACCCCCCACCCACAGGGGGACAGACCCCCAGTAATTCACAGCAATAGGGTTGAACGTCACTCCTGTCGCGGGGCTGCTGCAACCAGGCTGTGTTATCGAGGGGAATTCCCAGACCCCCGGTATCCAGATAATGGGGGGGGGGGGGGGGGAATGGACAGGAGTTTGGATAGACGTGTCTGTATCCGCTGTTATCGTGTACTGTCTTACAGGAGCTGGAGAATACATGAAGAGAAGGTGCAGTACGTCCTCACCGCCAGGAATGGGAATGACAGCTTCGAGGAGGGTGACGGCTGAGGGTTGCGGCTGCTGGTGACGCTGGGGGTGGAAGGGTCCGCACTGAACAATGTAGATGGGGGTCCGCGCTGCTGGTGCCACCCCCTCCTGATCTTGCCCTCCTCTCCGCCAGGATCTCATGATAACGCCGTCTGTCCTTGTCAGTCCGCGCTGATCACAACGGCAATGAGAGGCAGAAGTCACTCCCCCCCAGCCGTACGTGGGTAGTGCGCTGGCGTAGCGACCTCCCCAGAGGAAGCGTGATTATACACTGGGAGGAGAATTACCCGCACACATAGGATTCTGCGCTATCAGGGTGTGGGAAAGCTGGGTGAAAGCTTTCCCATTACTATGCTGGAGGCTGCCCACTCACACCAGTGCGTGTTATTTGTAGGTCAATTCTTATACAGATTACACTCATAGGAGAAGGACTATTTATCCCATCGGGCAGCGTGACTCCCTCTACATGACGGGTCGGGGGATCAGAGAATCTGGAGGACGAGCCTGATTTTCCTTTATTGATCATCCTCCTTTGGATCGATCCGCACCTACCTCTCGTGGTGTAAGTAGCCTCAGCCAGCGAGACACAACAGAACAAAGCTACTCAGAATTTTACTACAACCAGTGGATGTGCACAGCCCTTGGTGCAGACTTAGTGTTGCCATAGTACAGACTACAACTGCTTGGCCTAGGTTGTTATGACACAGAGTTGTGGGTGGGACGTGCGTCTGTTACCTTGAAAACACTGAGCTGTGCAGGAGATGTGGACATGTCGGAGGTGAGCTATAACGGAGAGCTTCGTCTGTGTGACGCGGTGGCTATCTGCCGCTCGTGACGTTTTGCTCTAAGGTTTGTTGTAAATAGGACGTTTCTTCCTGTTTTCTTTGTGTAGGAGACTAAAATGTAGTAAATCTAATATTTTTTAAGTTGGTTCGGAGCTCGTACTCTGTAGTCCGATGACGATTATTATGTGATGTGTGTGGGGTCAGGGGACGGGCGAGGGAGGCTGATATGTGCCATCATTACAGGCGGAAAGGGTGATTTGGGGGGGGGAGAAGAGCCCCTCCATCCCTAATTCACCAACAGGCCGAGGAGTTCCATGATGGGGTTCTTCCTCCTCCTCTGTGGGGAGACTTTCATCAGATCTAAACGTGGACTTCCAGCTCAGTAAGAAAGATGCTTCACCTGCCCAGAGACTTCAGAATTACTGGAGTGCACTTTCCTGACCTGGCCACTAAACAGAGAGCGGAGCTGTTGTATGGCGCACAACGATCCACCAATGGAGGTCCGACCATTTCCACGACATGAGATGCGGAGAGTTCAGCAATCTAAAGAGAGGATGCAAAACAAATGAAACTCTCTAAAACCCTCCATAAAATTAGGATATGAACCATTTCAGAGTTACAATTCATACCTTCTAACTTCAGGGTGGGGTCGGGATCTGGGCAACCACCTGACACTGGCTACCAGGGGACCCCACTCCTACCCGTCATTATCCTAACGTAACACCACGGAGTCCTCGAAGAGATTCTAGAATCCGCGTGACGTCTGTGTGGTCTAACAGACGTGTGACGACCCCAGACTTTGGCTTGTTGTACATGACGTAGGGGCACTAAGCGCCGGGTAGAAGTACAGCAGTCAGATCGCCCCAATCGTGGCCGGTGTGTCCTAGCCAACATGAAGCCAGGCATTGCTGAAGGAACGGCGTCTGGCAACCATCGACTATCCAAAAGTTTCTTTTATTCTTTTGCTACTGCCTTGTTAGTAACACACATGGAGAATCAATCTAAAGGCAGCGGACTACAGAAGCGGTTCGTACAAAAGAGCCGGGTGAAGTGTACAGCAGAGACTACATAGGAAAGGTAGCGGGAGCAAGACGCAACTTTACAAGGTTACAGTCCATAACATTGGCAAGTGTTGTCCACGGCCACGTCGACCGGATTGCTGCGTCGCTTCTCCATCTGCTCTGCAAACCCCCCAACTGGCATGGGAAGCCTTCCTCTCGCTGGTTGTGGGACGGATTGGTGCAAACCTCTAGTTTAGGGCGCGTCAGCACCTCTGGATGTGGAGCTCTCTAATTGTCGTAGAGACTGTCAGTTCTCTCAGCAGGATAAACACCCTCAGAGGTGGTAAACGTCAACAAAAAAACATGGTGGTCTAATCATCTATGGATCCTTGCGATAGAACACACATCCCGGGACTGGAAGCTGAATCGCTTGGGTCAGTGACGAGGAGAGATCAGAATTGTTCACACTAGCATCTTATTCCCCCCCATGACAATGAGTATAGTCTACTGATCCAACCGCTTGGCCCAGCGTGGAAGGTTACGGAAGAGAGGTGGTTCTTGCAACACAGATCAAGAAGCGCAGTTAACAAGGAGGTAACGTCGGGTATGGGAAGAGATGCTTTCTTCCCCCACTTTACACAATCAAAACTAGGTTTGTGTGGAAGACAAAGGTGGTTTCGATACAAGAGAAAGAACAAATCACACTGGTTTAAATATGCACAACAGATGTTCAGGTGGAGAGGGGGGGCTCTACAAGACGACAACCTTCTGATTTATGCAAAATAATACAGACACTGCACTGTTCACCTGCGACAGAGGTTCGGAGACGGATGTGAGAGCGCCCCTTGTGTGGATCTCTTATTTAAAGGGGTCGCTTGTGACTTTCTGTGATTAATCATTGCAGTAACAGCCATGTGCAGTACAGTAGTCCTAGGATCTCCGCGGTATGAACCACCACAATCAAGATCTCTCTGAGCCCTTCATCAACACCGAGTAGAGAAATATACTGCAGGCCTCGGTTGTTCGGTCACTTCTATCTCGATTGTTTGTGGTGGCTCCTAATAAATAAATGGCAAGGACTCTACGTCAGGCAATAAGAGCCGCATTTGGTGGAAGGTATCGCATGATGAGGACTATCACCAGAACCACCAGAAGTCTAAAAGTACTGGCGAAGAACAGGCTTCAAGTTATTATTTTTTATGGGTTTCCACCATGACTTGTAAACGTTTGGCAGGGAGATGAGCGACTGATCCATCGTTTTCCATACAATGACCGACGTGGGTTCCCGCCTTGTGGAGGTCTTTCAATCTGAAGTATTTTGCATCCATTTCTCTTATACATCTTAGCTTTGGCTACTAAAATAGTGATGCAAAGTACTACAAACGTGAAAAGTGGCCAACTGCAAGTAATCTGTGAGGTACGTACCAAAAATAGAATGAACTGGGTGTATGTCTTACAGAAGATACACGGTTCACGAAAAGGCAGGGAAGCGGAGGCCATAGGGAGACCAAGGCCTCCAGAAGAGAAGTCAACCACATGAGCCTAGCTGTGCATCTGCATCCCACGGACATACAACTTAATCATGGACTGAACGCTGTCTGGGGTCCTTAACATAGTCCAAAATTTAAAGAATCTCCAAGCAGCAAATCAAAAACTCTTCGCTTTTGAGTCAGTTCACGCTTACCGGTCTGTCAAAACCCCTCTCGATAACATTGCCTCAAACCGATATTCTGTTTCACAGCACACGTAAAGTGAGAACTGTACTTCAGCCCGTTTCGATTACTCTAGTGGTGGATAGGGAACCTGTATAATCGTCTAGCTTATCAGAACCAATTTTTTTTGTGTTATAACCAAAATAAATTGACTTTACAGGACAGAATCTCCAGGATTAAAACATTGGAACACATACCTAAATAGGTCGCGCTCTCTTAAAAGTGCCCAGATCATGAAACGCTGTCTGTCTGAAGTCGAACCGGCCCTCATTCAATACTCGGGCTAGAAGTTCAGTCAGTTCTAATAATACATTTGTGTTAAGGTTCGACTTCTTCCACAACAACGTTCGGACGAGGGGAGGCCATAAAGTGGGTTCATTCAGCTCATTAGAATAGACGGATGTGGTGTGTTCGTGATTGTGTATATCACAACGGCAGCGCTGCTGTGCTGAGTGAAAGTGCTGGATAATCGAGAGGATTAATTATGCAAAATTTGGACACGGTGTTAGGTGGAAATTTTGGTGCAAATCCCTGATGTAGTTCGATGTGATTCTGCCCGAGGAGGCTCCTATGAGTCTTTAGTTTCCCATTCCCCTAAGGCTTACTCGATCGGGTCGGAGCCCTCATGCAATAGTCAGCTGTTGACTAGAAAGACCACCACGCCAGAACTTCCTCGATCAAGAAAGCACACTGATGAAGCCAGCGTGCGAGCAAAGACGGTGAACCCTCCGCTACAAGAAGAAGAAACCGCGCCCCAAGAGCAGAAGCAAATAGTCGGACCATTGACCGAAAATAATGTTGCAAAGAGGACAAAAAAGGGCAGTCGCAACGGAGCTTCTGCCTTTGGCAACACAAAGGATCTCCGTCACTAATACGTTTAAACTTTGTGTTAGACAAGTCGTAGTACATTAGTATTAGTAAAATATATTTATATAACAGTGAGCTTGTACTTATTGATTTCACATTCTCGTGTTTGTTTGTTGGTGGTGGATGGGGTGGGGGGGGGGCGCAGTCGGTGCTAGAAACTGGGAGGGGCCGCCTGCAGACAACAATCCAAGCAGATGCAGTTGCAGAATGAGGTGCTGTTTCATATGGACAAGGACTGGCTGTGAACCATTGTGGATACAAAAGGAGTAATAGTCATTAACTAAACACTGCTGAAATGGAAGCACGTATGTGGTCTACATAGGTCTACGAATGAGCTCAGACACAAAACCAAGAGCGCATGGCTTCTTCCATGTCGGAATGAATACCACAAAATAGACACAAATATGATTCGTGTGACAGACGTCCACACACGACCTGAAGCAACTCACGAAAGCCACATTGGGGAAATGAGCAGTGTGTTTTCGTAGGACGGTGATACAGTATAGGGGAGCTCGGTTACACATTCCTGGTTTTGACCACCTGAGGTAAATGTGCGACGGTCTTTAGCGAAGCCACAACCGCCTTGGTTAGTGAGGCTTAGGTCCAGTTCAAACATGTCGTGTAGATGATTTTTGAAACCCTCACGGTTGGTGTATGATGGCACTGCAGTACTGACCCACTTGGCATCTCCATTTATAGTTTATGTAAGACCAACTAGGACCTCGGGATCAAGCTGAGGGCAACTCATTACGACCTCCCTCTGAGCAATTGGATTAATATATATATTTAGCTGTTCTGTAAAGACCTTCTTGCATGGGATGAGCTATACATCGCCTCCCCTTTCCAAACAATCTTTCTACGGCACCTCGGTCCGACCTTCGCACAGGCGAAGGGAAGTAGAGCGGTTTTATGAGCTTGTGGTACGGATGGGGTGAGGAATCGGAGATTAGAACACAAAGCAACGTATACGTGACTCCTATATGATAAACAAATGAATAAATAAGATAAGGCTTGCTTACACAACGCGGAAGTAGACAACTCGTACGTCCGACTCCAACAGAAAAAAAAAATACGCGGCAAGGAACGCGTCCGGTGGGCGACATACAAGTGCTATGGCCTAGTTCTTGCCGACCATATCCTTTTAGAATGGATAAACGAACAACCTCATGAAAACACATAGAAAATAAAGACAACGCTGTGTGAAATCAAATGACCATACGGGTAAATCATTCAAAGTATACGCAAGAAAATGGCATCCAAAAGCGTTATAAAAAGCGCGGTAGTGATGGCGGAAACACAACGTCCACAGGCACACCTATTCAAACAATACAATGTGGAGCTACTACATGGGATGGACCTGCTGCCATCTAAGTTGGTTATATATATACCCACCCAGTGGTTACCTAGTCCACAGATAGATAAGGCCCATGCTTCCAAGACTACAGATATGAGTCCAGGGTCAGGGTGGCTTTCTTCCAAAACACAGCGCACCCCATGCCCACGAGCGGTGTGCGGCACATGCATCTTATTAAAGCTACTATATTAGAGTAACACGTTTCTGGAAAGAAAGTCTTCCGACTTCTGACGACCCTTCATAATCTATTGTGGGAAAGCTGTCAATCCTGTACATATTATTCATTCTTAAGGTACGATTGTCAGGGTGCAGAGCACTGAGGACCCTACAGAGAGACCATCACTGACTCTTTTTCTACAGGTCAAATTGGTATTGGTAAATGGTACACATCGTCCCCCATTGTGCTAATATTCACAAGTAGGACCACCTTGGTTATCGTCCATCGTAAGTTCGCGGATACTACCCGAAAGCCAAGTTGATGAAGTTTCCATACATAGTATAAGGCTTCGTTAGGAGACTTTAACGATGATCACTATTCTATCTAATTCCTTTGAGCGGGAACAATTGAGTGATTAGTACGTGCGGCCTGTATACAGCACCTTCTTTTTTCTCCGCTGTACTTATGTGTCCATCAACTCTACTTGTTGTCTCAAACAGAATGGATGCGGATTGATGAGAAGGGGTGGGCGCCTCTGGCGATGCTCTTGTGAACCGCAAGATACTCTGGGAAGGAAGCTGTCTCCACCCATGCAGGAAACTGTACAGAGGCGAAGGTCGTGAGACTTCTGGTTGCATCCAGATTAGACATGAGGTTATAACGCCGCGGCATGCGTGCACTTGTAGGTAGCGTTCCTCGTGGAATCACTCGTTCTCCTTGACTTCGTCATTCGATTCTGAATTTCGAGGACGGCCCATGGCTCTTGGTGCTGGATCTCTGCGCTTTGACTAGCATCTACGTAATGCCTTGCCCCACAGACTCTTGCAAATGAGTAAGCAGATAGGACTGTTCCGAAAAACGTTGCCACCGCCTGAGACGCGTATGGATCTCGCCGGATGCATGTGCGCAAGTTGGCTACATCAGACTGGTGCAGTGGACATGAACTGACCGCGTTGCACTCGTGACAGTGGTAGTCGCTCACGCGAGTGGATGCGTTGGTGGACCAAGGTTGAGTGGTGAGTTAAATATTGTTGTCACCAAGAGGACAGGGAACTCTCCTTTTTTTAGCTCCATCATTTGGCGGATGCAGCTGGGGATTCACTCGTGAATTAGTTCCATGTGGACCAGAGGGTTGCCCTGGAGAAGACCTCATATCGGAGCTTAATGCTAGGTAATCCCGGGTTTCTAGTCGGGAAAGCAGCGGAGAGGTTGGCACCCTTCTCGTCATACAGTTAGCTGCCCTTGCACAGTGGTTTGTCTTATATGATAAAGTAAGTTGGACTGCTGTCGGAATCGCCTCGACACTGCAAACAGAATATGGCATCTCGCCGGTGTGACGTCCTTAGGGCACATAAGACTGGTTGCGGCTGGAGAACTGTTTACCACACTCAAGCAGCGATTAGGTCTATCTCCGGAGTGAATGCGTTCATGGACCAAGAGGTTGGATTTGGGTAAATGTCTTTAAAGAGCAGCTGCCACATTGTTAGGTACCTAGCGGATGCACGAATGGCGCCATTTATTCTAAATTATAGCGATGCACGCATGGGGCAAGTCACCGAGGGATAGTCTGTAGGTCCCATGGAACAGCTGCCCATTGTTGAGCATTTGGTTTCCATCAAATGAAGATCCTGATCGGATTGGAGCAGAGTTTGGGCTTCTTAGGTCATCCCATGGATGAATTTTTTCCCACTGTGGTGTTCCATTCTTTGCCGTGCTTCTGGGACGAAGTTATGAGTCTCTCCCCAAGAACATCCTGTGATCTTGAGATGTTTGGATCAGATTTGACTGCTGCTGAATCCTTCTCACAAAGCAACACGTGGAAGGGCTTCTCCCCGTGTGTATACGCAAGTGGGGACTATAGGTGGTGACTTTCGTGTGAAGTGCCTGGACATTTCCAACCATTATGTACAGTTTCCCCCCCATGGAGGCCTGCTGGGCCTTGCCTATCAGGTAATTTTCGTGGTCTTCCTCTCTCGCTAGGAGCATGGAAAGGACCCTTTGGAGGTCCTGCCCGCTGATTGACTTCCAATTCTTTGATAAGAAATACAGTGCTGGCTGTGGGATTAGGTGGACTCAAGGCTATTTGCATGCCACCGAGACATTGACTGCTGTCTGATCTTGCAGGGTATCTTTGAAATTGTTGTGGAGGTAACGTCATGATCCGTGAGAGGAAGATAGCATGTTCTCCGGGATATGCATGTGGGAGGCCTCTAATTAATGGGGTAGGAGACTTGAATCCTCTAAAAGCATGATGGCATGACTGCTCGACGTGGGCTCTGATGTTACAGAAGGCTGTGAGAGCTTGGGAACCACTTGGAACATAGGGGTGCACTCGGTAAGCCCTGACCGTGGTTATTCCATTCGCCCACACCAATGTTATCAGTGGGGGCTATCTCGCTCAACATATGACCAACGGTCGACAGTGGCCGGACATACTTTGTTGTGTTCTTGTTCATTCAGTGCTCACGTGTGGCCCTTTTGGTTCTTGCTGGTAAAGCATGCTTTCTTGGTAAAGAAGATTGGAACGTGGGCGATAATCTCTTCCCACATGAAGGCAAGTCATATGGCATTTCCCGGTGTGTGCGACCCTAAGTGAACATGAGGCATGGTTCCTCGGTGTGAAAGCTATCACCACATTCTGACATGCGATATGACCTATCCCCAGGGTGTATGCGCTGGTGCACCATGAGGTTGGACTCGATGAGTGAAACGCGCATGCAAAAGACAGTGCCGCAGACGAGTAGGGTCTTTACATGATCGGGGTCTTAGCCATTGTCACCTTTAACAAGGGACTTTGCCGCTCCACACTTCACTGCTGGATTCTCACACCTCACGATACTGATACATGAAGGGGATGCCAGGTGCGGTATGTTTTCCTCACTCAGTCACTTCCATCCAGTTCCTATCTCTGATGACTTTTACATGATGGGTGGGTTCAGTTAGGACTGTGTCGGAACTTCTAGTGCATTTTGTTGCAAAGAATGGGGCTTCTCCGGTATGAGTACGTAGGTGGACGGTGAGACTGGTAAGTTGAATTAATTTTCGCCTACACACGTGACAAGAGAAGGGCTTTCGCCAGCTGTGTATGCGCGAGATGCGTCACCAATGAGGAATGCTTGCAGAAGGTCTTATCGCAATATAAACGTATATCGCCTCCATTCTAGACTTTTGGAGTCGCCGGGGTGATGCTGCGTGAAGTCTGCTGATAAGCGTCCCTCTTCGTTCCGGATAACCTGGAATTTTTTCTTGTGTGGGATTTCTTGATGCTGAGAATCGAAGATTCGACATATTGAAACGAAATTACAGAATGAGCATTCTGAAAGAGAACCCCCAGAACTCTGGTTGAGTGCTCTGAGGAGCGAGATAGACTCTTTCCTCCTGTTCGTCTCACATGGTTTTGGAATGCTGTCCAACATTAGACCAACCATGGGTCTACCAATCACTATGGTTCATATCCTCGAGCTTGCCAAAAATGGTTGGCAGTGGAGTGATCCCATGAAGGCTGACTGTGCCGAGGTATCCTCCTAGCAGTCTCACTTATCTTGGTCACCACCCTTTGTCACGCCCTCATTTCTCGGTTGTCTTCCCTTCTCCAAGAGAGGCCGAGCATTGACTGGAGGATAAGCTATATATTCAATGTGCTGCTGGCATGAGGGGCACAATGGTTCAGCTGCCTCAGGGGTGGACATTTTTCTCCCGCAGCAGTTTGTCTGTGGTTCGATCTCGGTGGAATCAGAGTCCCATGCGGAGTATGTGGAAGAGACTGAATGTCTTCAGGAAGTTCCCCACAGAGAGGGCCGAAAGGATCTAAGTTCTCCTGTCGTTCACTGCTCCACATTTTGTAACACTAAGAAACAGCGCACAGTCAAAAGATTCTGCAACCACGGCACGATGAGATGGGTTTCGGGAACTAGATGGCTGAACTTACTTTCACACGAGCTCACCCCCTCCCTGTTATGGGTTCTACCACCTTGCTCTCCTCTGGTCTGTTGCCTCCTTCCATTGTCATGTCCGTAGAGTGGTTACGCTGTTTTGTGTTTACCGAGTGCTATGCCATTTGCCAGGTCCCATTATTGATGAGAAATAGGTTTGGACTCTGGGAAGGTCTGAAAAAAAAATAAATGTAAAAGTATCATGAACATGGCGTTCTACAGAGGATGGCGCGAGCAAGCAATTGTCACTGGTTATAAACAAAGAGATCGGTGGCTGGTTCTGGGTTGGCTACGTGCTTCAAAAAGTCCAAAGGTAATGGCAGATACCACAAACAAACTATCTCACGGCAACCCCCTTTAAGTGCTCATAAAGGGAGGCATATATGATAACAGTTGTTATAAGTACCTGTCTACTGAGGGGAACACATGATCCTCCCCAGAGTATGGCCGAGACCCTGCAGCCCAGCAGAGTTGGCCGAGACCCGCCCACACCAGAGTATGGCCGAGAGAACCCTGCCCCACCCCAGAGATGGCCGAGACCCCTGCCCCACCCCAGAGTTATGGCGAGACCCTGCCCCACCTAGAGTAGGGCCGCGACCACCTGCCCAACAGAGAGTATGGCCGAGGACCCCTGCCCCACCCCAGGAGTATGGCGCGACGACTGCCCACCCCAGAGTATGGCCGAGGACCCTGCCCCACCCCAGATATGACCGAGGACCCCATGCCCCACCCCAGAGTTGGCGAGACCCCCATGCCACCCAGAGTGATGGCCACGAGACCCCTGCCCACCCAGAGTATGGCCGAGACCCCTGCCCCACCCCAAAGTATGGCCTCGACCCTGCCCACCCCAGAGTATGGCCTCCGACCCCTGCCCCACCAGAGTATGGCCTCCCGCACCCTACCCATGACCCACTCCCGAGGGGCCATATCGACCCAGATTAGCCGAAGCTGCAGACCCCGTCCAGACCAGGACCGTACTATGGCCGAGCCCTGCGCCCCTTCCAACACAGACGTAATATGGACCCGACACTCTAAGCCCCTCCCCCCCCCCACCCACCCCCCCCTGGATGCTTGACCCTCTAGAACAGGCTGTGGATGAGCCTCTGACCATCCCCCCCAAACGTCATATGGCATGACCCCTCCAACCTCCCAGTACTGACGTATCTCTCTGTGCGTGGAGAGTGTGCAACCAGAGCTGTCCAGTGTTCACAGGAGCGCTAAGGCCTGCATCAGTCTGCTTCCATGTATAAGTACAGGGACTCCTTCAATGTAGCTAAGAAGCAATGATTTCTGTATCCCGGCTCCCTTCCACCTACAGTACCACGATATATGTTCAATAAGCAACATTCAGGCTCAGCAGAAGTGTAGCGTCTTCTCTGTCGGGGGAGAGCTCTCATTGATACGGACATAGTTGGGATTTCAGGATGTGTGAAAGCCAAAGTAGAGAGAGTCGGCTACCAACACGGGAACTACACAGAGGCGACTATGCGCCAAGAGGGGCGACAACATATAACAGAGAGGCTATCTCCATTCACGCGATGTGATTGATGTCACCCATGATTAACCCGTCTCCTCCAATAAGTTTACATTTCATCTCCGGGATAAGCAAACAGATTAGAAAGGAAACAAGTAAATCAAGGTGAATGAAGCCACACTGGATGAAGAGATCAAAGCGTCGCCAGCATATGCTCTAATTCACCGCCTCCTATAGATACCATCCGGCTCAACTGCCATTTCCCTACAGAAAATTCCAAAAAGAGTTCGTGGTCTCAGGTTTTAATCGAAGCATCGTAAGTACTGACAGAACGGACAAACGAAAACTACATAGGGACATGAAGTATCCTATACATATGAAGGAAGCAAGAGCGAGAGGGATACACAGTACAATACAACTAATACTGCCAATACTGTTTATACTCCAGAGCTGCACTCATTTCTGTTGCTGGTGCAGTCCTGTGTACATACATAACATTATATCCTGTACTGATCCTGAGTTATCCTGGATGTAACCCCAGAGCTGCACTCAATTCTTGCTGTGGGCAGTCACGTGTGTACATACATGGACATACTTACCTGTATGATCCTGAGGTACATCTGTATATTACTCAGAGCTGCATCTCACTATTCTGCTGCTGTGCAGTCAATGTACATACGCTGACATTGACTATCCTGGTAAGATCCGAGATACATCCATGTATATACTACAGGGCTGACACTCCTATTCGATGCTGCGGCAGTCTACTGTGTTTACATACATGACATTACTATATCCTGTACTGATCCTGAGTTACATCCTGTATTATACACCAGAGCTGCACTCAATTTGGTGACTGGTGCAGAGTCACGGGTAATACATGACATTACTTATCGTACTGTCCTGCGATACATCTGTAATTATACTCCAGGCTGCACTCAATATTCTGCTGCGGTGCAGCACGTGTGTACACCCTACATGGACATTACTTATCCCTGTACTGATCCTGAGTTACATCATGATTATACCCCATGAGCTGCACTCACTATTCTGGCGCTGGTACAGTCACTGGTGACATAAAACATACTATCCGTACTGATCCTGAGTTACATCTTGTAGTATACTCCAGAGCTGCACTCACTATTCTGATGCTGGTGCAGTCAACTGTGTACTACATGACCATTACTTATCTGTATGATCTGAGTTACATCCTGTATATACTCAGAGCTGCACTCACTATTCTGCTCGTGGGCAGGCACTGTTGATACTACATACATACTTCCCTGTACTGATCCTAGGAGTACATCCTGTATTATACCCCGGAAGCTGCACTCACTATCTGTGCTGGGCCGTCAATGTGTACTACATGACCATAATTCCTGTAATGATCCGGATACATATCCTGTTATAGCACCAGAGCTGCACCACTCTATTGCTGTGGTGCACGTACTGGGCTACCATACATGACATACTATCCTGTACTGATCTGAGTACATCTGAATTATACTCCAGAAGCGCACTCACTATTCTGCTGTGGGTACAGTCAACGTTGGTACATACATAACATTGATTATCGTACTTGATCCTGAGTTAATTCCTGTATATACCCCAGAGCTATACTCACTCTTCTGACTGATGGTACAGTACTGTGTATCATATAAACTTATTATCCGTAGATCCTGGTACATCCTGTATATATCCCAGAGATGCTCTCCACTTCTGCTGCTGGTATCAGTCACCTGTGTACATACATGACATTACTTATCTGATGATCCTGAGTTACATCCGGTATTATACCCCAGAGCTGCACTCTATTTTGCTGCGGGTTACAGTCACTGGATGTACATACATAACATACTTATCGTAATGATCCGAGTTACATCTGTATTATACTCACAGAGCTGCACTCACTATTTGCTACTGGCGTGCAGTCACTGTTGTACCATACATGACATTACTTATCCGTACTGATCCTGAGTTGACATATCGTATTATACCCAGAGCTTGCATCCACTATTCGTGCGGTGCAGTCACTGTGTACATACCTGACATGACTGTACCTGCTATATGATCCGAGTTACACTGTAATTATTTACCCCAGCAGGCTGCACTCAATTATTGCTTGCGTGTACAGTCACTGTGTACATATAACATTACTTAGCCTGTACGATCCTGAGTTAATCCATGTAGTATACTCCAGAGCTGCCTCACTATTATGCTGTGCTGGGGTCAGCAATGTGGACATACATGACATTACTTAACTGTCTGATCCTGAGTTTACATCCTGTATTATACCCAGAGACTGCACTCAATTCTGTACTGGTGCAGTTCACGTGTACATATCATGACATTACTTATCCTGTATGATCGATGTTACATCCGTATTATAACCCAGAGCTTGCCCATCACTATTCTGTGCTGGTGCGTCACTGTGGAATCAAATTGACTTACTTATACGTGTATGATCCTGAGTTAATCTGATATAATACTCCAGAGCTGCACTCACATATTTGCTGTGGTACAGTCATGTGGTACATACATAATTACCTTATCCTGACTGATCCTGAGTTTAACATCTGGTATATACCCCAGAGACAACGCACTTTCCAACATTCGCATACTGGTGCAGTCTGTGTACATACATGACATTACTTATCCTGTACTGATCCTGAGTTACACCTGTATGATACCCCAGAGCTCACTCACTAATCTGCCTGTATTATACTCCAGAGCTGCACTCAAGATTCTGCTGACTGGTTGCAGTCACTGTGTACATAAATGACATTACTTATACTGTTATGATCCTGAGTTACATCCTGTATTATACCCCAGAGTCTCACTCACTATTCTGCGCTGTGCAGTACTGTGTACATACACATCATTACTTATCCTGTACTGATCCTGCGTTACAATCCGTAGTATTACTCCAGAGCTGCATCACTATTCTGATGCGGTGCGTCACTGTGTCACATACATGACATTACTTCTCTTACTGATCCTGGTACATCCGGTATTATACTCCAGAGCTGCACTCACTATCTGCTGCTGGTGCAGTCACTGTACAACATGAACATACTATCCTGTAGATCCTGAGTTACATCTGTAAATACTCCAGAGCTGCACTCACTATCTGCTGCTGGTGCCGTCACTGTGTACATACATGACATTACTTATCCTGTACTGTCCTGAGTTTACATCCTGATATTACTCCCAGAGCTGCAACTCAATATTCTGCTGCTGGTGCAGTCACTGTGTACATACAGACATTACTTATCCTGTACTGGATCCTGAAGTTACATCTGTATTATACCCCAGAGCTGCACTCACTATCTGCTGCTGGTGCAGTCAGTGTGTACATACATGCCTACTATCTGTAACTGATCTGAGTTACATCCTGTATTATACCCCAGAGCTGCACTCACTATTCTGACTTGGTGCAGTCATGTGTAAATACATGACATTACTTATCTGACTGATCCTGAGTTACATCCTGTATTATCACTCCAGAGCTGCACTCACTATTCTGTGTGGTGCAGTCACTGTGTACATACATGACATACTTATCCGTACTGATCCTGAGGTACATCCTTGTATTATACCCAGAGCTGCACTCACTATTCTGCTGCTGGTGCAGGTCACTGTGTACATACATGACATTACTATCCTGTACTGATCCTGAGTTACTCCTGTAGTATCTCCCAGAGCTGCACTCACTATTTCTGCGTGGTGCAGTCACTGTGTACATACATGACATACTACCTGTATGATCTGAGTTCAGCCTGTATTATACCCAGAGTGCACTCACTATTCTGCTGCTGGTTGCAGTCACTGTGTACATAACGACTACTTATCCTGTACTGATCCTGAGTTATAAGCTGTTATTATTACCCCAGAGCTGCAATCCTTTCTGCTGCTGGTGCAGTCACTGTGTACATACAATGACATTACTTATCCTGTTACTGATCCTGGTACATCTGTATTATACCCAGAGCTGCACTCACTATTCTGCTGCTGGGCAGTCACTGGTAATACATGACAACTATCCTTACTGATCGAGTTACATCCTGGATTATACCTCAGAGCTGCACTCACTATTCTGCTGCTGGTGCAGTCACCTGTGTACATACATGACATTACTATCCTGTACTGATCTGCGTTACATCCGTAGTATTACCCCAGAGCTGCATCTCACTATTCTGCTGCTGGTGCGTCACTGTGTACATACATGGCAATTACTATCCTGTACGATCCGAGTACCTTCTGTATTATACTCCGAGCTGCACTCACTATCTGCTGTGGTGCAGTCACTGTGTACATACATGACATTACTTATCCTGTACTGATTCTGAGTTAATCCTGTATTATACCCCAGAGCTGCACTCACTATCTGCTGCTGGTGCCGTCACTGTGTAGATACATGACATTACTCATCCTGTACTGATCCTGAGTTACATCTGTATGTTACCCCGAGCTGCACTCACTATTCTGCTGCTGGTGCAGTCACTGTGTACATACATGACATACTTTATGTACGATCCTGAGTTACATCCTGTATATATACCCAGAGCTGCGATCACTATTCTGTGCTGGTGCAGTCACTGTGTACATACATGACATACTTATCTGTTACTGATCCTGAGTTAATCCTGTATTAACCCAGAGCTGCACTCACTATTCTGCTGTGGTGGCCGTCACTGTGTACATACATGACAACTTTACTGTAATGATCCTGAGTTACATCCTGTATTATACTCCAGAGCTGCACTCACTAGTTCTGCTGTGGTGCAGTCACGTGTACATACATGACATTACTTATCCTGTACTGATCCTGAGTACATCCTGTATTAGACACCAGAGCTGCACTCACTATTCTGCTGCTGGTGCAGTCACTGTGACATACATGACATTACTTATCCTTGTATGATCCTGAGTTACATCCTTGTATTATACCTCAGGCGCACATCCTATTTGCTGCTGGGCAGTCACTGTGTACATACATGACATTACTTATCCTGTACTGATCCTGAGTTACATCCTGTATTATACTCCAGAGCTGCACTCACTATTTGTGTGGTGCAGTCACTGTGTACACTACATGACATTACTATCCTGTACTGATCCTGAGTTACATCCTGTATTATACCAGAGCTGCATTCACTATTCTGCTGCTGGTGCAGTCACTGTGTACATACATGACATTACTTATTCTGATGATCCTGAGTTACATCCTGTATTATACCCAGAGCTGCACTCACTATTCTGCTGCTGGTGCAGTCACTGTGAACTTCATGAACATTACTATCCTGTACGACCTGAGTTTCCATCCTGTATCTATACTCAGAGCTGCATCACTATTCTTGCTGCTGGGTGCCGTCACTGGTGTACATACATGACGATTCTTATCCTGTACTGATCCTGAGTTACATCCTGTATGATAACCCAGAGCTCCACCACTATTAGCTGCTGTGGGTGCAGTCAAGTGTACATACATGACATTACTTATCCTGTAGATCCTGCGTACATCCTGTATTACTACTCCGAGAGTCACTCATATTCTGCTGCTGGTGCAGTCACGTGTACATACATGACATTACTATCCTGTACTGATCTGAGTTACATCCGTATTATACTCCAGAGCTGCACTCACTATTCTGCTGCTGGTGCAGTCAACTGGACATACATGACATTACTTATCCTGTACTGATTGAGTTACATCCTATTTATACTCAGAGCTGCACTCACTATTCTGCGTGGTGCAGTCACTGTGTACATACATGACATTACTTCCCGTACTGATCCTGAGTTACATCCTGTATTATACTACCAGAGCTGCACTCACTATTCTGCTGCTGCTGCAGTCACTGTGTACATACATGACATTATAACATGTACTGATCCTGAGTAACATCCTGATTATACCCAGAGCTGCACTCATATCTGCTGCTGGTGCAGTCACTGTGTACATACATGACATTACTTATCCTGTACTGATCCTGAGTTACATCCTGTATTATATCCAGAGCTGCACTCACATTCTGTGCTGGTGCAGTCGATGTGATACATACTGACATTAGTTATCCTGTTATGATCCTGAGTCATCCTGTCTTATACTCAGATAGTGCAATCATGATTCTGCTGCTGGCAGTCACGTGTCCATACATGCATACTTACCTGTACGATCCTGAGTTCATCCTGATATCTTACCCCCAGAGCTGCACTCATATTCTGGCTTGGCAGTCACTGTGTACACAATGACATTACTTTATCTGTACTGATCCGAGTTACATCTTGTATTATACCCCAGAGCTGCACTCACTATTCTGCTGCGGGTGTGCAGTCACTTGTGTACATTACATGACATCTACTATCCTGTAACTGATCTGAGTACATCTGTATTATACTCCAGAGATGCACTCACTATTCTGCTGTGATGGTGCAGTCACTGTGTACATACATGACATTACTTTCCTGTACTGATCCTGAGTTACATCTGTATTTAACCCAGAGCTGCAACTCACTATTCTGCTGCTGGTGGCAGTCACGGTGGACTACATGACAATTACTTATCCGTATGATTTCCTGAGTTACATCCGTATTATACTCCAGAGCTGCCACTCACTATTCTGCTGTGCTGGGCAGTCATAGTGTACTACATGACATTACGTATCTGTATGATCCTGAGTTAACCTGTATATACCCCAGAGCTCCATCACTATTCTGCTGCTGGTGCAGTCACTGTGTACATACATGACTACTTATCTGTACTGATCCTGAGTTACATCCTGTATTATACTCCAGAGCTGCACCTACTATTCTGCTGCTGGTGCAGTCACTGTGAACTACATGACATTACTTATTCTGTACTGATCCTGAGTTACATCCTGTTATATACTCCAGAGCTGCACTCACTATCTGCTGCTGGTGCAGTCACTGTGTACATACTGACATTACTTATCCTGTACTGATCCTGAGTTCATCCTTATTATACTCAGAGCTGCACTCACTATTCTGCTGCTGGTGCAGTCACTGTGTACATACATGACAATACTTACCCTGTACTGATCCTGAGTTACATCCTGTATTATACTCCAGAGCGCACTCACTATTTGCTGCTATGCTGCAGTCACTGTGTACATACATGACTACTTACCCTGTACTGATCCTGGTCACATCTGTATTATACCCCAGAGCATGCAACTCACTATCTGCTGTGGTGCAGTCACGGTACATACATGACAGACTTTCCTGTACTGATCCAGAGTTACATCCTGTATTATCCTCCAGAGCTGCACTCACTATTCGCTGCTGTGAGTCAGTAGTACATACATGAAATAATTATCCTGTACTGATCCTGAGTTACATCCTGTATATACTCCCGAGCTGCACTACTATATCGCTGCTGCATGCAGTTCACCTGTGTACATAAAGACATACTTACCCGTTTGATCTGAGTAATCCTGTATTATACTCCAGAGCTGCCCTCACGTTCTGCTGTGGTGCAGTCACTGTACAGACATGACATTACTTATTCCGTATGATCGTGAGTACACGGTATACCCCAGAGTGGCCTCACATCTGTGCTGGTGCAGTCACTGGGTACAACATTGACATTTACTTCATCGTCTGTACTCCTGGAAAGTTACATCGATATACTCCAGAGGCTTGCCACTCACATTCTGCTGCTGGTGAAGTCAATGTGTACATACCATGACATTACTTATCCGCTGTTGATTCGGAGGTACATACTCGTATTAGTACTCACGAGACTGCACTCATATCTAGTGTGCTGGTTTGCAGTTCACTGTGTAACAATAATGACAGTACTATCCTTATGATCCTGAGTACATCAGGTATTATACACACAGAGATGCACCATATCTGGCCTATGGTTGCAGCACTGGGGGTCATATACAGAGGCCCAATTCGCGTTTTCCAGACGTTGTTAAACCCGTGAAATTTCCGATTGGCCCGATTGTACATGAATTGCCCGGATGCTGGATGGACGGATTGTCGCATGCGGCTCCCGAAGGAAAGTGGTGGCCGACAGGTATAAGCGCAGAAAACGAAAAAAATGTGGCGGGGCGTTACTCACTGGCAGCGGGATCGGCGCGATGACGGATCAGCGAGACACCGTCGCGGATTCTACGGCGGGCCGTGAGAGGCCGTAGGGAACGGTAAGTAATGCCCCCCGTGACTGATATCTATATCCTGGAACTGTATCCCAAGCACTACATCGCCGAGTCCTGTTACTTCGACATTACTCTAAAACCGAGTTAATCGATATAGACCACTCACAGTGTGCCGTGGGCAGTCTGGCAATCATGAGCGTTACCTTACCGGTACCGAGGGTGGTGCATTACACGCGCGATATACTCGCGCAGAGCGACTCACTCTGGTGGTCACTCGAGAGTGACATCTAACCTACTTTCGTTAAGATACCTGGCACGATCCTCGTATCCAGACGCAGAGGATGCGCCAGCTGGATTGCGTGCTGGGTGTAATGCTCCATGTGTCCATCTATGCATTATTTCATGTATGATCCTGAGGTAACACCTGTATAATACTCCAGCGCTGCACTAACTATTCTGCTGCTGGTGCAGTCATGTGTTACATACATGACATATTACTGTATGATCCGAGTTACCTCCTGGTATTAACTCCAGAGTTGCTCACTATTCTGCTGTGGTGCAGTCATATGTGTCACATACATGACATACTTATCCTGTACTGATCATGGTACATCCTGTATGATACACCCAGAGCGCACTACTATTCTGCTGCTGGGCAGTCATGTGTCATACATGACATTACTTATCCGGTACTGATTCCTGAGTACATCCTGTATATACCCAGAGCGCATCACTATCTGCTGCGGCGTCATGTGTACATACAGAATTAACTATCCGTATGATCCTGAGTTAAATCCTGTATTATACTCCAGAGCTCACTCATATTCTGCTGCTGGTGCACGTCAGGTGTGTAATACATGAATATTTCCTGTTGACCTGCAGTGAGTATATCCGTGTATTATTACCCGAGCGACCTCACTATTTGCTGCTGGTGGTCACGGTACATATGGACGAATTATCTGTACTGGTCTGAGTTACATCCGTGATTATACTCCAAGATGCTGCACTCACTATTCTGCGAGTGGTCTGCAGTCACTGTGACATACATGACATTAACTTATCCTGTACCTGCTCCTGAGTTGACATCCTGTATTATACCCCAGAGCTGCAACTCACTATTCGCTGCTGGTGCCAGTCACTGTGTACTACATGACATTTGACTTATCCTGTGTATGATCCTGAGTTACATCCTGTATTATACCCCGAGCTGCAACTACAGATTCTGCTGGTGCAGTCATGTGTACATAATGACATTACGTATCCTGACTGATCCTGAGTTGACATCCCGTATTATATCCCAGAGCTGCTACTCACTATTCTGCTTGTGTTGCAGTCAAGTGTACATAATGACATTACTTATCCTGTACTGTGATTCCTGAGTTACATCTGTATTATATCAGAGCTGCACTCAACTATTCTGCATGCGTGGGCAGTCACTGTGTACATAATGACATACTTATCCTGACTGATCCTGAGTACATTCCTGTTTATACCCCAAGATTGGGACTCAATATTCGCTGCTGGTGCAGCACTTGTGTACATACATGACATTACTATTTCTGTACGATCTGAAGGTTACATCCGGTATGTATACCAGAGCTGACACTCACTATCTGCTGATGTTGCAGTCATGTTTGTACATGACATGACATTACTTATCACTGTACTGCATCTGGCCATCCTGTATTAATTACCCAGAGCTGCCACTACACTGATCTGTGCTGGTGCAGTACTGTGTATCATGACATACTATATCCGTACTGACCCGAGAGTTACATCCTGTATTATACCCAAGAGCTGCACTCACCTCTATTATCGTGCTGGTGCAGTACTGTGGGTACATACAGACATACTGTTATCCTGTATGATCCATGAGTTACATCCGTAGTTATACCCAGACTGCCTAACCTATTCTAGATGTGTGCGTGCACTGTGTTGATCATAACGACGTATCTAATCATTTCCTGTATGATCCTGAGGTACTATCTGGATTATAACCCCAGAAGCTCGCACTCACTATTATGCTGCGGGTGCAGTCACTGTTACATACCGACCATGACTATCATGTTACTGATCCTGAGTACATCACTGTATTATACTCCAGAGCTGCATCACTATTCTGCTTGCGTGTCAGTCACTGTGGACAAATGAATTACTATCCTGTACTGATCCATGAGTACTACTGTATTATATCCAGCAGAGCTTCACTATAGTTCTGGCTGCTGGGAGTCCCTGTGTGTACAGTACATGACATTTACTTATCCTGTATGATCTGAGTTACAACTGTACTTCTTAACATCCAGAGCTGCATCCGATCTCTGCTGATGGTGCAGTCACTGGTACAACATGACATACTTACCTGTAGATCCTGAGTACATCTGTATGATACCCAGAGCTCACTCACTATGTCTGCTGTGGTGCAGTCACTGTGTACATACATGACATTACTTATCCTGTACTGACAGGAGTTACATCCTGTAGTATTGACTCCAGAGCTGCCACTACTATTCTGCTGCTGGTGCACTCACTGGGTTGGTACATACATGACATACTTATCCTGTACTGATCATGAGTTACATCCTGTATTATTACTCCAGGCTGCACTCACTATGCTGGGCTGGTGCAGTCACTGGGTACATACATGACCGTACTTATCCTGTACTGATCCTGAGTTACATCCTGTATTATACACCAGTGCTGCCCTCAATATTCTGGCTGCTGGGCAGTTCACTGTGTACATAATGACATTACTTACCGTATGATCCTGAGTTTACATCCTGTTATTATACCCAGAGCTGACAGCACTATGGCGGCTGGTGCAGACACTGTGATACAAAGACTTACTTACCCTGTAATGGCTGTCCTGGCGGTCCTTACAACAAGTCCCAAATATGTTAAAGATTCTCCAAGCAGACCAAAATCAAAAACTCTTCGCTTTGAGTCAGTTCACCGCTACCGGTCCTGTCAAAACCCCTCCGATAACATTGCCTCAAACCGATATTCTGTTTCACAGCAACAGTAAAGTGAGAACTGTACTTTCAGCCTCTTTCGATTACTCTAGTGGTGGATAGGGAACCTGTATAATCTTAGCTTATCAAGAACCATAAACCAAATAAATGACTTTACACTGCAGAATCTCCATGGATTAAAACATTGGAATCAATACCTAAATAGTCGCCGCTACTCCTTGAAGTGCCCAGATATTAACCGCTTTCTGTCGAGTCGAACCGGCCCTCATTCAATACTCGTGCTAGAATGTTCAGTCAGTTCCTAATAATAATTCTGTGTAATGTTCAGACTTCTTACCACAACAACGTTCGGACGAGGGGAGGCCATAAGTGGGTCTCATTCGTCATTAGAATAGACAGGATGTGGTGTGTTCTTGATTGTGCTATATACAACGGCACGCGCTTGCTGCTGCGTGAATGAAAGTGCTGGATAATCGAGAGGATTAATTATGCAAATTTGTGCACACGGTGTTAGTGTGGAAATTTTGTGTGAAATGCCCTGATTAGTTCGATGTGATCTGCCCGAGGAAGGCTCCTATAGTCTTTAGTTCCCATTCCCCTAAGGTTACTCGATCGGGGTCGGAGCCCCTATGCAATAGTGCAGCGTATACTAGACATGACCACCACGCCAGAACCTTCCCTCGCATCAAGAAAGCACTAATGATGAACCAGCGTCGAGCAAAGACGGTGAACCCTCCGCTACAAGGAAGAAGAAACCCGCGCCCCAAGAGCCGAAGTTTCATCATGAGGGAATCCATCTGACCGATAAATAAAAATGTGCAAAGAGACAAAAAAGGGCAAGTCGCAACGGAGCTTCTCGCCTTTGGCAACACAAAGGATCTGCCGTCACTAATACGTTTTATTAAACTTAGTGTTAGACAAGTCGTATGTACATTAGTATTAGTAAAATATATTTATATATACAGTGAGCTTGTGACTATATTATTTACATCTCTCGTGTTTGTTTGTGTGGTGGTGGATTGGGGGGTGGGGAGGGGGGCAGTAGTCTGGTCTAGAAAACCTGGAGGGCCGCCTGAGACAAACAATCAAGCAGATGACAGTTGTAGAATGAGGTTGCCTGTTTTCAGATGGACAAGGGACATGGCTGAACCATTGTGGATTACAATAAGGAGTAATAGCATTAATAAACACTGCTGAAATGGAAGCCGTTATGTGGTCTACAAGGTCTACGAATGAGCTCAGACCAAAACAAGAGCCGTGCTCTTTCCATGTCGGAATGAAACCCAAAATAGACACAAACTGATGATTCGTGTGACAGACGTCCACACAACGACCTGAAGCAACTCCACGAAAAGCCACACATTGGGGAAATGGAGCAGTAGTGTTTTCGAGGACGGTGATTACAGGATAGGGGAGCTCGGGTACACAATCCTGGTTTTGACCACCTGAGGATAAATGTTGCGACGGTCTTTAGCGAAAGCCAAAGCCTTGGTTAGTGAGGCTTAGGCCAGTTAACACTGCGGTAGATGATTCTTTGAAACCGTCCGGTTGTGTATGACTGGCACTTGCAGTACTCTGACCCACTTTGGCCATCGCCATGTTATAGTGTATATGTCAAGACCAACTAGGACCTCGGGATCAGCGAGGGCAACTCATTCGACCTCCCTCTGAGCAATTGGATTAATCATATATATTTAGCTGCTTCTTAAAGGACCTCTTGTCATGGGAGAGCTATACATCGCCTCCCCTTTCAACAACCAATCTTTACGGCACCTCGGCTCCGACCTATCGCACAGGGGGAAAAGGGAAGTAGAGCAGGTTTATGAGCTTGTGGTACGGATGGGGTGAGGAATCGAGAGAGATTAGACACACAAAGCAACGTATACGTGACTCCTTATATATAAACAAATGATAAATAAGATAAGGCTTGCATTTACACAACGCGGAAGTAGACAACTCGTACGTCGACTCCATACAGAAAAAAAAATACAGCCGGCAAGGAACGCGTCCGCGTGGGCGACATACAAGGCTATGGCCTAGCTGCCGGACCTATCCTTTTAGAATGGATAAACGAACAACCTCATGAAAACACATAGAAATAAGACAACGCTGTGTGAAATAAATACACTACGGGGTTAAATCTTCAAATATACGCAAGAAAATGCATCCAAAAGGTTAAAAAAGCGGCCGGAGTGATGGCCGGAAAACAAACGTCCACAGGCACACCTATTCAAACAATACAATGGTGAGCCTACTACATGGATGGACCGCTGCAATCTAAGTTGGTTAATATATCCCACCCAGTGGTTACCTAGTCCATCAGATAGATAAGGGCGCCCATGCTTCCAAGACGTACAGATATAGAGTCCCAGGGTCAGGGTGGCTTTCTTCCAAAAACAGCGCCCCCATGCCCCACGGCGGGTGTGCGGCACTGCATCTTATTTTAAAGCTACTATTAGAGTAACACGTTTTCTGCGAAGAAAGTCTTCCGACTTCTGGACCCTTTCAATATCTCATTGTGGGAAAAGTTCAATCCTGTTACAATATATTCATGTATTAAGGTACGATTGTCAGTGGCCGAGCACTGAGGACCCTACAGAGAACCATCACTGCTCTTTTTCTACCAGGTCAAATTGGTATTGGAAATTACACATCAGTCCCCCATTGTGATAATATATCAAAGTAGGACACCTTGGTATCGTCCATGTAAGTTCGGGATACTACCGAAACGCACAAGATGATGAAGTTCCCATACATAGTATAAGGCGTTGTTAGGAGACATTAACGATGATCACTTTCTAATCTAATTCCTTTGAGCGGGAACAAATGATGATTAGTACGTGCGGCCTGTATACAGCACCCTTTCTTTTTTTCTCCGCATGTACTTCTCGTGTCCATCAACTCTACTTGGTCTCAACAGAACTGGATGCCGAGATTGATGAGAAGGGGTGGGCGACCTCTGGCGTGCTGCTTCTTGTGAACCGCAAGATACTCTGGGTGAAGGAAGCCTGTCTCCACCCCTGCAGAACTGTACAGAGGGAGGTCGTGGACTTCTGTGTTGCATCCAGATTAGACATGAGGTTATAAACGCCTCGGGCATTCTGTGCACTTGTAGGTACGCTTCCTCGTGGAATCACTCGTTCTCTTGACTTCGTCTTCCGATTCTGAATTCGAGGACGGCACCTGGCTCTTGGTGCTGGATCTCTGCGCTTTGACTAGCATCACGTAAGCCGTGCACCACAGGACTCTTCAAATGAGAAGCAGATTAGACTGTTGCCGAAAACGTTGGCCACCGCACTGAACGCGTATGGAATCTCGACGGCTATGCTGGCGCAAGTTGGATAATCAGACTGGTGCGTGGACGAACTGACGTTGCACTCGTGAAGTGGTAGTCGCTCAACGGAGTGGACTGCGTTGGTGGACCAACGGTTGAGTGGTGAGTTAAAATTTTGTCACCAAGCAGGACAGTGGAACTCTCCTTTAGCTCCATCATTTGGCGGATGCAGCTGGGGATTCACCGTGAATAGTCTTCCATGTGGACCAGGATGGGTTGCCCTGGAGAAGACTCATATCGGAGCTCATGCTAGTTAATCCCCGGGTCTATCTGGGAACGCAGCGGAGAGGTTGGCACCCTTCTCGGCAGTACAGTTAGCTTGCCCTTGCACAGTGGTTGTATTTATATGATAAACGTAAGTTGGACTGCTGTCGGAATCGCCTCGACACTGCAAAAGGAATATGGCATCTCGCCGGTGTGACGTCCTTAGGGCACATCAGACTGGTTGAGCTGGAGAAACTGTTTACCACACTCAAGCAGCGATTAGGTGGTCTTATCTCCGGAGTGAATGCGTTCATGGACCAAGAGGTTGGATTATGGGTAAATGTCTTTTAAAGCAGCAGCTGCCACATTGTAGGTACCTAAGCGGATGCCGAATGGGCGCCATTTATTCTAAATTATCAAGCGAGTGCACCGCTATGGAGGAAGTCACCGAGGGATAGTCTGCTGTCCCTGGAAACAGCTGCCCATTGGATGCATTTGGTTTCCATCAAATGGAAGATCCTGATCGGATTGGAGCAGAGTTTGGGCGCTTCTTAGGTCATACCGATGGTATGAATTTTTTCCCATTGGGTGTTCCATTGCGTGCTTCCTGGACGAGTTATGAGTCATCCCCCAAGAAACATCCTGTGATCTGAGATGTTTGGATCAGATTTGACTGCTGCTGAATCCTTCTCACAAAGCCAACACTGGAAGGGCTTCTCCCCGTGTGTATACGCAAGTGGGGACTATAGGTGGTACTTGTGTTGAGTGCCTTGGACATGTCAACCACTTATGTACAGCTTTTTCCCCCCCATGGAGGGCCCCTGCTGGGTCCTGCCTATCAGGTAATTTTCGGGTCTTCCTCTTCGCTAGGAGCATGGAAAAGTGACCCTTTGTGAGGGCCGCACCGCATGATTGACTTCCAATTCTTTGATAAAGAAATACTGTGTCGGCTTGTGGGATTAGGTTGGACTCAAGGCTATTTGCATGCCACGAGACATTGACTTGCTGTCTTGATCTGCAGGGTATCTTGAAATCTGTTGTGGAGGATAACGTCTGATCCGGACGAGGAAGATAGCATGTTCTCCGGATATGCAGTGGGAGGGCCTCTATTAATGGGGTAGGAGACTTGAATCCTTACAAGAATGATGGCAATGACTGCTCACGTGGAGCTCTGATGAAGAGGCTGTGAGAGCTTGGGAACCACTTGAACACTGGTTGCACTGGTAAGCCCTGACCTGGTTTCTCCATTCGCCCACACAATGTTTATCAGCTGGGGGCTATCTCGCTCAACATATGACCAACGGTACGATCAGCTGGGCCGGACATATTGTGTTCTGCTCATTCAGTGCTCACGTTGGCCCTTTTGGTTCTGCTGGTTAAAGCATGGCTTTATTGGAAAGAAGATTGGACGTGGGCGGGAAATCTCTTCCCACACTGAAGGCAAGGCATATGGCATTCCGGTTGTGCCCCTAAGTGAACATGAGGCTGGTTCATCGGGTGAAAGCTTACCACACATCTGACATGCGATATGACCTATCCCCAGGGTGTATGCGGCTGGTTGCACCATGAGGTTGGACTCGATGAGTGAAACGCGCAATTTGGACAAAAAAGACAGTGGCAGCAGACGTAGGGTCTTTTACCATGATACGGGGTCTTATCCCTTGTCACCTTTAACAAATGGGGACTTTGGCCTGACTCCACACTTCACTGCTGGAGTCACACCTTCCGATACAGATAATGAAGGGGATGCCAGTGCGGTGTTTTCCTCACTCCGTACTTCCATCCAGTTCCTCTATCTCTGATGACTTTTCATGTGGTGGGTTCAGTTAGACTGTGTCGGAACTTCTAGTGCATTTTGTTGCAAAGAATGGGGCTTCTCCGGTATGAGTACGTAGGTGGACGGTGCGACTGGTAAGTTGATTAAATCTTTCGCCTACACACGTGACAAGAGAAGGGCTTATCGCCAGTGTGTATGCGAGATGCGTCACCAATTGAGGAATGTTGCAGAGGTCTTATCGCACAATATACAACGATATATCGCCTCCATTTAGGGACTGGAGTCGCCGGGTGATGCTGCGAAGATTTGCTGATAGGCGTCCCATTCGTTCCGATAACCGGGAATTTCTCTTGGTTGTGGGATTTCTTGATGTGACAGAATTTCAGACAGACTTGAATTGATTGAAGACGAAATACAGAATGAGCAATTCTGAAAGAGAACCCCCAGACCTCTGGTTGAGTGCTCTGAGGAGCGAGAGATAGAACTCTTTCCTCCTGTTCGTCTCCATGGTTTTGGATGCTGGTCCAACATTAGACCAACCATGGGGTCTACCAGATCACTATGGTATCCTTCTCGAGCTTGCCAAAAATGGTTGGCAGTGGAGTGATCCCATGAAGGCTGACTGTGCCGAGGTATCCTCCGCCAGATCCACTTATCTGGTACACCACCTCTTTGGTCAACGCCTCATCTTCTCGGTGTCTTCCCTTCTCAAGAGGGCGAGCATCTGCACTGGGAGGATAACTATATTTAACGTGCTGCTGGCTGATGGCACACTGGTTCAGCTGCCATCATGGGCGTGGACATTTTTCTCCCGCCAGCTGTTTGTCGTGTCGATCTCGGTGGAAATCAGAGTCCCATGCCGGAGTATGTCGGAAGATGACTGTGTCTTCAGGAAGTTCCCACCAGAGAGGGCCGAAAGGATCTAGTTTCTCTGTCGTCACTGCTCCACCATTATCTGTAAACTAAGAACAAGCGCAACAGTCAAAAGATTCTGCAACACGGCCGATGAGAGGGTTTCGGGAACTAGATGAGCTGAACTTACTTTCACAACGATAGATCCTCCTCCCTACCCCCCCCCTCCCCCTTGTGTAGATGGGATCTCTCCTATCCCCCGAGCTTTTTCTTGCTTTCTCCCTCTCTTGTTCGTCCCACCCCTCCAGTTCCCTTTGCCCTCCTTCCGTTAATTGTCTCTATGCTTCCGTTAGATGCTGTTGTTGTTATTCGGTCTGTTCGTCTTTGCTGTTGTTTCATCCCATGCAAGTGCGTATGGCCTATTTGCCAGGTCCCATTATTGATGAGAATTCAGGTTTGGACATCTGGGAAGGTCTGAAAAAAAAAATAAATGTAAAAGTATCATAACAATGGCGTTCTACAGAGATGGCGCGAGGCAAGCATATGTCACTGGTTATAGACACAATAGAGATCGGTGGCTGGTTCTGGGTTGGTCGTGCTTACAGAAAGTCAAGGTACTGGCAGATACCACAAACAACTATTCCGGACAACCCCTTTAAGTGCTCATAAAAGGGATGGCATATATGATAACAGTTGTTATAAGTACCTGTCTTACTGGGCTGACCTCAGTATCGAACCTGCACACCAAGAGTGGACACCTGCCCCCCAGAGTATGGCCGGAGACCCTGCCCCACCCAGAGTATGGCCGAGACCCGTGCCCCACCCCAGAGTATGGCCGATGACCCTGCACCCACCCAGAGTATGGCCGAGGACCCACTGCCCACCAGAGTGTATGGCGAGACCCTGCCGCCGGGGCCCGACCCTGCCCCAGAGAGTATTGGCGAGCCCCTGCCCCACCCCAGAGTATGGCCGAGAACTGACCCACCCCAGAGTAGGCCAGACCAGTGCCCCAACCCCAATTCCGACCCCATCCCACCCCAGAGTTGGCCGAGACCCCATGCCAACCCAGAGATGGCCCGAGACCCACTGCCCACCCAGAGTAGGCGAGACCCCTGCCCCACCCCAAAGTATGGCCTCACACCCTGCCCACCCCAGAGTATGGCCTCGCGACCCCTGCCCCACCAGAGTATGGCCTCACCGCACGATACCCATGACCCATCCCGAGGACCATCATAGTGCGACCTAGACCCTCCAGACCAGACTATATGGCCGACAGCCTGCGACCCCTCTCAGACCCGTACAGGCCGACCTCCCCTCCACAGACCGTAAATGGCACCGATCACTCTAGCCCCTCCCCCCCCCCCACCCACCCCCTGGATGCTTGACCCTCTAGAACAGGCTGTGGATGACGCCTCTGACCATCCCCCCCAACGTCATATGGACTGACCCCTCCCACCTCCCAGTATGGTATCTCTCTGTGCTGGAGAGTGTGCAACACAGAGCTGTCCAGTGTTACCAGGAGCGCTAATGGCCTGGCATCAGGTGTCTCTCCAATGTATAAGTAGCAGGGATCTCCTTCAATGTAGCTAAGAAGCATGATTTCTGTTATCTCCCGGCTCCTCTGCCACCTACGTACCACGATTATATGTTACCATAAGGCACATTCAGGCTCAGCAGAGTGGTAGTTTCTTCTCGTGGGGGAGAGATCTCTCATTGATACGGACATATTGGGGATCAGGAGTGTGTAAAGCCAAAGTTAGAAGAGTGCGGCTACCAACACGGAACACACAGAGGCGACTATCGTGCCAACAGAGGGGCGACAACATATAACAGAGAGGACTCTCCACCATTACGCGATGTGATGATGTCACCATGATTAACCCGTCTCCTCCAATAAGTTTACATTTCATCGTCCGGGATAAGCAAACCCAGATAGAAAGGGAAACAAAGTAAATCAAGAGTGATGAAAGCCACATGGATGAAGAGATCAAAGCGTCGCCCAGCATTGGCTCATATTACGCCTCCTATAGATACCTCCGCAACTGCCATTTCCCTACAGAAAATCCAACAAACGAGTTTCGCTGTCTCAGGTTTAATCGAACATCTGTAATACTGACAGAACGGACAACGAAAACTACATAGCGGAACATGAAGTACTATCCTATACATTGACAGGAAGCAAGAGCGAGGGATACACAGTACAATACACTAATACTGCCATACTGTATTATACTCCGAGCTGCACTCACGTTCTGTCTGCTGGTGCAGTCACCTGTTACATACATACATTATATCCTGTACTGATCCGGAGTTAATTCCTGGTTTATACCCCAGAGCTGCACTCACATTCTGTGCTCGGGCAGTCATCTGTGTACATACATGACATACTTATCCTGTACTGATCCTGAGTACATCCTGTATTTACTCCAGAGCTGCATCTCACTATTCTTGCTGCTGGTGCGTCAACTGTACAACCTGACATGTACTATCCTGTAATCGATCCTGAGATACATCATGTATTATACTCAGGGTGCACACCCTATTCGACTGCTGGTGCAGTCACTGTGTTGTAATAATGACATTACTATATCCTGTACTGATCCTGAGTTACATCCTGTATTATACCCAGAGTGTCACTCAATTTGCTGCTGGTGCAGTCAGTCAGGTGTACATACATGACATTACCTTATCGTACTGACTCCGGGTAATCTGTAAATTATACTCCAGGCTGCACTCAATATTCTGCTGGTGTGCAGTCACTCTGTGTACACCTACATGGACATTATTACTCCTGTACTGATCCTGAGTTACATCTGATTTACACCAGAGCTCACTCACTATTCTGCGCTGGTAAGTCACTGGACATAAGTAACATACGTTATCCTACTGATCCTGAGTTACATCCTTGTAGTATACTCCAGAGCTGCATCTCACTATTCTGTGCTGGTGCAGTCACATGTGTACATACATGACATTACTTATCATGTACTGATCTGAGTTACATCCTGTGTATATCAGGCTGCACTCACTATTCTGCCTGTGGTGGCAGGCACTGTGTAACATGACATACATGTACTTCTCCTGTACTGATCCTAGGAGTACATCC
Organism: Engystomops pustulosus; assembly: GCA_019512145.1. Classification (NCBI taxonomy): domain Eukaryota; kingdom Metazoa; phylum Chordata; class Amphibia; order Anura; family Leptodactylidae; genus Engystomops; species Engystomops pustulosus. Next base: position 66,662 of record WNYA01000270.1, on the reverse strand, counting down.
TGTATTATACCCGGAAGCTGCACTCACTAGTCTGTGCTGGGTGCAGTCAATGTGTACATACATGACATTACGTTCCTGTAGAATACCGAGTAAATTCCTGTATTTAACACCCAGAGCTGCACCACTCCTATTGCTGCTGTGGTGCCGTAACGGTGCATACATGACATTACTATCCTGTACTGATCCTGAGTACCATCATGAATTATACTCCAGAGGCACTCACTATTCTGCTGCTGGTTACAGTCAGTTGGTACATACATAACATCTATCGTACTTGATCCTGAGTTACATCCTGTATTCTACCCCAGAGCTTCTCACTATTCTGCATGCATGGTACAGTACTGTGTATCATCATAACATATTATCCGTAGATCGAGTTAACTCCTGTATATATCCCCAGAGCATGCTCTCCACCTTCTGCTGATGGTACATCACTGTGTACAATATGACATTATTATCTGTAATGATCCTGAGTACATCCTGTATTAACCCAGAGCTGCACTCATATTTGTGCTGCGGTTACAGTACGATGTACTACATAACATACTTATCCTGTAATGATCCGGAGTTACATCTGTATTATACTACAGAGCTGCACTCACTATTTGCTACTGGCAGTGCAGTCACTGTTGTACATACATGACATACTTATCCTTACTGATCCTGAGTTACATCATGTATTATCCCAGAGCTGCACTCCACTATTCGCTGCGGTGCAGTCACTGTGTACATCTACAGTACTTATCCTGACCTGTATGATCCTGAGTTAATCTGTAATTATTACCCCAGCAGGCTGCACTCATATTTGCTGCTGGTACAGTCACTGTGTACATACATAACATTACTTATCCTGTACTGATCCTGAGTTACATCCTGTAGTATACTCCAGAAGCTGCCTCACTATTTGCTGCTGGGGTCGACGGGTCAGTGGTACCATACATGACATTACTTATCTGTCTGATCCTGCAGTTTACATCCTGTATTATACCCCAGAGCATGCACTCATATTTGTACTGGTGCAGTCACTGTGTACATATCATGACATTACTTATCACTGTATGATCGAGTTACATCCTGTATTATACCCAGAGCTGCCCAATCACTATCTGCTGTGGTGCGTCACTGTGGAATACATTGACGTTACTTATCGTGACTGATCCTGTAGTTAATCCTGAGTATACTACCAGAGTCGCACATTCATATTTTCTGCGTGGTACAGTCTATGGTGTACATACATAAATTACTTATCTGTACTGATCCTGAGTTACATCCTGTATTATACCCCAGAGACTGCAACACACTTACCAACATTCTGCTACTGGTGCAGTCTGTGTACATACATGACATACTTTCCTGTATGATCCTGAGTTACACTGTATGATACCCCAGAGCTCACATCACTATCTGCCTGTATTATACTTCCAGAGCTGCACTCAGAATTCTGCTGCTGGTGCAGGTCACTTGTACATAAATGACATTTACTTATACTGTGTATGATTCCTGAGTACATCCTGTATTATTACCCCAGAGTCTTGCATCACTATTCTGCTGCGGTGCAGTACACTGTGTACATCACGAACATTACTTATTCCGTTATGATCACTGCGTTTACATCCTAGTTATTACCCAGAGCTGCCATCACTATTCGATGCGGTGCAGTCACTGTGTACATACATGACATTACTATCCTGTACTGATCCTGAGTTACAATCCTGTTTATACTCCAGAGCTGCACTCACTATCTGCTGCTGGTGCAGTCCACTTGTACATACATGACATTACTTATCTGTATGATCCGAGTGACATCCTGTATTATACTCCACGAGCTGCACTCACGTATCTGCTGCTGGTGCGTCACTGTGTAAATACATGACATTACTTATCCTGTACTGATCCTGAGTTACATCCTGTATTATACTCCCGAGCTGACTCATATTCTGTGCTGGGCAGTCACTGTGTACATACATGACATTACTTATCCTGTACTGATCCTGAGTTACATCTATGATTATACCCCAGAGCTGCACTCACTATTCTGCTGCTGGTGCAGTCACGTGTACATACATGACATACTATCTTATGATCCTGAGTACATCCTTATGATACCCCAGAGCTGCACTCACTATTCTGCTACTGGTGCAGTCATGTGTACATACATGACATTACTTATCGTACTGATCCTGAGTTACATCCTGTATTATACTCCAGAGCTGCACTCACTATTCTGCTGCTGGGCAGTCATGTGTACATACATGACATTACTTATCCTGTACTGATCCTTGGAGTTACATCCTTGTATTATACCCAGCTGCACTCACTATTCTGCTGCTGGTGCAGTCACTGTGACATACATGACATTACTTATCCTGTACTGATCCTGAGGTACTCATGTAATACTACAGAGCTGCACTCACTATTCTGCTGCTGGTGCAGTCAACTGTGTACATACATGACATACTACCGTACTGATACTGAGTGACATCAGGTATATACCCAGAGCTGCACTCACTATTTCTGTGCTGGTTGCAGTCACTGTGTACAACACGACATTACTTATCGTACTGATCCTGGTTACATCTGTATTATACCCGAGCGCGACTCACTATTCTGCTGCGGTGCATCAATGTGTACATACAAGACTACTTATCCTGTACTGATCCGGTACAGCCTGTATTATACCCAGAGCTGCACTCACTATTTGCTGCTGGGCAGTCATGGGTAAACATGACATTACTTATCCTGTATGATCCTGAGTTACATCCTGTATTATACCTCAGAGCTGCACTCACTATTCTGCTGCTGGTGCAGTCACTGTGTACATACATGACATTACTTATCCTGTACTGATCCTGAGTTACATCTGTATATTACCCCAGAGCTGCACTCATTCTGCTGCTGGGGCAGTCACTGTGTGACATACATGACATTACTTATCCTGTACTGATCCTGAGTACATTCTGTATTATACTCCGAGCTGCACTCACTATCTGCTGCTGGTGCAGTCACTGTGTACATACATGACATTATATCCTGTACTGATCTGAGTTACATCCTGTATTATACCCAGAGCGCACTCACTATCTGCTGCTGGTGCAGTCACGTGTAGAACATGACATTACTTATTCCGTATGATCCTGAGTTACATCCTGTATTATACCAGAGCTGCACTCACTATTCTGCTGCTGGTGGCAGTCACTGGTACATACATGACATTACTTATCCTGTACTGATCCTGAGTTACATCCTGTATTATACCCAGAGCTGCAATCACTTTCTGCGCTGGTGCAGTCACTGTGTACATACATGACATTACTTATCCTGTACTGATCCTGAGTTAAAGACCTGTATTTACCCAGAGCTGCACTCACTATTCTGCTGCTGGTGCAGTCTCGTGTACATACATGACTTAACTTACCTGTATGATCCGAGTTGACATACTGTATTGTAACCTCCGAGCGCACTCACTATTCTGGTGTGGTGCACACGTGTACAATACATGACATTACTTATCCTGTACTGATCCTGAGTACATCCGGCTTATACCCAGAGCTGCACTCACTATTCTGCTGCTGGTGCAGTCACTGTGTACATACATGAAATTACTATACCGTTACGATCCTGAGGTACATCCTGTATTATACCCAGAGCTGCACTCACTATTCTGCTTGCTGGTGCAGTCACTGTGTACATACATGACATTACTTATCCTGTACTGATCCTGAGTTACATCTGTATTATACCCCAGAGCTGCACTCTATTCTGCTGCTGGTGCAGTCACTGTGTACCATACATGACATTACTTAATCCTGTACTGATCCTGAGTACATCCTGTATTACTACCAGAGCGCATCACTATTCTGCTGCTGGTGCAGTCACTGTGTACATACATGACATTGACTTATCTGTACTGATCTGAGTTACATCCTGTATTATTACCAGAGCTGCACTCACTATTCTGCTGCTGGTGCAGTCACTGTGTACATCATGAACATTACTTGATCCTGTACTGATCCTGAGTTCCATCCTGTCTAACTCCAGAGCTGCACTCACTATTCTGCTGCTGGTGCAGTCACTGTGTACATACATGACATTTATCCTGTACTGATCCTGAGTTACATCCTGTATATACCCAGAGCTGCACCAATATTCTGCTGCTGGGTTGCAGTCACTGTGTACATACCATGACATTACTTATCCTGTAGATCTGCGTACATCCTGTATTATACTCCAGAGCGCACTCACTATTCTGCTGCTGGTGCAGTCACTGTGTACATACATGACATTACTGTATCCGTACTGATCCGAGTTACATCCTGTATTATACTCCAGAGCTGCACTCACTATTCTGCTGCTGGTGCAGTTCACTGTACATGACATGCATACTATCCTGACTGATCCTGAGTTACATCCTATATTATACTCCAGAGCTGCCACTCACTTTCTGCGCTGGGTGCAGTCACTGTGGGACATACATGACAGTACTTACCGTACTGATCATGAGGTACATCCTGTATTATCTCAGAGCGCATCACAATTCTGCTGCTGCTTGCAGTCAACTGGTACATACCTGACATTACTTACCTGTACTGATCCTGAGTAACATCCTGTTATGATACCCAGAGCTGCACTCATATCTGCTGCTGGTGCAGTCACTGTGTTACATACATGACATTATATCCTGTACTGATCCTGAGTACATCCTGTATTATACTCCAGAGCTGCACTCACTTCTGCTGCTGGGGTGCAGTCACTGTGTACATACTGACATTACTTATCTGCTAGATCCTGAGTACATCCTGTATTAACTCCAGAAGCTGCAACTCACTATTCGCTGCTGTGCAGTCACTGTGTCACATACATGACAATTACCTGTACGATCCTGAGTTACATCCTGTATATTTACCCCCAGAGCTGCACTCACTATTCTGCTTGGTGCAGTCACTGTGTACACACATGACATTACTATCCTGTACTGATCCTGAGTTACATCTTGTATTATTACCCCAGAGCTGCACTCACTATTCTGCTGGTGTGCAGTCATGGTACATTACATGACATTACTTATCCTGTAACTGATCTCGGAGTTACATCTGTATTATACTCAGAGCTGCACTCACTATATTCTGCTGAGGGCAGTCACTGTGTACATACATGACATTACTTACTGTACTGATCCTGAGTTACACTGTATATACACCCAGAGCTCAACTCACTATTGCTGCTGCTGGTGCAGTCACGTGTACATACATGACATTACTTATCTGTATGATCCTGAGTTACATCCTGTATATACTCCAGAGCTGCACCACTATCTGCTGCTGGTGCAGTCACTGTGTACATACATGACATTACTTATCCTGTATGATCCTGAGTTAATCCTGTATTATACCCAGAGCTCCACTCATATTCTGCTGCTGGTGCAGTCACTGTGTACATACATGACATACTTATCCTGTAACTGATCCTGAGTTACATCCTGTATTATACTCCAGAGCTGCACTCTATTCTGCTGCTGGTGCAGTCACTGTGTACAACATGACATTACTTATCCTTGTACTGAGCTGATTACATCTGTATTATACTCCAGAGCTGCACTCACATTCTGCTGCTGGTGCGTCACTGTGTACATACCTGACATTACTTACCCTGTACTGATCCTGAGTCATCCTTATTATACTCCAGAGCTGCACTCACTATCTGCTGCTGGTGCAGTCATGTGTACATACATGACAATACTTTACCCTGTACTGATCCTGAGTTACATCCTGTATTATACTCCAGAGCTGCACTCACTATTCTGCTGCTGCTGCAGTCACTGTGTACATACATGACATACTTACCCTGTCTATCCTGAGTCACTCATCCTGTATTATACCCCAGAGCTGCAATCACATCTGCGCTGGTGCAGTCCGTTGACATACATGAGACTCTATCCTGTACTGACCTGAGTTACATCCTGTATTCATCTCAGGCTGCACTCACTATTCCGCTGCTGTGCAGTCATGGTACATACCTGAACATAATTATCCTGTATGATCCTGAGTACATCCTGTATTATACTCCACGAGTGCACTACTATTTGCTTGCTGACTGCGTCCACTGTGTTTACATAACAGACAATACTTACCCTGTATTGATCTGAGTACATCCTGTTATTAGTATCCAGAGCTGCCTCACGTTCTGTGCTGTGCAGTCACTGTACAACATGACATTATTATTCCGTATGATCCTGGTCATTCACGGTATAACCCCCAGAGCTGGCCCTCACATCTGTGCTGGTGCAGTCACTGTGGTACAACATTGACATTTACTTCATCCTGTCGTCATGAATACGGTTACATCGTTATATACTCCAGGAGCTTGCACTCACTATTCTGTGCTGGTGCAGCAGTGTACATCCATGAATTACTTATCCGTTACGTGATCCGAAGTGTAATCACGTGTATTATACTCCACGATGTGCAACTACAATCTGTGTGCTGGTTTGCAGTCTCACTGTGTACACATGACAGTACTATCCTGGTATGATCCTGAGTAATCGGTATTATACACACCAGAGTGCACCAATATCTGAGGACTTGGTTGCAAGTCACTGGGGGGTCATTACATAGAGGCCCAATTCGCGTTTTCCCGAGTTGTTCACCCGGAATATTTCCGATTTGGCCGATTGTACCTGAATTGCCGCGGATTTGGGAACGTGATCGGATTGTGGCGCATCGGCGCCGGCTGCCGCGATGGAAATGGGGGGGGTGGCCGAACGGAACCACCGACGTATTCGGAAAAACAACAGCCGCAGTTAAAAAATCGAAAAATCAGAATAAAGTGTGGCGGGAGCGTTACCTTAATCCTGGTCCAGCGGTGGGTGATTCGGCGCGATGAGATGACTTGTCAGCGCAGCAGCGCCACCTGGTGGATCGGACGGAGAATACCTTCTTAAATACCGGCCGGACCCGAATCCAGAGCAAGAGAGACGGCGCCGCTGGATTGGAATCCGGGTAAGCCACGTGTGATAATGTTATAATCCTATGCCGTTCTCCTTTAATCCGAGTGCTCCATTGTGGTAGCACTTTCGTTCCATTAACTTTCCGTGATAGATCCTGAGGTAACCTGTAATATATCCAGCGCTGCACTCACTATTTGCTGTGCCTGGGCAGTACTGTGTACATACATGACATTATCTACTCGTACTGATCTGAGTTACATCCTGTATTATACTCCAGAGCTGCACTCACTATTCTGTGCTGGTTGCAGTACAATGTGTGCAACATACATGAAACCTACTTATCCTGTACTGATCCTGAGTTCACATCCTGTATTATACCCAGAGCATGCACTAACTATCATGCTGCTGGTGCAGTCACTGTGTCAATCATGCCATACTTATCCGAGTACTGATCCTGGAGTACATCCTGTAGTATACTCCAGAGCTGCACACATTCTGCTGTGGTGCGTCACGGTGTACATTATGAATTAACTTACCTGTATGATCCGAGTTAAACTCCTGGATTAACTCCAGAGCTGAACGCTATTCTGCGTGGTGCCGTCACATGTGACATGACATTACTATCTGTACCCATGTATCCGTGTACTCCGAGCTGCTCTACGTCGTAGTACGTCAAATGTATATTGTACATCCTGTTAATCGTGATAACGCCAAGAGTGCACCACTATTCTGCTGCTGGTGCAGTCATGTGGTACATTACATGAATTACTTACCTGTACTGATCCTGAGTTACATCCTGTATTATAACTCCAGAGCTGCAACTCACTATTCTGCTGCGTGAAGTCACATGTGTACATACATGACATCTATCTATCCTGTACTGATCCTGAGGTTACATCCTGTATTATACTCCAGAGCTGCACTCACACTTCTGCTGCTGGGCTGCAGTCAGTGTGTAATACATGAATTACTTTCCTGTATGATCCCTGAGGAGTTCATCCGTATTATTACCCAGAGTCACTCACTATTCTGCTGCTGTGTGCAGTCACATGTGTACATATGGACATTACTATCCGTACTGTCTGAGTTATCTGTATTAACTCCAGAGCTGCAGCCATCACTATTCTGTCATGCATGGTGCAGTCACTGTGTACATACATGACATTACTTATCCTGACTGATCCTGAGTTACATCCTGTTTATACCCCAAGAGCGTGCAACTCACTATTCGCTGCTGGTGCAGTCTACTGTGTAATACATGACATTTACTTATCTGTAACTGATCTGAAGGTAGTACATCCTATTATACCCGAGCTGCAACTCACTATTCTGTGCTGGTGCAGTCACATGTGTACATACATGACATTACTGATCCTTGACTGATCTGGTTCGCATCCCTGTATTATTACCCAGGCTGCTACTCACTATTTGCTTGTGGTGCAGTCCGGTAATACATGAATTACTCATATGCTGTACTGACCCTGAGTTTACATCCGTATTATATCAAGAGCTGCACTCACCTATTTGCTGCGGGCAGTACTGTGTACATACATGACAGTACTTATCCTTGTACTGACATGAGTACATCGTGTATTATACCCCAGAGATACTCACTATTGCTGAGTGGTGCGTGCACTGTGTGGTACATACGACATTACTATCATTGTACGATCCTGAGGTTACATTCTCTGGTATAACCCCAGAGCTGCACTCACTATCTGCTGGGTGCAGTCATGTGTACATAGACAGACATACGTATCATGTTACTGATCTCTGAGACACTGTATTAATACCCCAGAGCTGTCCACTACTTTCGTGCGTGCTGTCAGTCACTGTGACTAATGAACATTACTTATCCGTACTGATCCAGAGAGTACATCTGTATTATACACCAGAGCTTCACTACACTATTCTGTCGGCTGGTGCAGTCCCTGTGACATAAGACATTACGTTATCCTGTACTGATCCTGAGTACATCTGTTTTATACCCAGAGCTGCACTTAACTCATATTCTGCTAGATGTGTGCAGTCACTGTGTATCAACATGCGATACTTACCTGTATGATCCCTGAGGACTATCTGTGATTATCCCAGAAAGCTCACTCACTATTCTGCTGCTGGTGCAGTCACTGTGTACATACTGACCATTACTTATCCTGTACTGACCGTGAGTTACATCCTGTAGTATTACTCCAGAGCTGCCACTACTATTCTGCTGTGCGTGCACGTCATGGTTGTACAACAGACATACTTATCCTGTACTGATCATGAGTTACATCCTGTATTATACTCCAGAGCTCACTACTATGTCTGGCGCTGGGCAGTCCCTGGGTACATACATGACCATTATTATCCTGTACTGATCTGAGTTACACCTGTATTTACACCAGAGCTGCCAATCAGATCTCTGGCTGCTGGGCAGTCACTGTGGTACATAATGACATACTTACCCGTATGATCCTGAGTTACATCCTGTATGATACCCAGAGCTGCAACTCACTATCTGCTGTGGTGCAGACACTGTGATACAAAGACTTACTTACCCTGTAATGGTTCGGCATTGCTTGTATTGGAAATCCCTAGTTGTGCTAGTTGTAACCAACCAGAAGGCGGTTTTGTCATTCTCTACTAGACATTATGAATATAGCAGTGATCTGTTGGTTGCTATGAGCAGCTCCTGCAATGGTTGTCAGGGATGTTCTTTTATACGAAACAATGAAACTTTATTGCCCGGTGAACAGTGCGCGCTTGTGGTATAGACTGCGGTAGTAGTGACGCCATCGCTGGCGGCATTGTTAGTGTGGAGATTGGCCTCCTCCCTGCCCTGCGGGCGCCATTGTTTTATTACGTGATATAAAAAACAACATCTGAAGGAGAAAAAACCCCAGAGAAACGACCGAAATAAATGTTATTAGAAGCATATAAAAATAAGCACGTGGCGGGCGGCGGTGCCGCGTCTGCGGAGCGGGAGGATATTTACAGCCGCATATAAAAAATACGCTCACACGCAACGCCCCGCAGGCTTAACCCCGCACTGCCACATTAACCTCCCCAGCTCTCCTCTAAACAAATGGAGGCCTTCGTGTGGAAGAGAGGGGGGGAAGAAACTAAATATTAAAGGTCCCAGAGGTCAAATGGATTCCCTGCGAGAGAGCTCAGTCCCGTCTGGGGCTGCCATGGCAACGGGCGCACGTGACCGTAAGAAAAACAATGGTTTAAACGCTACGAAAACAATAAAAGTGCGAGCAGGAAGTTCACCAAACTGAACGTGATGAGCAGCAGATGGGGGGGCGACAGCGCGGGATCAGCCGCGTTCACACACAGCGCAGGCCCCTGCCCTACAGGGTTATCTCTACACAGGTTTTTATTAGGTTTTTTCCTTTTCATGTTCAGGCTGCAGCGTCCAGATGGTCTCCCGGGTGAGGAATGGAAAAACTCCCCCCACCCGCACCCCAGCGCCGCTAGTTTGTGTTTTATACATTATTAGCTGAGGTGACAGTTTAGGGGGTTTTTTTTTTTCGATTGAAAGACATTTGTTGCCATTTTTTTTTCTCTGTAAGCTCCTATTGTTAGGATTTTTTTTTATTATTATTTTAGCGATTTCGAGCAGCTGCTGCCGCCGGTTTTCTGGGTGAAGTCGTTTTGGTACTTTATAATTGTAAATTTCATTTCATTTCATTTTACAGAACACTTTTTTTTTGGGGTTTTTTTCTACAACTTAGTCAGTGTTCCTAGTTTTTTTTTCCCCGGTTAGTGATTTTAGAGCACGTTACTGTTCTGGATAAAGGAATGTCGCGTTCATTATATATAACTTATTGCACTTTTGTCTTATTTTTAGTATTTTTTTTTTATATCCTCCAAAGTTTATTTTTTCTTTACTAACAATTTCTATTGTATTTAACATTACAGGTAATCCCCGGGGAATGTACAAGATCGGTTCTTTAGGTTTGTTCTTAAGGTGCTTTGTATGTAGGTCGGAAATGTATATTATAATTGTAGCTTCAGAAAGGAAAAAAAAAAAAAAACTATTTTTTCATCGTGACAAATGGATTTTCTGTAATGGGACCGAGGATTATCAATAAAGCTTCATTCCAGAAACCTACAGCTGATCAGCGAGTCTGGGCTATAGAACATCCAGAGAGGTCACCAGAGGGTCACATGGGGCAGAGAGGGTCGTCTGTAACTAGGGGTCATCTGTAACTAGGGTGTCCTTAATTAGGGGACCAACTATATCTACTTTCAGACTGCAATCTAATTTTTTATATACATTTTGGTAAATTTTTTATAGGAGGTATTGTATCTCTGGAGTATTATAATATTTGTATCAGTTTTATTTAAAGGAAATCACCATCAGAATCCATATGATAAGACGGGACACTGAGGTTTCATGCAGGTAAGCGCCTGCTACGCCGTGGTCTCGGGTGCTGACACGTCCGGCTGGAGAGATGAGTGTTTCCCACCCCTCCCCTCTTCATAGGGAGCCAGCAGCTGGGCCTTACAATGTGTGGGCATAGGGACACCCATTGAAATGAATGGGTCATTATGCAGCACGCAATGAAACATTACGGTGCGGGTACCACAAGCTGGTAAAAACACGTTCATGTGCATGAGCCCCAACTCATAGATCCATAGATATCACCTTTACAATTATGCTAATGAGCCGCAAGGGTCTGGGGGCGTTACCAGAGCCCAGTGCGTATTTTTTCCAGCTGTTGCACTATGCAGGGACATTTCTTGTGAGAATTGCGAGGGAGGAGGGGGGTAGCCCTCCTGGCTAATTAGCATAATTATAAAAGTTGATTTAGATGGAAGGAGGCCATGGATAACAGAATATAACCACAGTCGTGGGTTTATCAGGATGGATTCCGATTTCCTTTTAATGCTTGTGGTGATGGCTTTGGGGATACAATAAACCCCTGGTCGCACCATTACTTTAGCAAATTTTGTAAAATTTTTTTACCTTTGGAGATAAGATAATCTGCAGCAGATTTATCCAGACGGACAACGCTGAAGGCATAATGACTGCAAAATGAACAGACACTTTAAGCCCGCCCCCTTAGGGCTTATTCACAGTCAGTTTCTTCCACTGTGGAAAATTTTAAGCCAGACCTAAATTTTTCCCTGATGACAATAGAAGTCTACGTCTCCCCCTCAAAAATAAGCAGGATCTTTATATGCCATCAGTACTTTTACTGAGGACGTGAAGAGAGAACTGGTGCTTTACATGGATTAGGACAACACACTCGGTTCCTAGCATCATTAGTCAACAACAACGCACGAAATATAAATTTTTGGGGGAGCTTGTCATCATTGTGTAAAAAAACAAACAAACCGGTCTGTATGCACCAAAGCAGAAGAAAAGAAGGTCCAGGAAAGAATCGGGAAAATCACCGGAGCAGGAAGAGAAACTGATGCATGATAGCCTGAATACCACCAATGTGTCAGCCGCCGCATCTGTGCCCACACCAGAAAACATGCCCAAAATCTACAGGTAACCAGGTCCAACCTCCTGCTGTCACCCCCACAAGCCCCCGCCACAACATGACTGATCAGAATCAACACAAGAGGAAACGACATCAAAACTGTTACAAGAGAAAAGAAAACAACTCGAAAACTTCAGGACACTACTGGGAACAACGAATAAACTTCTCTCCCGACACATAAATGATATATGGAGGGCGACCCCTAAACTTTATCTATATATATAGATGAGACCAAGGGGTCCGAGGGTCCACTAGATGGGGAGAGGGGCTGAGGGATTTAGGGGTCTACCCATGGAAGGCAGAAGAGAGGGTCTACAGCAGGGGGAGGGGGATAGAGGAGACCTGCATCTAGAAAGTAGGGGGGGGGGTCAACAGTGAGGGGTCTAGAACAGATTTAGGTTTCTAGAGGATTGGGGGAGTAAGACTGTGCAGACCAGAGATGTGGGGGGGGGGGGGGGTAGGAATGAGGGGTCTAGAAGATTTATGAAGATTAAGGGGAGTAATAAGTTGAGGGTCTAGAAGAATTGGGGGGGGGAGCCTTGAGACTGTGGGGACCAGATATAATGGAAGTTAAGAGTTAGGGGTCCAGAAGATTTAAGGGGGACTTGAAACTTGGGGTTTAGAAGATGGGGAGGGTTGGGAATGAGGGGGGTCAGTTTGGGTTTAGGGCTCTTTGAAGATCTGAGGAATTGGGCTGAGGGTCTACAGAATTTAGGTGAAGGTCATGTTCAGATCTGTAGAAGATTGGGGAGAGAGAACTCGAATGAGGGGTCTAGGAGGTATGCGAGGGGCCGAGGCGATATCGGATGGGGTGAGGGGTCGAGGCGATATCGGATGGGGTGAGGGGTTAGAGATATCGGACGGGGGTGAGGGGGTGAGTTAAGGAGGGAGATGACAGATGGACAGAGACCAGAGCAAGGACCCTGCACCCATCACCCAGTCCGTCACAGCTGTAACATTGGCGTGAAACCCTGTCTCCCGCAAGGCCGCCGGTTTAGCGCCCGTTATCTCCGCGTTGCCGTTCTGACCGTACCTTCCATTATGGAACTTTTCTCTATATAGTTGTTCAGCAAAGCACAAAAATAACAAAAAAAACAGGAAAATCTCAGTAACATTTTCAATGTAAAAATGTAATAAAACGGCGGACATGTCGCTGGGTGTGAACGGGTCCTAGATATTCTGGTGAACTACCACACCTGCGATACCCACTCTGTACTGGCGTGATACCCCCCTCTGTCATGGCTAGTGATACACACCGGGGAGGGTGACATTTGGGGCACATTTTCGCCCCTTGTCCACGCAGAGATTGAAGCACAAATCACCAATTACCGCTGAGCAGCCGCCGCGTCCTGCCCTGACACCAGCCCCAGCACTGGGGGCCACACGGCACCCGGGGGGCCCTGCACTCACAATATTTAACACTGACGCGCCACAGGCAGTGCACTGCGCCCTCCCCGGCACACAGGAGGGTAATGAGTGTGGCCCACCCGGGGCGGCGGGGGATGGGGGCCCGGCTCAACTCACTAGGGTGCAGGGAGACGGGGGTGTGCCGGGGTCAGCGGGGCGGCAGGAGGGCTCCGGACATTGGGGGAGTCAGACACAGGATGCTTGGCAGGGGAGGGGGAGAGACGCTGCTGTACGGAGGGGGCAGCGGGGGGAAGGAGACGGAACGCCGTACAATGGCTACGGGCGGCCGCGCCGGCAACAAAAACCCACTAACGCGTTTCCCTTCCTTACCTTGGTAGAGGGAAAGTGACAGAGTGTGAGGGGGAAAATCTGCTCGGATCTGACTGGAAATGCTCCTAGTTATGAGAAATAGAGTCAGGAGCTGGAAAAGTCCAGAAAGAACAGAAGAAGGGGGGAACTGACACGACTTACAGCCGATTACAATGACAGAAATCGACAAATGTGTGAAAAACTATTCGCAAAACGGAGAAAAACTAAGACAGAAATTGTAATGTCTTACGCCGCCGCATCATCAGTTTCACGAAATGATTGAAAAAATAAATTGCGTTATGTATCCTGCGCTTGGGCGATTTAAAAATTGCTTAGAACAAGGGTTTAAGATTATAATAATAGTAAATGATTACAATACAATAAATCTAGCGCGTGTGTGAAGTGGATGGCAGGGCTGGGAATCTACCACAGAAACCACAATACAGATAATCGGAATTGTTCATCTTAGTAAAAAAAGATATCGGAATGCGTCTGGTCAGGCCGTGTTCACACGCTGCGTTTAGTTCTGAGAAATGAAAAGTCCAGAACATGACGACGGTATCATCACGACGTACGACTGATACACGTGACAGAAAAACATCAACGATTGTGACTAAAAATCAGCATATGATTAACGCAAAGTGAAAATAAGTCTGTGCTTACTGCCGCGCACTTCATCGTCAATCATAGATTTCTGAAAAAAGAAAAATCCATTTCCATCATGTCCTGCAGCGGCTCGTTCACTAGTGGTCCATTAGCTATGACATTAGTGTTGTACCTAAATGGACACGCCATATCTATGAATAATAGACGAAAGCAATATAATCAATTACATTAATCTAGCGATGCGTGGATGGCGGTTGGAAGGGGGTATATCTATGCGTCTCAATGAGGGTGGACGCACTCCAAAGCTGATTGCAGGGGGGTATAGTACTGACATGGATGTGGGCAGATATTCGCGTGTGAAAGACTATAGTGATGTCGGAGTCGAGAGCTCTGCGGCGTGGTCCCGTTCGTCCCTGTGCTACCACCAGTACATGTCAACAGGCACGTATTATACACAAAAGTATAATGTCATGGGTCGGGGTTCTTCCACAGTCCTGGATAATATATAATACTGGTGAGTATCTACCTGTGTTGCTGTTCGCGTTTACGCGACATTTTTTCTTATTCAGAATTTTGTCCCTTTTACAGGTCTTTGTGGTTTCCTTTTTGGCCATTCACGGAAACGAAGGCACGAGATTGATGACCAATGACTAATCAGAGATAAAAACGTTTCAACTTCTCCTAAGTTAAAGGTGGGGTGTGTTTTATGTTTAAGCAAACTGGGTAGTGGTCTCAGTGATGGGACCCCCTGGATCACAGGTGGGGGGGTCTGATGCACCAAAGATGAATTGATGCAGCCGTGGCACCCAACTGTCCATCTCCGGCAAGCTCAATAGTTTTTAAGATGAATAGAGCAGCCGACGCATGCACCACTGGGCAGTGCATTAGTGCTCGTCTCGAGGTGCAAAGCGGGATACAAGAGACCACCCTAGATCTCAGGTGATCCGTGTGGGGTCCATCCATTGGAGACCCCCAAAGCATCTCAGCGTAATGGTTAGAAAGCCCTGCATTTCACATCACCAGGAAATGCCTTTAGAGAGCTTTTACCTTCACACGTCCTAGTTTATCTTTCAGGTGCCAGGTGATACCTTGTGCTAGCGGTCATGGCCCCATACAAAGCTAGCAAAGTAATGCGTCCAAGCTCACATCAGACGCTGGACTGCAAAAAGTCCAGCCGATCCGGTTCCGTAGCGTACAGATACGGAACGTTCAGCTAGAGACGCTGCAGGTTGTGAATGTGAAGATGGGGACCTTAGAGGAGCTGAAATGTGAGATGCAGATGGCCACACGATCCAGTGTTCCATTCTTATCTCTTAACAGAACAACACAAGCTGGTGCGATTGAGCACATGATCTTTATTTAATGTGCACCAGCATCCTTGTTCAGGTGCCATGATCCACAAGTAAGGTCTCCTCTCAAATACGATATCTATGCAGTCCTCATATTTGACTATTTCTGCACATTTTCATATGACTTAGGATAGGTTTCTATGTACATAAAGGGCCCAATTAGAAATGAACTTTCATACCATTCTGGGGTGGGGTGCTAGTTTCATGGGGTAACACATATGGTGACAGTTCCCTGTGTAACTGTCTACTGGTTAATATATGTACAGCATGTGTCCTGATGAAGTATGTGCCATAGTGTCACCTGTGTATAGAGTTTAATGGCCCCTGTGCTTCCTGAGAACACTTATGTCGGCCGTCACTGTGAGCGTTATGAGTTTTTTCGGTCTCCCCTCCTCATCTCTGTGTGAGGTGTAGAGGATAGTCTGTAGTGGGGTCGCTCCCCTCCTCTCCTCTGTGTGAGTTGTAGGAGGATAGTATGTCTGTGTCGGCTTCCCTCCATCCTCTGTGTGAGGTGTAGCGGATAGTCTTAGTGCTGTCGCTGGCTCCTCTCCTCATCCTCTGTGTGAGGTGTAGAGGATAGTTCGGTGTGTGTCGGCTCCTCCTCCTTCTGTTAGGGTAGAGGATAGTCTGTAGTGGTGTCGGCTCCCTCCATTCCTCTGGTGATGCGGTTGTAGAGGTAGTCTGTAGTTGCTGTGGGCTCCCTTCCTCATTACTCTCGTGTGCGGTGTAGAGGATAGTCTGTAGTGGTGTCGGGATCACATCCTCATCGTTCGGGCCTGCTTGTATTGGACATCCTCTAGTTGCTGCTAGTTGTAACCAACCAGAAGGCGGTTTTCATTTCTCTACTAGACATTATGAACTATAAGCAGTGATCTGATTGGTTGCTATGAGCAGCTCCTCTGCACTGGTTGTCAGGGATGTTCTTTTATACGAAACAATGAAACTTTATTGCACGGTGAACAGTGCGCGCTGTGGTATAGACTGCGGTAGTAGTGACGCCATCGCTGCGGCCATTGTTAGTGTGAGATTGCGGCCTCCTCCCTGCCCTGCGGGCGCCATTGTTTTATTACGTGATATAAAAAACAACATCTGAAGGAGAAAAAAACCCCCAGAGAAACGACCGAAATAAATGTTATTAGAAGCATAAAAATAAGCACGTGGCGGCGGCGGTGCCGCGTCCTGCGGAGCGGGAGGAATATTTACAGCCGCAATATAAAAATAACGCTGCACACGCAACGCCCCGCAGCCTTAACCCCCGCACTGCCACATTAACCCCTCCAGCTCTCCTCTAACAAAATGGAGGCCTTCGTGTGCGAAGAGAGGGGGGGAAGAAACTAAAATATTAAAGGTCCCAGAGGTCATAATGGATTCCCTGCGAGAGCTCAGTCCCGTCTGGGGCTGCCATGGCAACGGGCGCACGTGACCGTAAGAAAACAATGGTTTAAACGCTACGAAAACAAATAAAAGTGCGAGCAGGAAGTTCACCAAACTGAACGTGATGAGCAGCAGATGGGGGGGGCGACGCGCGGGGATCAGCCGCTGTTCACACACAGCGCAGGCCCCTGCACTACAAGGGTTTATCTCACACAGGTTTTTATTAGGTTTTTTCCTTTTCATGCTTCAGGCTGCAGCGTCCAGATGGTCTCCCGGGTGAGCGAATGGAAAAACTCCCCCCCCGCACCCCAGCGCCGCTAGTTTGTGTTTTATTACATTATTTAGCTGAGGTTACAGTTTAGGGGGGGTTTTTTTCCGATGCAAAGACATTTTGTGCCTTTTTTTTTTTCTGTAAGCTCCTATTGTTTAGGATTTTTTTTTTTTTTTTATTATTATTTTTAGCCGATTTTCGAGCAGCCGCTGCCGCCGGTGTTTTCTGGGTGAAGTCGTTTTGTGTTACTTTACTAATTGTAAATTTCATTTTCATTTCATTTTACAGAACACTTGTTTTTTTGGGGGTTTTTTTTCTACAACTTACGTCAGTGTTTCCTAGTTTTTTTTTTCCCCTGGTTAGTTGATTTTAGAGCATGTTACTAGTTCCTGGATAAAGGAATTGGCGCCGTTCATTATATATAACTTATTTGCATCTTTTTGTCTTATTTTTAGTATTTTTTTTTTTATATCCTCCAAAGTTTATTTTTTCTTTTACTAACAATTTCTATTTGTTATTTTACATTACAGGTAGATCCCCGGGGAATGTACAAGATCGGTTCTTTAGGTTTGTTCTTAAGGTGAATTTGTACGTAGGTCGGAAATGTATAATTAATAATTGTAGCTTCAGAAAGGAAAAAAAAAACAAAACTATTTTTCATCCGGTGACAAATGGATTTTTCTGTAATGGGGACCGAGGATTATCAATAAAGCTTCATTCCAGACACCTTACAGCTGATCAGTGCAGTCTGGGACTATAGTAACATCCAGAGAGGTCACCAGGGGTCACATGGGGCAGAGAGGTCGTCTGTAACTAGGGGTCATCTGTAACTAGGGTGTCCTTAATTAGGGGACCAACTATATCTACTTTCAGACTGCAACTCTTAATTTTTTATATACATTTTTGGTAATTTTTTTTATATGGAGGTTATTTGTATCTCTTGGAGTATTATAATTATTTTGTATCAGTTTTTATTTAAAGGAAATCTACCATCAGAATCCATCATGATAAGACAGGGACACTGAGGTTTCATGCAGGTAAGCGCCTGCTACGCCGTGGTCTCGGGTGCTGACACGTCCGGCTGGAGAGATGAGTGTTTCCCACCCCTCCCCTCTCCATAGGGAGCCATGCAGCTGGGCCTTACAATAGTGTGGGCAATATGGCACCCATTGAAATGAATGGGTCATTATGCAGCACGCAATGAAACATTACGGTGCGGGTACCACACAGCTGGTAAAAACCGTTCATGTGCATGAGCCCCAACTCATAGATCCATAGATATCACCTTTTACAATTATGCTAATGAGCCGCAAGGAGTCTGGGGGCGTTACCAGAGCCCACCTGTGCTGTATTTTTTCCAGCTGTTGCACTATGCAGGGACATTTCTTGTGTAGAATTGCGAGGGAGGAGGGGGGTAGCCCTCCTGGCTAATTAGCATAATTATAAAAGTTGATTTTAGATGGAAGGAGGCCATGGATAACAGAATATAACCACAGTCGTGGGTTTATCAGGATGGATTCCGATTTCCTTTTAATGCTTGTGGTGATGGCTTTGGGGATACACTAAACCCCTGGTCGCACCATTACTTTAGCAAATTTGTAAAATTTTTTTCTTACCTTTGAGATAAGATAATCCTGCAGCAGATTTATCACAGAGGACAACGCTGAAGCATAATGACTGCAAAATGAACCAGACACTTTAAGCCCCGCCCCCTTAGGGCTTATTCACACGTCAGTTTCTTCCACTGTGGAAACATTTTATAGCCAGACCTAAATTTTTTCACTGATGACAATAGAAGTCTACGTCTCCCCCTCAAAAAATAATGCAGGATCTTTATATGCCATCAGTACTTTTTACTGAGGACGTGAAGAAGAACTGGTGCTTTACAAGGATAAGGAAAAACACTCGGTTCCTAGCATCATCAGTCAACAAAACTGCACAGAAATATCACTTTTTGGGGGAGCTTGTCATCATTGTGAAAAAAAAACAAAAAACCGGTCTGTAGAAAAAACTGATATGTGACAAAGCAGAAAGAAAAGAAAGGTCCAGGAAAGAATCCGGGAAAATCACCGGAGCAGGAAGAGAAAACTGATGCATGAATAAGTCTGAATACACACAATGTGTCAGCCGCACGCATACTGCACCAGAAACACTGCCCAAAATCTACAGGTAACCAGGTCCAACCTCCTGCTGTCACCCCCACAAGCCCCCGCCAGACACATGACTGCTACAGAATCAACACAAGAGGAAACGACATCAAAACTGTTACAAGAGAAAAGAAACAACTCGAAAACTTCAGACACTACTGGGAACAACGAATAAACTTCTCTCCCGACACATAAATGATAATGGAGGGCGACCCCCTAAACTTATCATATATATATATAGATGAGACCAAGGGGTCCGAAGGGTCCACTAGATGGGGGAGGGGCTGAGGGATTTAGGGGTCTACCCATGGGAGGCAGAAGAAGGGGTCTACAGCATGTGGGGAGGGGAGATAGAGGAGACTGCACTCTAGAAAGTAGGGGGGGGGGTCAACAGTGAGGGGTCTAGAACAGATTTAGGTTTCTAGAGGATTTGGGGAGGTTAAGACTGTGCGGACCAGAAGATGTGGGGGGGGGGGGGGGTAGGAATGGGGGGGAGGGGAGAGATAAGGGGGGGGTAATAAGGGGGGGGGGGAGGGGAGGGGGGGGGGGGGGGAGCCTTGAGACTGTGGGGACCAGATATAAAGGCAGTTAAGAATTAGGGGTCCACAAGATTTAAGGGGGACTTGAGACTCTGGGGTTTAGAAGATTTGGGAGGAGTTGGGAATGAGGGGTCTAGTTTGGGTTTAGGGCTCTTGAAGATCTGAGGAATTAGGGCTGAGGGTCTACAGCATTTGCAGGTGAAGTTCATGTTCAGATCTGTAGAAGATTTGGGAGAACTCAGAATGAGGGGTCTAGGAGGTATGCGAGGGGCCGAGGCGATATCGGATGGGGTGAGGGGTCGAGGCGATATCGGATGGGGTGAGGGGTCTAAGAGATATCGGAGGGGTGAGGGGTGAGTATTAAGGAGGGAGATGACAGATGGACAGAGACCAGAGCAAGGACCCTGCACCCATCACCCAGTCCGTCACAGCTGTAACATTGGCGTGAAACCCCTGTCTCCCGCCAGGCCGCCCGGTTTAGCGCCCGTTATCTCCGCGGTGCCGTTCTGACCCGTTACTTCCATTATGGAACTTTTTCTCTTATTAGTTGTTCCAGCAAAGCACAAAAATAACAAAAAAACAGGAAAATCTCAGTAACATTTTCAATGTAAATATGTAATAAAACGGCGGACATGTCGCTGGTGTGAACGGCGTCTGATATTCTGCGTGACACCTCCCACCCTGCGATACCCCCCTCTGTCATGGCTCGTGATACCCCCCTCTGTCATGGCTCGTGATACCCCCCGGGGAGGGGTGACACTTTGGGGCCACTTTTCGCCCCTTGTCCATCGCAGATGAAGCACAAATCACCAATTACAGCTGAGCAGCCGCCGCGTCCTGCCCTGACACCAGCCCCAGCACTGGGGGCCACACTGCACCCCCGGGGGGCCCTGCACTCACCAATATTAACCCTGACAGCGCCACAGGCAGTGCACTGCGCCCTCCCCGGCACACAGGAGGTAAGAGTGTGGCCCCCGGGGCGGCGGGGGATGGGGGCCCGGCTCATACTCACCTGGGTGCAGGGAGAGGGGTGTGCGGGGTCAGCTGGGCGGCAGGAGGGCTCTGGACATTGGGGGGAGTAGACACAGGATGCTTTGTGCAGGGGAGGAGGAGAGACGCTGCTGTACGGAGGGGGCAGCCGGGGGGAAGGAGACGGAACTGCCGTACAATGGCTACGGCGGCCGCGCCGGCACAAAACACCCACTAACGCGTTTCCCTGCCTTCCATTACTGTAGAGAGGAAAGTGACAGAGTGTGAGGGGAAAACCTGCTCGGATCTGACTGGAAATGCCTCCTAGTTATGAGAAATAGAGTCAGGAGCTGGAAAAGTCCAGAAAAGAACAGAAGAAGGGACTGACACGACTTACAGCCGATACAATGACAGAAATCGACAAATGTGACTAAAAATATTCGCAAAACGGAGAAAACTAAGACAGAGATTGTAATGTCTTACGCCGCCGCATCATCAGTTTCACGAATATTGAAAAAATAAATTGGCGTTATGTATCCTGCAGCTTGGGCGATAAAATTGCTTAGAAAAAGGCGTTTATAGATTATAATAATAGTAAATGATTACAATACAATAAATCTAGCGCGCCGTGAAGTGATGGCGGGCGGGAATCTACCACAGAAACACAATACGATAATCTGAATTGTTCATCTTAGTAAAAAATGATTATCGGATGCGTCTGTCAGGCCGTGTTCACACGCTGCGTTTAGTTCTGAGAAATGAAAAGTCCAGAACATAAGACGGTATCATCACGACGTACGACTGATACCGTGACAGAAAAACATCAACGATTGTGACTAAAAATCTAGCCATATTGATAAAGCAAAGTGAAAATAATTATGTCTACTGCCGTCGCTTCATCGCAAATCATAGATTTCTGAAAAGAAAAATCCATTTCCATCATGTATCCTGCAGCCTGGGCGGTAAAAGTGCTTATAAAATGGCGCCAATATATGATAATAATAAGAAGCAATTACAATACATTAAATCTAGCGAGCCGTGAAGTGTTGGCGGACGGGTATCTATGCGTCTCACTGAGGGTGACGCCACACAAGCTGATTCAGTGGGTGAAGTACTGACTGGATGTCGGCCATATTTCCGTGAAAGAATATAGTGATGTCAGGAGTCGAGAGCTCCTGCGGGTCCGTTGTCCCATGTGCTACCACCAGTACCATGTCACAGGACAGTATTATACACAAGTATCATGTCATGGGTCGGGTTTCTCCACAGTCCTGGATATATATATATATGGTGAGTATCCTCCTGTGTTCGCATGTTGCGTTTACGCCGCATTTTTCTTAATTCAGATTTTTGTCCTTTTTACAGGTCTGTGGTTTTCTTTTTGGCCATTCACTGACACGAAGCAGAGATGTTGACCAATACTAATCAGAGTAAAACGTTTCAAAACTTTCCATAATTAAAGGGGTTGTCTGGTTTAAGCAACTTGGTAGTGGTCTCAGTGATGGGACCCCCCATGGATCACAAGGTGGGGGGGTCTGTTGCACCAAAGATGATCGATGCAGCGTGCACCCAACTTGTCCATCTCCGTCAGCTCAATAGAGATGAATAGAGCAGCCGACGCATGCACCACTGGCTGCATTAGTCGTCTCGGGTGCAAAGGGGATACAAGAGACCCCCATCTATGTGATCCGTGGGGGTCCCATCATTGGGACCCCCAACAATCAGCAAGGTAGACCCGATTCACATCACCAGACAATGCCTTAAGAGCTTTTACCTTCACATGTCCTAGTTCTCATCTTTCAGGTGACCAGGGCTTGTGGTTCTGTCAGGCCCCATACACACTAGCAAATGTAATGCGTCCAGCTCACATCAGACTCGCTGACTGCAACGTCCAGCCCGATCCCCGGTTCCTTAGCGTTCAGGCCGGACGTTCCAGCTAGCAGACGCTGCGGTTGTGATGTGAGTTGGGGCCTTAGAGCTGGAAATGTGAGATGCAGATGAAGATCCAGTTTCCATCTGTATCTCTACAGAACCACAAGCCTGGTGCGATCTGAAGCACATGATCTTTATCTTTAATGTGACACCAGCATCTTGTTCAGGTGCCATGGATCCCAAAGATAAGGTTCCTCTCAAATGACGATTCTCTATGCAGCCTCTATATTTGACTCTTCTCTGCACATTTTCATATGACTTAGGATTAGGTTTTTATATGTAAATAAATGGCAATTTAAGAAATGACATTTCATACCCTTCCTGGGGGGGGGCTGCTAGTTTCATGGGGTAACAATTGGTGACAGGTTCCCTTGTAACTGTCTACTGGTTAAATATACAGCCATGTGCCTGATGAAGTATAGTGCCATATGTCACCTGTGTATAGCGTTTAATGCACCATGTGCTTCCTGAGAACACTTATGTGGCCGTCACTTGTGGAGTCTACTGAGTTTTTCGGCTCCCCTCCTCATCCTCTGTGTGAGGTGTAGAGGATAGTCTGTAGTGCTGTCGGCTCCCCTCCTCATCCTCTGGTGTGGAGGTGTGAGGAGATAATAGTCTGTAGTGGTGTCGGCTCCTCTCCTCCTCTTGTGTGAGGTGTAGAGGATAGTCTGTAGTGCTGTCGGCTCCCCTCCTCCCTCTGTGTGAGGTGTGAGGGATAGTCTGTAGTGTGTCGGCTCCCTCCTCATCCTCTGTGTGCGGTGTAGAGGATAGTCTGTAGTGCTGTCGGCTCCCTCCTCATCCTCTGTGTGAGGTGTAGAGGATAGTCTGTAGTGGTGTCGGCTCCCCTCCTCATCCTCTGTGTGAGGTGTAGAGGATAGTCTGTAGTGCTGTCGGCTCCCCTCCTCATCCTCTGTGTGAGGTGTAGAGGATAGTCTGTAGTGCTGTCGGCTCCCTCCTCATCCTCTGTGTGAGGTGTAGAGGATAGTCTGTAGTGCTGTCGGCTCCCCCTCCTCATCCTCTGTGTGCGTTGTAGAGGATAGTCTGTGCGTGACTGTCGGCTCCCCTCCTCATCTCTGGTGGCGGTGTTGTAGAGGATAGTCTGTAGTGCTGTGCGGCTCCCCTCTCATCTCGTGTGAGGTGTAGAGGATGGTCTGTAGTGCTGTCGGCTCCCCTCCTCATCCTCTGTGTGCGGTGTAGAGGATAGTCTGTAGTGCTGTCGGCTCCCCTCCTCATCCTCTGTGTGAGGTTGTATATGATTTCTGTAGTGTGTCGGCTCCCCTCCTCATCCTCTGTGTGGGTGTAGAGGATAGTTAAAAGTGTAGTGCTGTCGGCTCCCTGCTCATCCTCTGTTTGCGGTGGTAAGGATAGTCTGATGAGTGTCTGCTCCCTCCTCATCCATCGGATGGAGGTGTAAGGATAGTCTGTAGTGCGGTCGCGTCCCTCTCCTCATCCTCGTGTGGCGTGTAGAGATAGTCTGTAGCTGTCGGCTCCTCCCTCATCCTCTGTGTGCGGTGTAAGGGATAGTCTGTAGTGTTCGTGCTCCCCTCCTCATCTCTGTGTGGGTGTAGAGGATAGTCTGTAGTGCTGTCGGCTCCCCTCCTCATCCTCTGTGTGAGGTGTGAGGATAGTCTGTAGTGCTGCGGCTCCCCTCCTCACCCGTGTGTGGGACGGTGTATTAGATAGTCCTGTAGTTGTGTTCGGCTCCCTCCTCATCCTCTGTGTGAGTGTGGAGAATAGTCCTGTAGTTGTCGGCTCCCCTCGCTCATCCTCTGTGTGGGTGTAGAGGAATAGTCTGTATGCTGTCGGCCTCCCCTCCTCTCCTCGTGTGGGTGTAGAGGATAGTCTGTAGTGTGTCGGCTCCCTCCTCATCCTCTGTGGTGGTAGGTGTATAGAATGTCTGTATGCTGTCGGCTCCCTCCTCATCTCTGTGTGAGGTGTAGAGGATAGTCTGTAGTGGTGGCTCCCCTCCGCACTCTGTGTGGTTTACGGAAGTGTCAGCCGTATGCTGTCGTCTCCCCTCCCACCTGTGTGATGTGTAGAGATAGTCTGTAGTTGCTGTCGGCTCCTCCTCATCCTCTGTTGTGAGGTTGTAGAGGATAGTCTGTAGTGCTGTGCTCCCCTCCTCACCTCTGTGTGAGGTGTTAGAGGATAGTCTGTAGTGCGTGTCGCTCCCCCTCATCCTCTGTTTGAGGTTGGTAAGGATAGTCGTAGTGCTGTCGGCTCCCCTCCTCACCTCTGTGTGAGTGTAAGGAATAGTCTCTGTAGTGCTGTCGGCTCCCCTCCTCATCCTCTGTGTGGGTAGAGGATAGTCTGTAGTGCTGTCGGCTCCCCTCTCATCCTCTGTGTGAGGTGTTGAGGATAGTCGTGTATGTGCTGTCGCTCCCCTCCGCACCTCTGTGTGCGGTGTAGAGGATGAGCCTGTAGTGCTGGCGGCTCCCTCCTCTCCTCACTCTGTATGGTGTAGAGGATGTCGTAGTGCTTTCGGCTCCCCCTCCTCATCCAGCTGTGGGGTGTAGAGATAGTCTGTAGTGCTGTTCGGCTCCCCTCTCATCTCTGTGTGCGTTGGGAGGATAGTCTGGAGTGCTGCGGCTCCCCTCCTCCCTCTGTGTGATTTGTAGAGGGATAGTCTTAGTGAGGTGTCGGCTCCCTTCCTCATCCGCTGTGTGAGGTGTAGAGGATAGTCTGTAGTGCTGTCGGCTCCTCTCCTCATCCTCTGTGTGGAGGTTAGAGGATACGTTCTGATGGTGTCACCGGCATCCTTCTCCATCACCTCTGGTGTGGTGTAGAGGATGTCTGTAGTGCTGTCGGCTCCCCTCCTCATCCTCTGTGTGAGGTGTAGAGGTAGTCTGTAGTGCTGTCGGCTCCCTCCTCATCCTTTCTGTGAGGTGTAGAGGATAGTTGTAGTGCGTCGCTCCGCCTCTCCTCACTCTCTGTGGGTTTTAGAGGTAGTCTGTAGTGCTGTCGGCTCCCCCTTCTCATCCTCTGTGTGAGGTGTAGAGGATAGTCTGTAGTGCTGTCGGCTCCCCTCCTCATCCTCTGTGTGGGGTGATAAGGATGCTGTGATGCTGTCGGCTCCCCTCCTCATCCTCTGTGTGCGTGTAGAGGATAGTCTGTATGTGCGTCGGCTCCCTCCTTATCTCTGTGTGGGTGTAGAGATAGTCTGTATGCTGGTCGGCTCCCCTACCTCATCCTCTTTTTGAGGTGTAGAGATAGTCTGTAGTGCTGTTCGGCTCCCCTCCATCCTCCTGTTGTAGTGTAGAGGATAGTCTGTAGTGCTGTCGGCTCCCCTCCTCATCCTCTGTGTGCGGTGTAGGTAGTCTGTAGTGCTGTCGTCCTCCCTCCTCATCCTCTGTTGCGGTGTAGGTAGTCTGTAGTGCTGTCGGCTCCCCTCCTCATCCTCTGTGTGCGTGTGTAGAGGATAGTCGTGTAGTGTCTGTCGGCTCCCTCCTCATCCTCTGTGTGGCGGTGTAGAGGTATGTCTGTAGTGTCTTCGGCTTCCCCTCCTCATCCTCTTGTGTGTGTAGAGGATAGGACGGTAGTGCTGTCGGCTCCCCTCCTCATCCTCTGTTGCGTGTTAGAGTAGTCTGTAGTGCTGTCGGCTCCCCCTCACCTCTCTCTGTGGGTGTAGAGGATATCTGTAGTGCTGTCGGCTCCCCTCCTCATCCTCTGTGTGCGGTGTAGAGGATAGTCTGTAGTGCTGTCGGCTCCCCTCCTCATCCTCTGTGTGGGTGTAGAGGATAGTCTGTAGTGCTGTCGGCTCCCCTCCTCATCCTCTGTTTGCGGTGTAGAGGATAGTCTGTAGTGCTGTCGGCTCCCCCCCTCATCCTCTGTGTGAGGTGTAGAGGATAGTCTGTAGTGCTGTCGGCTCCCCTCCTCATCCTCTGTGTGCGGTGTAGAGGATAGTCTGTTAGTGTGTCGGCTCCCCTCCTCATCCCTCTGTGTGCGGTTGAGGATAGTCTGTAGTGCTGTCGGCTCCCTCCTCATCCTCGTTGGGTGTAGTAAGGATATTCTGAGTGCTGTCGGCTCCCCTCCTCCATCCTCTGTGTGCGGTGTAGAGGATAGTCTGTAGTGCTGTCGGCTCCCCCCCATCCTCTGTGTGCGGTGTAGAGGATAGTCTGAGTAGTGCTGTCGGCTCCCTCCTCATCCTCTGTGTGAGTGTAGAGGATAGTCTGTAGTGGCGGTCGTCATCCCCCTCCTCATCCTCTGTGTGGTGTTAGGGATAGTCTGTAGTGCTGTCGGTCCCCTCCTCATCCTCTGTGTGAGGTGTAGAGGATAGTCTGTAGTGTGTCGGCTCCTCTCCTCATCCTCTTGTGCGTTGTAGAGATGTCATGTTAGCTGTCGGCTCCCCTCCTCATCTCTGTGTGCGTGTAGAGGATAGTCTGTAGTGCTGTCGGCTCCCCTCCTCATCCTCTGTGTGGGTTTGAGGATAGTCTGTAGTGCGTCGGCTCCCTCCTCATCCTCTGTGTGAGGTAGGGTAGTCTGTTGTGTCGGCTCCCTCCATCACCTCTGTGTGAGGTGTAGAGGATAGTCTGTAGTGCTGTCGGCTCCCCTCCTCATCCTCTGTGTGAGGTGTAGAGGATAGTCTGTAGTGCTGTCGGCTCCCCTCCTCATCCTCTGTGTGTGGTGTAGAGGATAGTCTGTAGTGCTGTCGGCTCCCCTCCTCATCCTCTGTGTGAGGTGTAGAGGATAGTCTGTAGGTGTCGGCTCCCCTCCTCATCCTTTAGTGAGGTGAAGGATAGTCCTTAGTGCTTTGCAGCTCAGCCCCTCCTCAGCGCTCTGTTGAGTGTAGAATGATACGTCTGAGATGACGTCGGCTCCCCTCTCTCCTCTGTGTGAGGTGTAGAGGATAGTCTGTAGTGCTGTCGGCTCCCCTCCTCATCCTCTGTGTGCGGTGTAGAGGATAGTCTGTAGTGCTGTCGGCTCCCTTCCTCAGCCTCTGTGTGAGGTGTAGAGGATAGTCTGTAGTGGTGTCGGCTCCCCTCCTCATCCTCTGTGTGCGCTGTAGATGTTGATGACACATTGTAACGACAGGAGGCTGCGGCAGACCCCTGCCCGGGTTAGAGGTGATGGCACTGTGTGACTCGCCTCTGTATGAATAAGTGAAGGTTATTTGAGCCTCGGGGACACATCGGCCTCTGGCACAGGAGATGCCGCAGACTTGGAGCTTCTTATGGATCCTATTATTAGGATAGGGGCAGCATTTTATGTATCACCTCCCGCTGCACCCCAGATTTCTGCCTGGCCCCCTCGGGGTCGCTCTATGTGAGGTTACACCATTTATAACTCCCTACAGACTACAACTCCCAGCATGTCCTGCCAGCCTGAGTCTTTAACCACTTCCTTTCCCTCCGTCTCTGTAGTCTCATCTGCTGATATATAGCCACAAAGAACTGGTTACATGTTTCTCCACGGACAGTACTTCACAGTGGAGGCACAGAGCACAGCAGGGTGAGAGCAGAGGAATCTGCAGCACAGACAAGTCACATGTTGTTTTTTGAAATGCATCCAAACCAGCGTGCCACGTGCAGTGACCAGGCAGCTGGCATCATGGCGAGACCACGACTGCTCTCCCTGGAAGACACGCCCAATTTCTCAAGGCCTTTGAAACGGTCATCGTGCTGGCTGCCCAGTCCATTGGCGGCCATCCACCTCACACCTGCTGAGTGCAGCGGGACCGCACAACCGGACAAGTATGGGCCTTCGACATCAAGAAAAGGTACGAGCACTATACTGGGCATCCCCCACTGCTCTTTCTAGCCACCCGACCTCCCGCAACGGCTCCACAATCTCAAGCCAGGACATTGGATCGAGTTCCACTAGCAAGAAGAGCCATAGGGGCCCCAGACTGCCGGGGTCACACGGATTCTGAACCCCGAGGAGCATCTCTACCACAGCCATCCTCCGGGGGACTTCTGGCTATCTCCCCAGCCGCCAGTGTTACCGGATCCCAGGGGTCCTCCATGGCGGGAGATGGTCTGGCGGATAAGCCCCCTACGGTTTCTCCACCAAGAGCTGCCTACCAGTGGGGTGATGACCCGGCCCCAGAAGACTTGGAGGAGGAGGGAGCTACAGCGCTGCCACAAGCTCCCATTTCCTTATTCCTAGACCCGACTATGGTCCCGGGTCTTGCAGAACAAACTGCTGGTGAGGTTGACACTCCAGAGGCCATCGTTCCTGCTCCGGAGCCTCAGTAGACCAGTGATGACATTGAGGAGCAGTTCCCGAAACACCACCAGGTGTCCCCAGCCGGCTGCAGACCCATCACGGGATCCAGCATTTTTGCTGATTTTTCTCCCAGTTGGGCTGCGCCTATTCCCCTTTATTGAGCCAGAGACTCTCCTCTCATTGATTATAATTCAAGAGACTTTCCTTGAACTCCCCCCCCCCCCCAGTTGTGCTATGAAAGCACCCCTCTCTGCTGACGCTGAGCTGCTCTTCAAAGGATTGTGTCCCTCACCTCAAGAGGAGACCCTTTGTATGACATCACTTTTTCCTACAAGGACTGTGCCCACAGGATGGACTCTCTATGAGGCTTATGGTCGGCTACTCTAAGGAAAAAGTTTATATTTATGAACTTTACGCCTTCTCTTACAGGAAAGATGTCGGGGTTCTGGGTCAGTGAACCTCCTGGACCACTGTGGGAGATGGTACTAGCTGACACCTGGGACCAGAGTCTGGTCTTCACCAGAGCCCGCCGCAGAGCCGGATGGTCTTGCTGCGGTGGGATGCCACCAAGTCGTTCCACAGGTGCAGCTAGGCCCGAGGTGGCAGCCAAGGTCACGGTACGGAATCAGAGTCTAGGCTCGTGGTCAGGTACAGGCAGACAGTCAGGGCAGGCGGCAGAGATGCAGAGGTCAAAGGTCAGGTCCGAGGTCACAACTGGACATCAACGTAGGAACAAGGAACAAAGCACAAGGCTAATGAGCGCAAATATCCGACAGGGAGTGAAGGGAGCCGCCGGTCTTTATGGGAAACCCAGAAGTGCCAGCACCAATCAGCAGTGCACTGGCCTTTTAAACCTACTAGTGCAAACGCGCGTGCCATAGGGAGCAGGGATGCGCGGCCTAGCCGGGATGGGAGCAGGTGCATGGAGAGATGAGTGTGGGTCAGGGGACAGGACGATGCATGGATCGCAGGGACACCTGTAACAGTACCCCCCCCTTCGGCCTCCCCCTCTTCTTGGCCTGGAGGAGATCCCAGGATCTCTTCTCGGGGCCAACCTCCTTCCAGTCAACCAAAATAGAACCGCTTACCTCTCACAGTCTTCATGTCCAACACCTCGTTGACCTCGTAGATGTCAGTACGATGCGCTGAATCACCTCAAAGTAACCAAGGAAGCAGGGTCACAGCTTGTAGCAACGTATCTTCAGCCGGACGTATCTGGAAGATAACCACACCTTGTCACCTGGAGAGAAGACAGGAGGAATCCTACGCTTCTTATCAGCCTGGGTCTTGGTGCGACCAGTGGCTCGGAGGAGAGACTGGGGGTTTGGATCCCACAAAATCCTGGGTATCTTAACCAAATCTGGCCAGCAGTAGTAGCGGGAGATGAGGGCCATGGAACGTTGCACCCCTCGGTGCCCAACCAATCGCGAAGAATGTCCCCAAGACACAAACCTCTTCTGGAGTGCAGGTCTGACATACGTCTTACCGGGTGGTAGCTGCCGAAAATCCACCGGAGCTGCAACAACAAGTTGTTCAGGAGAGATGATATGCCGGGGAACTGACTCCACTCCAACGACATCCGAAATACGGGCCTTGACATTCTTCTCTGCAGGACAGAAGTGGATTAACAGGTTGAAGCGAGAAAAGATCAACATCCAACGTCATAGCCGACCAAGAACTTGACGTACGTATGATTGATTGGTCTCGAGGTCTGGGGAATACACCAAATGTCGTCCTAATATACCACGACACAAGTATACAAAAGGTCCCTGAAAATGTCATTCACAAACTCCTGAAAGACAGCAGGAGCATTACAGAGTCCGAATGGTATCACTAAATATTCAAAGTGTCCATCACGGGGGTTAAACGCCGTTTTCCATTCATCTCCTTTGAGAATCCGGACGAGGTTATAGCCTCCACGGCGATCCAGCTTGGAGAATACCCTGGAACGGCGTAAGCGATCAAAGAGCTCTGTAATCAATGGCAAGGGGTAGCGGGGCGTGACGTTGCTCCATGAAGTGGAGCATGGCAGGAGCGTGGCAGGTACCGGACCGGATCGGACAAGACTTGTCCACTGACCGAAGATATGGCAAGGGGCTTCCCAAGAAGAACCACCGGTATGTGATGCCAGGAGACCAGAGCGGCATCCACAAAGTTCCCGCAGAGCCTGAGTTCAAGAAAGCTGAAACTTGCACTGGAGTGTGGGTATCGACACTGAGGAGCACAGGAACTGTCAGGCGTTGAGAAGCCGTATTCACACCTAGGGACGCTTCTCCTAAGAACCCTAGGTGCTGGCATTTCCCGGACACTGGGGGTGGACAGGCCAAGCCCCAATGAAGTGCTTAGGACTGGCACAGTACAGACACAAATTCTCCTTGCAACGTCTGGAATGATCCTTGGCGGAGAGACGGACCTTGTTCACTTACATAGGCTCCTCTGCAGGTTGTGGGGCCGGAGGCTGGAGTGGCCTTTGGAGAATTAGAGCCAAGTGAGGTAGACGTGAAAGCAAGGCTTGCGGTTGCTCGTGACGGAACTCTTCAGCTGAACCACACGCCTATCCGAGTGGCCATGGTGATGAGACCACTCGGAGTAGCCGGCAGGTTATGGGCGGCCAATGCTTTCCATTTTAAATGTTGCTTACAGGAGCGCATCATTCCAGGAGAGCTCGGACGCGAGGGTACGGAACTGAACAACATACCTGACTACGGACGAGTCTCCCTGACGTAGGTTCAGCAGAGCTGTTTCAGCTGAGGAGGCGCGTGCAGGTTACACGAATACAGACTGGAATTCAGCCACGAAAGCAGTATGGGTAGCCGTGACTAGATCGTCTCTGTCCCATAGAGGGCTAGCCCAGGCCAGGGCTTTCCCGGAGGGAAACTGACAATGAATGACACCTTGGAGCGTTCGGTGACAAACTGGGAGGGCATCAGTTCAATGTGCAATGAGCACTGGGTAATAAAGCCTCTGCAAAGCTTGGGATCTCCACCATACTTATCAGGCATGGAGAGTCTGAGCCTTGGTTCAGCCACCGGTAGACAGGTTGGTGTGACTGGAGAAGTCACAGGAACTGTCGCAGTAGCCTGATGCTGAGAGACAAGCAGTTCTCCTTGTGAAGCAATCTGCCATGGCCGGATCTTACTGTCAGGGTTCGGGGTCAGTGAACCCCCTGGACCACCGTGGAAGATGGTACTACACCTGGGACCAGAGTCTAAGTGGCACCTGGTCTTCGCTAGAGCCCGCCGCAAAGCCGGATGGTCTTGCTGCGGTAGGGTGCCACCAGGTCGTTCCACAGCCAAGGTTGCGGTGCAGGATCAGAGTCCAGGCTTGTGGTCAGGCACAGGCAGACAGTCAGGGCAGGCAACAGAGATGTAGAGGTCAAAGGTCAGGTCCGAGATCACAACTGGACATCAATGTACAGGAACAAGGCACAAGGAAGCTTTTACAATGGATTATGAGTGCAAATATCCTGCGGGGAGTGAAGGGAGCCGCGGGTCTTTATGGGAAACCCAGAAGTGCAAGCACCAATCAGTGGTGCGCTGGCCCTCAACACACCCTAGTCCGCAACTCCGGTATTCTGGATCCCAGCTGCCTCCAGGCCCGAAGAATAGGCCCCGGTGGGGGATGTGCACATGTTGACCCCTGACACACGACATAGCAGCTCGCTGTGTATGGGGGGTGTAGTCACAGAGAGGTCAGAGCGCCCATGCTGACCCCTGACCACTGCTGGCTATGATAGAAAGGTGTCAGGACACACAGGACATGGCAGCTCGCTGTGTATGGGGGGTGTAGTCACAGAGGGGTCAGAGCGCCCATGCTGACACCTGACCACTGCTGACTATGATAGAAAGGTGTCAGGACACACAGGACATGACAGCTCCCTGTGTATGGGGGGTGTAGTCACAGAGGGGTCAGAGCACCCATGCTGACCCCTGACCACTGCTGGCTATGATAGAAAGGTGTCAGGACACACAGGACATGGCAGCTCGCAGTGTATGGGGGGTGTAGTCACAGAGGGGTCAGAGCACCCATGCTGACCCCTGACCACTGCTGGCTATGATAGAAAGGTGTCAGGACACACAGGACATGGCAGCTCGCTGTGTATGGGGGGTGTAGTCGCAGAGGGGTCAGAGCGCCCATGCCGACCCCTGACTACTGCTGGCTATGATAGAAAGGTGTCAGGACACAGGACATGGCAGCTCGCTGTGTATGGGGGGTGTAGTCACAGAGAGGTCAGAGCGCCCATACTGACCCCTGCTGGCTATGATAGAAAGGTGTCAGGACACACAGGACATGGCAGCTCGCTGTGTATGAGGGGGTGTAGTCACAGAGGGGTCAGAGCACCCATACTGACCCCTGACCACTGCTGGCTATGATAGAAAGGTGTCAGGACACACAGGACATGGCAGCTCGCTGTGTATGGGGGGTGTAGTCACAGAGGGTCGAGGCGCCCATGCTGACCCCTGACCACTGCTGGCTATGATAGAAAGGTGTCAGGACACACAGACATGGCAGCTCGCTGTGTATGGGGGTGTAGTCACAGAGGGTCAGACGCCCATGACCCCTGACCACTGCTGGCTATGATAGAAAGATGTCAGGACACACAGGACATGGCAGCTCGCTGTGTATGGGGGGTGTGTCACAAGGGGGTCAAGCGCCCATGCTGACCCCTGACCACTGCTGGCTATGATAGAAAGGTGTCAGGACACAAGGACATGGCAGCTCCTGTGTATGGGGGTGTAGTCACAGAGGGGTCAGAGCGCCCATGCTGACCCCTACCACTGCTGGCTATGATAGAAAGTGTCAGGACACAGGACATGGCAGCTCGCTGTATGGGGGGTGTAGTCACAGAGGGGTCAGAGCGCCCATGCTGACCCCTGACCACTGCTGGCTATATGAAAGGTGTCAGGACACACAGGACATGGCAGCTCGCTGTGTATGGGGGGTGTAGTCACAGAGGGGTCAGAGCGCCATGCTGACCCCTGACCACGCTGGCTATGATAGAAAGGTGTCAGACACACAGGACATGGCAGCTCGCTGTGTATGGGGGTGTAGTCACAGAGGGGTCAGAGCGCCCATGCTGACCCCTGACCACTGCTGGCTATGATAGAAAGGTGTCAGGACACACAGGACATGGCAGCTCGCTGTGTATGGGGGGTGTAGTCACAGAGGGGTCAGAGCGCCCATGCTGACCCCTGACCACTGCTGGCTATGATAGAAAGGTGTCAGGACCACAACATGGCAGCTCGCTGTGTATGGGGGGTGTAGTCACAGAGGAAGCACCCATGCTGACCCCTGACCACTGCTGGCTATGATAGAAAGGTGTCAGGACACAGACATGGCAGCTCGCTGTGTAGGGGGGTGTAGTCACAAGAGGTCAGAGCGCCCATGCTGACCCCTGACCCTGCTGGCTATGATAGAAGGTGTCAGGACACACAGACATGGCAGCTCGCTGTGTATGGGGGGTGTAGTCACAGAGGTCAGAGCGCCCATGCTGACCCCTGACCACTGCTGGCTATATATAGAAAGGTGTCAGACACAGGACTGGCAGCTCGCTGTGTATGGGGGGTGTAGTCACAGGAGGTCAGAGCGCCCATGCTGACCCTGACCACTGCTGGCTATGATAGAAAGGTGTCAGGACACACAGGACATGGCAGCTCGCTGTGTTGGGGGTTAGTCACAGAGGGGTCAGAGCGCCCATGCGGACCCCTGACCACTGCTGGCTATGATAGAAGGTGTCAGACACACAGGACATGGAGCTCGCTGGGTATGGGGTGTAGTCAGAGGTCAGAGGCCCATGCTGACCCCTGACCACTGCTGGCTATGATAGAAAGGTGTCAGGACACACGGACATGGCAGCTCGCTGTGTATGGGGGGTGTAGTCACAGAGGGGTCAGAGCCCCATGCTGACCCTGACCACTGCTGGCTTGATAGAAAGGTGTAGGACACAGGCATGGCAGCTCGCTGTGTATGGGGGTGTAGTCACGAGGGGTCAGAGCGCCCATGCTGACCCCTGACCACTGCTGGCTATGATAGAAAGGTGTCAGGACACACAGGACATGGCAGCTCGCTGTGTTGGGGTTGTAGTCACAGAGGGGTCAGAGGCCCATGCTGACCCCTGACCACTGCGTCTATGATAAGAAGGTGTCAGGACACACAGAACATGGCAGCTCGCTGTTATGGGGGGTGTAGTCCCAGAGGGGTCAGAGCCCCATGCTGACCCCTGACCACTGCTGGCTATGATAGAAAGGTGTCAGGACACACAGGACATGGCAGCTCCCGGTGTATGGGGGTGTAGTCACAGAAGGTTACAGCGCCCATGCTGACCCCTGACCACTGCTGGCTATGATAGAAAGGTGTCAGGACACACAGGACATGGCAGCTCGCTGTGTATGGGGGGTGTAGTCACAGAGGGGTCAAGCACCCATGCTGACCCCTGACCACTGCTGGCTATTAGAAAGGTGTCAGGACACACAGGACTGCAGCGCTCGCTGTGTATGGGGGTTAGTCACAGAGGGGTCAGAGGCCCATGCTGACCCCTGACCACTGCTGGCTAGAGATAGAAAGGTGTCAGACACAGGACATGGCAGCTCGCTGTGTATGGGGGGTGAGTCACGAGGGGTCAGAGCCCCCATGCTGACCCCTGACCACTGCTGGCTATGATAGAAGGTGTCAGGACACAGGAAATGGCAGCTCGCTGTATGGGGGGTGTAGTCAAGAGGGGTCAGAGCGCCCATCTGACCCCTGACCACTGCTGGCTAGATAGAAAGGTGTCAGGACACACACTGCAGCTCGCTGTGTATGGGGGGTGTAGTCACAGAGGGGTCAGAGCCCATGCTGACCCCTGACCACTGCTGGCTATGATAGAAAGGGTCGGACACACAGGACATGGCACTCGCTGTGTATGGGTGTGTAGTCACAGAGGGGTCAGAGCCCATGCTGACCCCTGACCATGCTGGCTATGATAGAAAGGTGTCAGGACACACAGTACATGGCAGCTCGCTGTGTATGGGGGGTGTAGTCACAGAGGGGTCAGAGCGCCCATGCTGACCCCTGACCACTGCTGGCTATGATAGAAAGAGGTCAGAGGACACAAGACATGGCAGCTCACTGTGTATGGGGAGTGTAGTCACAGAGGGGTCAGAGTGCCCATGCTGACCCCTGACCACTACTCGACAGATTCGGAAACACGCCCGGCATTTAAGACAAAAAATGTTGTGCGAAATTACATTACGCACCAGGTTGGCCGGTGAACTTTCGGGCATTCCAGGCGCACTCCGTGGGAACTTCACAATGCCGCAGCAGCCGCCACACTGGTGGACGGCTGAGGAACTACCGTTAGGTAGAATCACGGCGGCGGACCCGAGAAATCCACCGCAGAATTAGCGCCATGGACGTGAAGGACCGGATAAGTACCAATCTGTGCCCAATGGACTCTGTAAAGGGGTGACCAGCCTTAAAGGTGTCTTATAGCATGTGGAGAAGGCTCCCAGCAGCCCTCGGAACTCTCTTTATAAAGACCCTCCACACATGGAGCAAGCAGAAAGCTCCAAGCCCGGTGATGAGGTGGAGGCACAGATGGCTTATATTGGAATTGTTCACCGGTGTTCCTTATACCCTTTGACTCCACTTAGCCCAAACACAGTTTTATTAAAGCACTTATGAAATGAGTGACACTTGTAGTTAAACTCACAGGCGCACACCACCGATGTATTGGAACAGGGAAGAGGGACAAGGCGATGAGCGTGATCATAATGTAAGATAGAATAAGTTTAAAATTGAGGAATTAAAAATCCCCTAAAAACCTTTAGGTGCTGTGTAAAAAGTATAATT
This sequence comes from Engystomops pustulosus, assembly GCA_019512145.1. NCBI lineage: Eukaryota > Metazoa > Chordata > Amphibia > Anura > Leptodactylidae > Engystomops > Engystomops pustulosus. The sequence continues at coordinate 29,338 of WNYA01000270.1, read as the reverse complement.
GGGTCACCGTTTCTTTTGTTAACTACATCGTGTAGTATATTTTGCTGTGCGACAAGGCTGACTTATGGTCCCCAAAGAAAACGTTCTTATAAACTGTACCCAAAAAAGTTCCGATCCTCCCTGATACTTCAGGGGGGGGGGGGGGGGGATCTAGGATAAGATAAACCAGGCTGCAGCATATTCCCTGTGACGCATAAAGAAATCAGTGCTCTGACTATTCCGGCATATTCCTGTGCCAGACGATAGCAAGAAATCAGTGCCTCGTGAATATTCCGGCATATTCCTTGACAGCACTAGAGAAATCGGCTCTCTGATATTCCGCATATTCCTGTGACAGCCAAAGAAACAGTGCTCCTGCATATTTCCGGCATGGTCCTAGTCGCACTAAGAGAGAAATCAGTGCTCTGAATATTCCAGCTATTCCTGTGACAGCTAACTAAGTAGAAATCAGTGATGGGCATAGTCCGGCAGACTGTCCTCTGTGACTACATGCACGAAGAGAAATCCAGTGCTACTCGAATATTCCGGCAATCGGTCCCTATGTGTGATACAGGCATATCTGAAGCACTAAGAGAACATCAGTGCTCTGAATCACGATGATCGGAGACTTTGGTTTATTGACAATGACATTGTTGCAACTAAAGACAAGTCAAAAGCGATATGCCGAGAGCTGCCATGCGTGTTGCGTTTTTCATATCGTTTGCGACAAGTGTACAAGGATAGCCAGGAAGCCGGCATATTTAAACAGTTATCACACGCAGCCTTCAGATGGATAAGGTTCTAATCCCTGACATATCCCCCCCTCGCCCCCCAGCCTGGACAGTATACGCATGGAGGAGCGGAAATTCGTTTGGGCGTTGTATAGATAAACAATAAAAAAGTTTTCTTTAGGGACAAATAAACTTCGCCCTTTATCCAAACGCACGAAAATATACCGGATTCAGCGGTGACCCAAGATTACGTTGTTAGCAGACACCCTGCAGGTTTAGGGTTTTTATTCCCCAATTTACAGAGTATCTATATAAGGTGAGTATTATCACACTCACGGCCTTTTTCCCGTCTCCCCTCGTACACATTTATGGAAGCGCCTTGCGCACTTTTTTGTCGAGCGTCATGTTGACATCTGTTGGGGTCATTCCTAAGGGCCCGATTCGCGTTTTCCCCAACGTGATACTTGAATATCGATTGTCGCAGATTTTCCCTGTTTTTGCCCCGGGATTTTGGCGCGACGGCGTCGGATGTGGTGAAGGCGACGGGCATGCACGCCACGGAAATCGGGGGGACGTGGCCGACGAAACAACCCGACGGATTTGCGGACAAAAGACCCTGCTTTAAAACAAAAAAAGTGTCTCTTGAGAGCGCGCTTACCTTCACCAGGAATAGCCGAGTAATTCCAGTGCATTCTGATGCTTTTAAGGGCAGCAGCCACATGGTGGACGTCGGAGGAACTGCCTTAGTGAATCCCGGCCTGGACCCGAATCCGACGCAGAGAAGCGCCGAAGGCGATCGCCGAATGTGGGCCGGGTAAAGTAAATCTGCACACTTCTGCCGTTGTTTTAGTGTTTCCCAAGTATTTATAAAGTGTCCGACACATTTTGGTGAGTCGCGCGCTTTTTCAGTCCGGTGTCGGGCTTCTTCCTAGTTGTACAGGCAGTCCACTGCACAGGGAGTCCGGTGCTCGTGGGGACCGTGCGATATATTTATCAGGCAGAGTCCGACAGAAAATTCCCCCGCTCCCCATGGTAAGTGGGCGCTCCTCTAAGGGGTCAGTGCGGGGGGTGCAGCATTATATGAGTGGACGGATCCTGGCCCCCCTGCATTTACACAGGACACTGCAACGAGTTATAGCACGATCTTCTATAGGGGCAGTGCGGGGGGGCAGATTCATGATGGCGGAACCTGGCGCCGCCCTGCACTATACACATGACCACTGCCATGATTAGTAGCAGATCTCTAAGGGGCGGGAAGGGGGTGGCAGGATCGATGGACGGAATCTGCGGCCCCCTGCACTATACACAGGACACTGCACTGATTTTATGCACATCTGTGCCATGGGTCACCACTTCAATTCATCAATTATGGCAACTACAGTGAAAGGAGCCCGTTGTGGTGTTCAGTTTGGTTTGACATCATTATCCTTGTGCTCGGTCAACATTGGATCTACCAAAACATAATTGATACAATGCCCCCCCCCCCCCCCCCCACCCCCCAGGACTCAGACCCCGGGGGCACAAATTACGTACAGGACGAGCGGTTACAAGCACGTGTGAACGACGGTCCACACAAAAAGCACTGGGAGGCGTAAAGCACGGAGACTAGTAGCACACCGGACTCCGGGGCCCCGACAAAAGAGCGGGGGGCCGAGGGTCAGGAGCAGCCGCACAAGAACACAGAGAAGGGCGAGGACAGGGAAGACGGGGACCGAGAGGGGAAGACGCAGCAAAGAGGGGGACGAGGAAAGGACAGCGAAAAGAGGGCCAAGCAGCGAGCGAGAGCGGCGCCCCGAGCGAGCGAGCGAGCGAGCGAGCGAGCGATCGGAGCGAGCAGAGAGAGCGAGCGCGCGAGCGCGAGCGAGGCCAGGAGCGAGCCGAGGAGCGAGGCGAGAGAGCGCGCGAGCGAGCGAGCGAGCGACGAGCGAAGAGGAGCGAGGGCGAGCGAGCGAGGGCAGCGAGCGCCGAGCGAGCGAGGCGAGCGCGAGCAGCGAGCCGAGCGAGCGAGCGCCGAGCGAGCGAGCGAGCGACGCCGAGCGAGCAGCGACGAGCGAGCGAGCAGCGATGCGAGCGCCGAGCGAGTCGAGCGAGCGAGCGAGGAGCGCAGAGGAGAGCCGAGCGAGCATGAGCCGAGCGAGCGAGCGAGCGACGAGCTAGCGCCGAGCGAGGAGCGAGACGAGAAGAGCGAGCGCCGAGCGAGGCGTCCGAGCGAGTCGAGCGAGCGAGCAGCGAGCGAGACGAGCGAGCGAGCGCCGAGCGAGCGCCGACGAGCGAGCGAGAGAGCGAGCGCCGAGCGAGCGAGCGAGCGCCGAAGCGAGCGAGCGAGGAGCGAGCGAGGAGGAGCGCCGAGCGAGCGGAAGCGAGCGAGCGAGCGCCGAGCGAGCGCGCGACGCGAGCGGAGCGAGGAGCGAGCACGCGCGAGCGAGCTAGCGAGCGCCGAGAGAAGCGAGCGAGCGAGCGAGCGACGAGCGACGAGCGCCGAGCGAGCGAGCGCCGAGCGAGGGAGCGCCGAAGCGAGGAGCGAGCAAGGGAGCGAGGGCCGAGCGAGCGAGCGAGCGAGCGAGCGCCGAGCGAGCGAGCGAGGGCCGAGCGAGCGGCGAGCGCCGAGGCAGCGCAGAGCGAGCGAGCGAGCGAGGAGCGCCGAGCGGCGCGAGCGAGCACGAGGCGAGACGCGAGCGAGCCAGCGAGGCGCCGGCGAGCGATAGCGCCGAGCGAGCGCCGAGCGCGCAGCGACGAGCGAGAGAGTCGAGGCCGAGCGGAGAGATCGAGCGCGAGCGAGCGCCGAGCGAGCGAGCCAGAGCGAGCGAAGAGCGAAGAGGAGCGAGCGCCGAGGAGGAGCGAGCGAGCGCCGAGCGAGGGAGAGAGGCGAGCGCCGAGCGCGCGAGCGCCGAGCGAGGGAGCGCCGAGCGAGGAGCGAGGCGAGGGCGCCGAGGAGCGGAGCAGCGCCAGCGAGCGAGAGCGCGCGCGAGCGCCGAGCGCCGAGGCGTAGGCGGGCCGGAGGAGGCGAGAGCAGAGCGAGCGAGCGAGCGAGCGAGGCGAGCGAGCGCCAAGCGGCTGCCGAGAGCCGAGCGAGGGGACGCCGATGGCGACGAGCGAGCGAGCGAGAGAGCGAGAGAGCAGCTAGCGAGCGCAGAGGACGAGCGAGCGCCAGCGAGCGAGAGAGCGCGAGAGAGCGAGCGCCGAGCTGCGCGAGGAGCGAGCGAGCAGCGCCGAGCGAGCGCCGAGCGCCCAGCGAGAGCGGCGCCGAGCGAGCGAGCGAGCGCAGAGCGAGCGAGCGAGCGAGCGATGCGAGGGCGAGCGAGCGAGCGAGCGAGGCGCGCGCGAGCAGGCCGAGGCGAGCGAGCGAGCGAGCGCCGAAGAGCGAGCGCCGAGCAGCGAGAGAGAGGCCGAGCAGGCCGAGCGGCGAGCGAGCGAGAGCCGAGCGAGCGAGCGAGGCGAGGAGCGGCGAGCGAGTCAGCGAGCGAGCAGCGCCAGGAGCGAGCGGAGCCGAGCGAGCGAGCGCCGAGCTAGCGAGAGAGGCGAGCGCCGAGCGACTCCGACCGAGGAGCGAGCCGAGCGAGCGCCAGCAGCGATGAGCGCCGAGGCCGACGCCGAGCGAGCGAGCGAGAAGGCGTAGCGATCAGCGCCGAGCGAGCGAGCGAGGCCGGAGAGCGCCGACCGAGCGAGGAGGCCGACGAGCGCGAGCGAGGAGAGCCGCGAGAGCGAGCGAGCGAGGAGGCGAGCGGCGAGAGCGAGCAGAGCAGGCGAGCGAGCAGAGCGAGCGATAGCGGGCGCAGACGCGAGCGAGCGAGTCGAGCGACGCTGGCTGAGCGAGCAGAGCGAGCGCAGCGAGCGACGCAGCGAGCGAGCGAGGCGAGCAGCAGAGCGCGCGAGCGAGCGAGGCAGAGCGAGCAGCAGCAGGCGAGCTGAGCGAGGCGAGCAGAACGAAGCGCCGATGCGAGCGAGCGAGCGAGCGAGCGCCGAGCGAGCCGCGAGCAGAGCGAGCAGGAGCAGAGAGCGAGACGAGGAGCGAGCGCCAGAGGACGCAGAGCAGCGAGGCGAGGCGAGCGCCGAGGCGAGCGAGCGAGCGCACGAGCGCGCGGCGAGCGCGGAGCAGGAGGAGCGAGCGCGAGCGAGCGAGCGCGCGAGCGCCGAGGAGCGAGCAGAGCTGAGCGCGCTGAGCGCGAGCGAGCGAGCTGAGCGAGAGCGCGAGCGAGGAGCGAGGGCAGCGCAGCGAGCGAGCGAGCGAGCGAGCTAGCCGAGCGCGAGCGCCGAGCGAGAGCGAGCAGAGCGAGGCGCGAGCAGCCGAGCGAGCGCGGAGCGAGTCGAGGTAGCGAGCGATGCGAGCCGAGCGAGCGAGGCCGAGCTAGGACGGAAGCGAGCGCCGAGCGGAGCGCAGAGCAGAGCGAGCAGCAGAGAGAGCGAGTCGGCCGAGCGAGCGAGCGAGGCAGAGCGGCAAGCGAGCGAGCGCCGAGCGAGCGCCAGCGAGCGAGCGAGAGCAGGCGAGCGAGCGAGCGGCGCGCCCCAGAGCAGCGTAGCGAGCAGCGAGCGAGAGCGCGAGCGAGCAGCGAGCGAGCGAGCGAGCGAGCGCGAGCGAGCGACGCGGAGAGAGCGCCGAGCTGAGGCAGCGCCGACGAGCGAGCGAGCGAGCTGCGAGCGAGAGCGAGCGCCGAGCGAGCGCCGAGCGAGCGAGCGAGCGAGCGAGCGAGCGAGCGCCGAGCGCGCGAGCAAGCGGCGAGCGAGCGAGCGAGAGCGGCGAGCGAGCGAGAGCGCGCCAGGAGCGAGGCGAGCGAGGCGAGCGCAGGAGCGAGCGCAGGAGCGAAGCGGAGCGCCGAGCGAGCGAGCGAGCGCGAAGCGAGGAGCGAGCGAGCGAGCGAGCGAGCCGAGCAGGAGCGCAGAGCGAGCGAGCGAGCGAGCGAGGCGAGCGAGCGAGGCGAAGAGCGAGCGCAGAGAGCGCTCGAGAGAGCGAGCGAGCGGCCGAGCGAGCGAGAGAGCGAGCGAGCGCCGAGCGAGCGAGCGAGAAGCGAGGGGGGCGAGGCGCCGAGCGAGCGAGCGAGCGAGCAGAGCGAGCAGAGCGAGCGAGCGAGCGAGGCGAGCGAGCGAGCGAGCGCGCGAGCGAGCAGCCGAGCGAGCGAGGAGCGAGCGCCGAGCGAGCGAGCGAGCGCGCGAGGAGCGCGATCGAAGCGAGGCGAGCGGCCGAGCGAGGAGCGAAGGCAGCGAGCGGAGCGAGCGAGCGAGGACGAGCGAGCAGCGAGACGAGCGAGCGCAGCGAGCGAGCGAGCGACGCGCAGCGAGCGAGCGCGGAGCGAGCGAGCGAGCGAGCGAGAGAGAGAGAGAGCGAGCGCACGAGCGAGCAGGAGCAGGAGCGACAGCGAGCGGAGCGAGCGAGCGAGAGCGAGCGACGCGAGCGAGCAGAGCGAGCAGAGCGGCGAGCGCGAGCAGGAGAGCGAGAGCGAGCGAGCGAGAGAGCAGAGCCGAGCGAGCGAGCGAGGCGAGCGAGCGAGCAGAGAGCGAGCGAGCGGATGAGCGAGCGAGCCGAGCGCGAGCAGAGCAGAGGCGAGCGAGCTGAGGCCGAGGCGAGCTAGCGCAGCGAGCGCCGAGCGAGCGAGGCGAGCAGCCGAGCGAGCGAGGCCGAGCGAGCGAGCGCGCGAGCGAGCCGAGCGCAGGAAGCGCCGACGATCAGCGAGGAGCGAGCGAGCGAGCAGCGAGCGAGGACGAGCGAGCAGCGAGAGCGCGAGCGCCGAGGCGGAGCGAGCCGAGCGAGCGGAGCGATCGAGAGCGAGCGAGCGAGCGAAGCGCAGCGACGGCGAGAGAGCGAAGGTCTCGCGACGAGGAGCGCGAGAGAGCAGGAGCAGCGAGCGGCGAGCGAGCGCCGAGCGAGCGAGCGACGAGCGAGGAGCGAGCGAGCGAGCAGCGAGCGAGCGAGCGCCGAGCGAGCAGCGCACGAGCGAGCGCCGCGCCGCGAGAGAAGCGAGCGAGCGAGCGAGCGAGCGAGCGAAGAGCGAGCGAGCGAGCGAGCGAGCGATACGAGGAGCGAGCGAGCGAGCGAGGACGAGCGCCGAGCAGAGGGCGAGCGAGCGAGCGAGCGCCGAGCGACGAGCGAGCGAGCGAGCGAGCGAGCGAGCAGCGCGAGCGAGCGAGCGAGCGAGAGGAGCGCCGAGCGAGCGCAGAGCGAGCGAGCGAGCGAGGGAGCGCGAGCGAGCGAGAGCGAGCAGGGCGCCGAGCGAGCGCAGCGAGCGACGCAGCGAGCGAGCGATCGAGCGAGCGAGCGAGCGAGCTATGCGAGAGGAGCGCGAGACAGAGACGATCGAGCGAGCGGCGAGCGCCGAGTCGAGCGATGCGAGCGAGAGCAGGCGCCGGTGATGCGAGAGCGAGCGAGCTAGGCCCGAGCGACGAGAGACTGCGCGAGCGAGCAGCAGCGATAGCGAGCAGCGAGCTGAGCGAGGAGGAGGAGGCGGACGATCGAGCGACGAGCCTCAGCGAGCTATAGAGCGAGAGTCGAGTCAGCGATCGAGCTAGCTCCGATAGCCCCCACAGCTAGATAGAGAGCGATCTACGATGGAGGCGATCTCATCGATCTCTATCGATATATCGATTCTCCATCGATCTATCTATTATCTCTCTTCTATCGAGCTATCTCCGATCCTATCTATCTATTTAAGCTATCGTCCATCTATCTATCTATCGATCTCCTAGCGATCTCCATCTATCTATCTCCTATATAGCTCCTAGCTATCTATATCCATTCTATCTCCTATTATCCTCCTTTATTTCTATATCTGTAATGTAGTGGGCTGGTATCGCCCTCTCTCCTATGGGTGGAATATTTGGCAGCTCAGGTCACTTCCTACCTTCCTAGATTACTGTGATTACGGGATCACAATTAGCAAGGGATGTTTGCCCTCAGTTTTCCGACCACCTTCTCGGTGATAACAGCTAAGAAATAGGCGCGACTTCATTACGGGGCGTAAGAAGTGAAAAAAAATTGGAAATAAAAATTGTTTGAATGCTAACGTATTGTGGGAAACAGAAAGCGAGCAACCCTGATGAAACAGGAATCTGATCCGGCGCTGTACAGCCTTCAGTATTAGAGCAGTGCATTAGACTGACACACAGCGTTCAAACCTCTGCAGAGAGAAAGAAGTACATAATTAAAATATGGGACTACTGCGGCCACTCTAGGGGGAGCGAGTGAGAAAGCGCGTGGTTGGAGACAAAGCCGTGTACTGTTACTGCAGGGATATCAGATACGTTTAAATGCATTAATTTTGTTCATTTTGGGTACAACAGCATCGGTCCAGACCAGGGGGCTGCAGGTGATTATATACACAATCCATGCAGACAGTGGGATGAGTTAGATACAGTCAGTAATATCGTATAATATGAGGGCAGTGTCGTCCGCCGATGGCTATGTGAGCGCTGCTCCTGCCTATAAAGTGCAGCACTCTTTGATTGGTTTTATGATCAGGCGGATGTTCCGGTGGATACATTATAACACCAGCCCCCCCCATCCCCGTAACTCCCCAACCGGCAGCGGATTCTTAACAAGGGGAATGCCAAAGATGCAAAATCAAGATATCCTATCCTCTGCTAACTGCGTTTACTATGGAGATATAGATACCCGTATATGCCGCACGATCGAAGAGGCCTCTTATTGTGGAGGTCAGGAAATTGTGCCGCTTCTTGGTCAGCACAATTGTTAACTCCACTCTGCAATCTATATAGATAGAAAGGTGTCAGCGGCCCGGACACTAAAGGCAGTCCTGCTGAGGGGATCCACATCAAAGGGGCAGAAGTACCAAGACACTGTGCTAGGACCCGACCAGCCGCAGAAGAAAGGTGCACGGAAACAGGCCACAATGAGGAGCTGGCACGCGGATGTGTAGTCAAGCGATAGATCACCCCTGCTGACTCCCTGACCACTGCTGGCTATGATAAGGTGTCAGGACACAGGACATGGCAGCTCCCTGTGTATGGGGGGTGTAGTCACAGAGGGGTCGAGCGCCCATGCTGACCCCTGACCACTGCTGGCTATGATAGAAGGTGTCAGGACACACGGACATGGCAGCTCGCGTGTATGGGGGTGTAGTCACAGAGGGTCAGAGCGCCCATGCTGACCCCTGACCACTGCTGGCTATGATAGAAAGGTGTCAGGACACACAGGACATGGCAGCTCGCTGTGTATGGGGGTGTGTAAGGGGTCAGAGCGCCCATGCTGACCCCTGACCACTGCTGGCTATGATAGAAAGGTGTCAGGACACACAGGACATGGCAGCTCGCTGTGTATGGGGGTGTAGTCACAGAGGGGTCAGAGCCCTGACCACTGCTGGCTATGATAGAAAGGTGTCAGGACACAGGACATGGCACCTCGCTGTGTATGGGGGGTGTAGTCACGAGGGTCAGAGCCATGCTGACCCCTGACCACTGCTGGCTATGATAGAAAGGTTCAGGACACAGGAATGCAGTCCTGTGTAGGGGGGTGTAGTCACAGAGGGGTCAGAGCCCCATGCTGACCCCTGACCACTGTGGCTATGATAGAAAGGTGTCAGGACACACAGGAACATGGCAGCTCGCTGTGTATGGGGGGTGTAGTCACAGAGGGGTCAGAGCGCCATGCTGACCCCTGACCACTGCTGGCTATGATAGAAAGGTGTCAGGACACACGGACATGCAGCTCCTGTGTATGGGGGGTGTAGTCACAGAGGGGTCAGAGCCCCATGCTGACCCCTGACCACTGCTGGCTATGATAGAAAGGTGTCAGGACACACAGGACATGGCAGCTCGCTGTGTATGGGGGGTGTAGTCACAGAGGGTCAGAGCGCCCATGCTGACCCCTGACCGCTGGCTATGAGAAAGGTGTCAGGACACACAGGACATGGCAGCTCGCTGTGTATGGGGGTGTAGTCACAGAGGGGTCAGAGCGCCCATGCTGACCCCTGACCACTGCTGGCTATGATAGAAGTGTCAGGACACACAGAATGGCAGCTCGCTGTGTATGGGGGGTGTAGTACACAGAGGGTCAGAGCGCCATGCTGACCCCTGACCACTGCTGGCTATGATAGAAAGGTGTCAGGACACAGGACATGGCAGCTCGCGTGTATGGGGGTGTAGTCACAGAGGGGTCAGCGAGCCATGCTGACCCCTGCCACTGCTGGCTATGATAGAAAGGAAAGGTTTGTGCCAGGACCACAGGACCTGGAGCTCCCTGTGTATGGGGGGGTGTAGTCACAGAGGGGGTCACCAGGCACCAATGCGACCCCTGACCACTGCGGCTATGATAGAACGGCTGTCAGGGACACACAGGAAATGGAGTGCTCGTGTATGGGGAGGTGTAGTTCACAGAGGGTCAGAGCGCCATGGTTGACCCCTGACCACTGCTGGCTCTGATAGAAAGGTTGTGGTTTGTCAGGACACGGAATGCCAGCTCGCTGTGTATGGGGGTGGTCAGTCCAGAGAGGTCCAGAGCGTCAATGGCTGACCCTGACCAGCTGGATATGATAGAAAGGTGTCAGGATACACAGGACAGGGCAGCTCGCTGTGGAGGGGGGTGTTAGTCACAGAGAGGTCCACCCCGAGGTCCATGCTTGACCTGACACTGCTGGGCTCGGATAGAAAGTTGCAGGACAAAGGATCTGGCAGCTCCCTGGTATGGGGGTGGAGTCACAGAGGGGTCAGAGCACCCATGTGACCCTGACCACTGTGGCTATGATTAGAAAGGTGTTGTCAGGACACACAGGACATTTGCAGCTCGAGTGTATGGGGTTAGTGTATCAAGAGGGGTCAGAGCGCCATGCTGACCTGACCAACTGCTGGCTATGATAGACAGGTGTCAAGGACACAGGACATGGCAAAATCGCTTGGGTATGGGGGTGTAGTCAACAGAGAGGTAGGAGCGTCCAGGTGACCCCTGACCAATGACTGCTATGATAGAAGGTGTCAGAGGATAACAGGAACATGAGCTGCGATTGTGTATGGGGGGGTGTAGTCAAGAGAGGTCGAGCGTCCATGCAGACCCCGACAATGGGGCTATGATTCGAAAGGTGTCAGGAACAGGACAGGAGCTCGCTGGTATGAGGGGTGTAGTCAAGAGGGGTCAGAGCGCCCATGATGACCCCTGACACTGCTGGCTATATAGAAAGGTGTAGGACACAAGGGACATGGCCGGCTCGCTTGTTATGGGGGGTAGCACAGAGGGGTCAGAGCACCCATTCTGACCATGACCACGGTGCTATGATAGAAAGGGTCAGGACAAGGACATGGCAGCTCGCTGTGTGGGGGGTGGTAGGCACAGAGGGGCAGAGCGCCATTGCTGCCCCTGACCACTGCCTGAGCTATGATAGAAAGGTTTCAGGGACACACAGACATGGCAAGCTCGCTGTGTATGGGGGTTTGTCGTCACAGAGGGGTCAGAGCAACCATGCTGACCTGACACTGCTGGCTATGATAGAAAAGGTGTCAGAACAAAGGACATGGCAGCTCGCTGTGTTGGGGGTTGTAGTCACAGAGAGGTCAGAGCCGTCACATGCGACCCCTGACCAACATGCTGGCTATGATAGAAAGGTTTCAGGATACACAGGAAATGGCAGCTCGCTGTGTATGGGGGGTTGAGTCACAGAGGGGTCAGAGCGGCCCATGCTGACCCCTGACCACTGCTGGCTATGATAGAAAGGTTAGGCGACACACAGGACAGGGCAGCTCGCTGTGTAGGGGTTTGTAAGTCACAGAGGGGTCAGAGCACCCATGCTGACCCTGACCAATGCTGGCTATTGATAGAAACGGTGTCAGGGACACAGGACATGGCAGCTCGCTGGGTTGGGGGGGTTGTTAGTCACAGAGAGGCAGAGCGTCCATGGCGACCCCTGACCACTGCTGGTATGATAGAAGGGTGTCAGGATACACAGGACATGGCAGCTCGATGGTATGGGGGGTGTAGTAACAGAGAGGTCAGAGCGTCCATGCTGACCCCTGCCCACTGTGGTATGATTAGAAAGGTGTCAGGACACAGGGACATGGCAGCTCGCGGTGTAGGGTTTAGTACAGAGGGGGCAGAGCACCCATGCTGACCACTGACCACTGCTGGCTATGATAGAAAGGTTGTCAGGACACAGGACATGGCAGATCGCTGTGATGGGGGTGTAGTCACAGAGAGGTTCAGAGGTCCATTTGCTGACCCCTGACCACTGCTGGCTATGATAGGAAGTGTTGTCAGGATACACAGGAAATGGCAGCTCGCGGTATGGGGGGTTGTAGCACAGAGATTCAGAGCGCATGCTGACCCATGACCATGGCTTGATAGAAAGGTTGTCAGGACACAGGACATGGCAGCTCCATGTGCATAGGAGGGGTGTTGTAGGCACAGAGGTGTCAGAGCACCAATTGACTGTGCCCCTGAACACCGCTGGCTTATGATAGAAAGGTTTTCAGGACACACAGGACATGGCGCTCGCTGTGTATGGGGGTGTAGTAACAGGGGTCAGAAGCACCCATGATTGACCCGACCACTGCTGGATAGATGAAAAGGGTCAGGACACACAGGACATGGCAGCTCGCTGTGTATGGGGGGGGTAGTCAAGAGAGGTCAGAGCACCAATGGGACCCATGACCACTGTGGCTATGATTAGAAAGGGGTTGTCAGGACACACAGGGAGTGGCAGCTCGCTGTGTATGGGGGGGGTGCAGGTCACAGCGGGGTCAGGCACCCATGTGACCCCTGACCACTGCTGGCGATGTAGAAAGGTTTTTGTCAGGACAACAGGGACCATGGCAGGCTCGAGGGTATGGGGGTTGTCCGTCAAAGAGGGGTCAGAGCGTCATGCTGACCCCTGACATGCTGGCTAGATTAGAAAAGGTTGTCAGGAACCCCGGACTGGCAGGATCGCTGTGTATGGAGGTGTAGTCACAGAGGGGTCAGAGCACACATGGGGAGGACCCCTGACCACTGCTGGCTATGATAGAAAGGTCTTGTCAGGACAACCACAGGAATGGCAGCTAGCTGTGTATGGGGGATGTAGTCACAGAGGGGTTCACGAGCACCCATGCGGACCCCAGAACACTGCGGGCTAGATAGAAAGGTTGTCAGGAACAGGACATGGCAGCGCGCTGTGATGGGGTGTAGTCAAAGAGAGGTCAGAGCGTCCAGGCTGACCCCTGACCATGCTGGCATGATAGAAAGGTGTGTCAGGACACACAGGACATGGCAAGCTCCGCTGTGTATGGGGGGTGTAGTACAGAGATGGTCAGAGCGGCCCATTTGGCTGACCTGACCACTGCTGGCTAGGATAGAAAGGTGTCAGGGACACACAGGACATGGCAGCTCGCGGTGTAGGGGGGGGGTGTAGTCACAGAGGGCTCAGAGTGCCCATGCTGACCCCTGACCACTGCTGGCTATGATAGAAAGGTGTCAGGACACACAGGACATGGCAGCTCGCTGTGTACGGGGGGTGTAGTCACAGAGGGGTCAGAGCGCCCATGCCGACCCCTGACCACTGCTGGCTATGATAGAAAGGTGTCAGGACACACAGGACATGGCAGCTCGCTGTGTATGGGGGTGTAGTAAACAGATAATCAGAGCGCCCATGCTGACCCCTGACCACTGCTGGCTATGAAAGAAAGGTGTCAGGACACACAGGACATGGCAGCTCGCTGTGTATGGAGGGTGTAGTCACAGAGAGGTCAGAGCGCCCATGCTGACCCCCGACCAATGCTGGCTATCATAGAAAGGTGTCAGGACACACAGGACATGGCAGCTCGCTGTGTATGGGGGGTGTAGTCACAGAGGGCTCAGAGTGCCCATGCTGACCCCTGACCACTGCTGGCTATGATAGAAAGGTGTCAGGACACACAGGACATGGCAGCTCGCTGTGTACGGGGGGTGTAGTCACAGAGGGGTCAGAGCGCCCATGCCGACCCCTGACCACTGCTGGCTATGATAGAAAGGTGTCAGGACACACAGGACATGGCAGCTCGCTGTGTATGGGGGTGTAGTAAACAGATAATCAGAGCGCCCATGCTGACCCCTGACCACTGCTGGCTATGAAAGAAAGGTGTCAGGACACACAGGACATGGCAGCTCGCTGTGTATGGAGGGTGTAGTCACAGAGAGGTCAGAGCGCCCATGCTGACCCCCGACCAATGCTGGCTATCATAGAAAGGTGTCAGGACACACAGGACATGGCAGCTCGCTGTGTATGGGGGGTGTAGTCACAGAGGGCTCAGAGTGCCCATGCTGACCCCTGACCACTGCTGGCTATGATAGAAAGGTGTCAGGACACACAGGACATGGCAGCTCGCTGTGTACGGGGGGTGTAGTCACAGAGGGGTCAGAGCGCCCATGCCGACCCCTGACCACTGCTGGCTATGATAGAAAGGTGTCAGGACACACAGGACATGGCAGCTCGCTGTGTATGGGGGTGTAGTAAACAGATAATCAGAGCGCCCATGCTGACCCCTGACCACTGCTGGCTATGAAAGAAAGGTGTCAGGACACACAGGACATGGCAGCTCGCTGTGTATGGAGGGTGTAGTCACAGAGAGGTCAGAGCGCCCATGCTGACCCCCGACCAATGCTGGCTATCATAGAAAGGTGTCAGGACACACAGGACATGGCAGCTCGCTGTGTATGGGGGGTGTAGTCACAGAGGGCTCAGAGTGCCCATGCTGACCCCTGACCACTGCTGGCTATGATAGAAAGGTGTCAGGACACACAGGACATGGCAGCTCGCTGTGTACGGGGGGTGTAGTCACAGAGGGGTCAGAGCGCCCATGCCGACCCCTGACCACTGCTGGCTATGATAGAAAGGTGTCAGGACACACAGGACATGGCAGCTCGCTGTGTATGGGGGTGTAGTAAACAGATAATCAGAGCGCCCATGCTGACCCCTGACCACTGCTGGCTATGAAAGAAAGGTGTCAGGACACACAGGACATGGCAGCTCGCTGTGTATGGAGGGTGTAGTCACAGAGAGGTCAGAGCGCCCATGCTGACCCCCGACCAATGCTGGCTATCATAGAAAGGTGTCAGGACACACAGGACATGGCAGCTCGCTGTGTATGGGGGGTGTAGTCACAGAGGGCTCAGAGTGCCCATGCTGACCCCTGACCACTGCTGGCTATGATAGAAAGGTGTCAGGACACACAGGACATGGCAGCTCGCTGTGTACGGGGGGTGTAGTCACAGAGGGGTCAGAGCGCCCATGCCGACCCCTGACCACTGCTGGCTATGATAGAAAGGTGTCAGGACACACAGGACATGGCAGCTCGCTGTGTATGGGGGTGTAGTAAACAGATAATCAGAGCGCCCATGCTGACCCCTGACCACTGCTGGCTATGAAAGAAAGGTGTCAGGACACACAGGACATGGCAGCTCGCTGTGTATGGAGGGTGTAGTCACAGAGAGGTCAGAGCGCCCATGCTGACCCCCGACCAATGCTGGCTATCATAGAAAGGTGTCAGGACACACAGGACATGGCAGCTCGCTGTGTATGGGGGGTGTAGTCACAGAGGGCTCAGAGTGCCCATGCTGACCCCTGACCACTGCTGGCTATGATAGAAAGGTGTCAGGACACACAGGACATGGCAGCTCGCTGTGTACGGGGGGTGTAGTCACAGAGGGGTCAGAGCGCCCATGCTGACCCCTGACCACTACTGGCTATGATAGAAAGGTGTCAGGACACACAGGACATGGCAGCTCGCTGTGTATGGGGGTGTAGTAAACAGATAATCAGAGCGCCCATGCTGACCCCTGACCACTGCTGGCTATGAAAGAAAGGTGTCAGGACACACAGGACATGGCAGCTCGCTGTGTATGGAGGGTGTAGTCACAGAGAGGTCAGAGCGCCCATGCTGACCCCCGACCAATGCTGGCTATCATAGAAAGGTGTCAGGACACACAGGACATGGCAGCTCGCTGTGTATGGGGGGTGTAGTCACAGAGGGCTCAGAGCGCCCATGCTGACCCCTGACCACTGCTGGCTATGATAGAAAGGTGTCAGGACACACAGGACATGGCAGCTCGCTGTGTACGGGGGGTGTAGTCACAGAGGGGTCAGAGCGCCCATGCCGACCCCTGACCACTGCTGGCTATGATAGAAAGGTGTCAGGACACACAGGACATGGCAGCTCGCTGTGTATGGGGGGTGTAGTCACAGAGGGGTCAGAGCACCCATGCTGACCCCTGACCACTGCTGGCTATGCTAGAAAGGTGTCAGGACACCGGACATGGCAGCTCGCCGTGTATGGAGGGTGTAGTCACAGAGGGGTCAGAGCGCCCATGCTGACCCCTGACCACTGCTGGCTATGATAGAATGGTGTCAGGACCACACAGGACATGGCAGCTTCGCTGTGTAATGGGGTGTAGTCACAGAGGGGTCAGAGCGCCCATGCTGACCCCTGACCACTGCTGGCTATGATAGAAAGGTGTCAGGACACACAGGACATGGCAGCTCCCTGTGTATGGGGGGTGTAGTCACAGAGGGGTCAGAGCGCCCATGCTGACCCCTGACCACTGCTGGCTATGATAGAAAGGTGTCAGGACACACAAGACATGGCAGCTCGCTGTGTATGGGGGGTGCAGTCACAGAGGGGTCAGAGCACCCATGCTGACCCCTGACCACTGCTGGCTATGATAGAGAGGTGTCAGGACACACAGGACATGGCCAGGTGACATGTAGGAGTTGTAGTTTGGGGTGCTGTCTCTCCCCCTCACCCTCCGGTGCAGGTATCCTGGTGTCACACAGACAGCTGTACATCATGGCTCGGCGGTAACCCTACCCCTGTACAGGACACCTGATATAAGCCGCGGCTCGTCCCCCCAGGATGCGGCTGCTGCACAGGGAAGATCTGGCGCTTTGTTCTCTGCTGTCAGTCACCGTCACCACGGTGATTGCTATAGGTGACGAGTGTTCCCTATTCCTCAGGTTATCCACCTTCCTATAGGGTGCGAGTGATGCCTGGAGTCATTCTCACCCGGGGGCTCAGCGTCTGTGGCCCTACAACCCACAGGAGCCCGTGACAGGGGAATGGCCCCTCACCATGACAAAGGTAAGTCCTAGAGATACAGTGATACCATTTCCCACAGTGTTATCAGGAAATCTGCTTGCTGTCACTGAACAGGAACATTGAATTGCAGACACAGACTTGTCACAGCTGAGTATTACTATCATTACTTCACTGATACACTGAAGCGAATAGACAAAAGACAACGATGAAATTACAGATCATATACGATTGTCACCAATGGAGGTTTATGCAAAAAGTGGAAAGTTTTTTGTATTTCTCTGGAAGAAGAAGATTTTGTCCATAATACAACTCCCTAAAGGTTATTTCTGGTATGTACAATGGAAGATATAGTTATAGCGCCCCCACCTGGAGGAGAGAAGTATATCACAGGGATGGACGGTAGACGCTCAGAATCCACAGATCATACAGATCACCTGTGGGAGAAAGATAATGGTGTACATTTACTTACCCGGTCCTGTCGCGATCCCTGGCAGGATTCACTAAGATCGTGCACCCAATATCCTGCATGTGTCGCTTCCCCGCTCAGGTCCCTGGAGTTCACCTTCTTCTTCCTGGTGCATGTAAGTGCATTGTCCGTGTATAATGCCAAGCTACTGTTATAGGGGGCGGTCCAGACTACACAGCCAAGCTACTGTTATAGGGAACAGTCAAGACTACAGAGCGAAGCTACTGTTATAGGGGGCGGTCCAGACTACATAGCGAAGCTACTGTTATAGGGGGCAGTCCAGACTACACAGCCAAGCTACTGTTATAGGGGGCAGTCCAGACTACACAGCCAAGCTACTGTTATAGGGGGCGGTCCAGACTACACAGCGCAGCTGAGGTGTGTATAGTGATGTTCTGCAGCAGCTGAGGTGTGTAGTGTGAGGTTCTAGAGCAGCCGTTGTGTGTATTATGAGGTTCTGCAGCAGCTGAGGTGCGTATAGTGATGTTCTGCAGCAGTTGAGGTGTGTATTGTGATGTTCTTCAGAAGCTGAGGTGTGTATAGTGATGTTCTGCAGCAGCTGAGGTGTGTATGATGAGGTTCTGCAGCAGCTGTGGTGTGTATTGTGAGG
The DNA here is from genome assembly GCA_019512145.1 of Engystomops pustulosus. NCBI lineage: Eukaryota > Metazoa > Chordata > Amphibia > Anura > Leptodactylidae > Engystomops > Engystomops pustulosus. Next base: position 11,577 of record WNYA01000270.1, on the reverse strand, counting down.
TTCTGCAGCAGCTGAGGTGTGTATAGTGATGTTCTGCAGCAGCTGTGGTGTGTATACTGTTGTTCTGCAGCAGCTGAGGTGTGTATTGTGATGTTCTGCAGCAGCTGAGGTGTGTATAGTGTTGTTCTGCAGCAGCTGAGGTGTGTATAGTGTTGTTCTGCAGCAGCTGAGGTGTGTTATGAGGTTCTGCAGCAGCTGAGGTGTGTATAGTGATGTTCTGCAGCAGCTGAGGTGTGTATAGTGTTGTTCTGCAGCAGCTGAGGTGTGTATGGTGATGTTCTGCAGCAGCTGAGGTGTGTATAGTGATGTTCTGCAGCAGCTGAGGTGTGTTATGAGGTTCTGCAGCAGCTGAGGTGTGTATAGTGTTGTTCTGCAGCAGCTGAGGTGTGTTATGAGGTTCTGCAGCAGCTGAGGTGTGTATTGTGATGTTCTGCAGCAGCTGAGGTGTGTATATACCTGACATGAGTCCACTTTTCCATCCAGGTATCCGGCACATAACATGCGGTGGCTGATCATCCCTGGGTAGTAGAGGCTCTGGTTGCAGAGGTGGCTGCTGATCAGGTGGACCTTGGCCTCTCGGAGGACAGGAGACAGTTGTCCTGGGCACAGAGTAGACATGTTGTGTGTATGGAGATGCGGTGATGTATGAGCAGATACATGGTGGTCTCCTCACCTCCCTCGCTCACGTGCCCCCAGCCGCTGATCCAGCAGTTACCCCGGGGCTGGAAGTGCTGCCATGTCCTGGGTAGACACACGGGCCGCAGGGTCTCTGAGGAGGAGGAGAGGAGAGTAAGGGGAGAGGCTGCGGTCCACATGGGGACATCCCCTTTAAGGCTGAGCACCTCTCACCTGAGAAGGCCATGGGTTGGCTGGTCTTCAGCAGAGCCACATCGTAGTCATTGCTCTCGGGGTTGTACATCCCGTTGTAGTAGATGCTCCGCACCGCGTGTGAGCTGGATGGGTTGAGGGAAGCAGAACCGGCATGGACCTTCCACCTCGACACCGTCAGGAAGTTGGACCTGTGAGACAGAACCAGGTATAGAAAATCTAGAAGGACCCAGGGCCCAGCACACAACATGGACGGGTCTACTACTCACAGGACAAAGCAGTGGGCCGCACTCATCACCCACTGCGAGGAAATGATGGAGCCCCCGCAGACATGGCGCCCATCCCAGCGCAGGCTGACCTGCCACGGCCAGCGCCCCCAGGAGGATGGAGACCCCCCGACTATACGCTGGCTGTCTGCAGAGGAGCGGCCGCAGTCTGAGAAGAGAAGCCACAGAGACGGTGATGGAAGGACCCCCTTATAATAGGATGCTTAGATGCCATGGGCACTCCTGCCCGCAGCATCTTAGGGGGTGAACCTCCAACATAGTTTATCTGATGCAGCTGTTATGGTCGGGGGTCCTGGTACAGATTCCACACAAATCATGTCTGGTTATAGTAATGGCCTCCTCCGGTGGGGAGGACACACAAGTATCAGTGGTATCTGGGACCACAGGGTGACACCTCCCCTCCGCATGACGTGCCCCTCTCACCTGTGCACTGTAAGGAGACCCCCTCTTCGGTTGGACAGTTCTCCCTGCAAAGCGGATACAGAATGTTCTTCAGGAACACACAGACAATTGTCAGGCTGTGAGCGCCCCCTGGTGTCCGGTTAGTGTAGTACAACTTACACAGGACTGAGGAGTCCATCCAGGTTACTGGGAGATCCTGCACTCTTGTTCATCACAGCGAAGGACTCCAGGCAGGCGGGTTCTGTGCCCCCGAGGGGCAGCGCAGAGGATAGGACTGAGTGGCTGCGGGGAGAAGCACAGGGGGTCATGGCTACAGAACAGCAGGATAGATGGTGGAAGAAGGACAGGCTGAGGCCGGGGGGTTCTGTGCCAGACCCAGTGTGAATGGGCAACACCAGGCACACTGCTACAGAACTGTGCTGTATGGATTTATATTCCAGGATTGTAGCTTCACTGCACTGGGGGCGTGTCCTCACACTGCTGTGCTCTGAGCTCTGTGCAATGAGCTGCTCCCACCTGCTGTAGTAAAAGCTAGATTTGGTTTTGGTTGGATATTGCAGAGGAGAGGCTGTGACATAGTTGCAGAGAGCACAGCAGTGTAAGAACCTGCCCCTGGATGCTACAACCCTGGAATATAAATCCAGAAGAGGGGATTGGGGTAGTAGCAGGGTCAGGGGTGGGCACAGAGCGCCCGGTTATCACCTGTTGAAGCCCAGCTCCCGGCACACGCTCCAGCCATGGGAGGTCTTCCAGCCCTGGTGACACACGGTATAATACTTGGCGCTGTTCACACTGTACACCTGCAGCAGCGAGCGGCCGGTCAGCAGCAGCACCGGGTTCTTGTACTCTGATAATACAATGTAATGGCCTCAGTGTTATACACACGCTCCAGTCACATCTAAAGCTGCATCCGGCTGCTCCTCAGGACACTGGTTCTGACATATCATAGTTACAGAAGGGGTGAGATAGACCCGGACACAGGTCTGCTTAGCATGTATGCAGCTTTAGATGTGAATAGAGAAGAGCCACCACTGACACCCATCACACCCCTTCTCACCACTGGCCAGGGTCCGATTGCTTGGGTGTCTGTCAGGTGGGCACAGGTTGGCACCATCAGCATAAGAGCAGTTTAACGAGGGGCTGCAACTCTCCAAATAGTCAGGACAGGCTCGCTGCACCGCCGGGTGGTAGAAATACTGCACTGCGAGAAATGCCAGCATGAGGAAGAGGGTGAGAGGGATATATCAGTAAAATAAAAGTCAGTCTCCTTCCCCACTGGCAGCTTCTGGGGTGCTTTACACAGAATCAGTCACTTTACCCCTCTGGCAGCTGCTGGGGTCATTCTGCGCAGAATCGGTCTCCTCCCCCTCTGGCAGCTGCTGGGGTTTCTCTAAACAGAATCAGTCTCCTTCCCCCTCTACAGCTGCTTGGGGCACTCTGAAAAGAATCTACTTCTCCCTCTGGCAGCTGCTGGGGGAGCTCTGAGATCCTCTACACAGAATCAGTCTCCTCCTCTGGCAGCTCCTGAGGTCCTCTGCACAGAATCAGTCTCCTCCCCCTCTGGCAGCTGCTGGGGCACTCTGCACAGAATCAGTCTCCTCCCCCTCTGGCAGCTGCTGGGAGCACTCAGCACAGAATCAGTCTCCTCCTCCTCTAGTAGCTATCGGGGGCACTCTGCACAGAATCAGTCCCCTCCCTCTCTGTCAGCTTCTGGGATTGCTCAGAATCAGTCTCCTCCCCCTCTGGTAGCTTCTGGGGATGCTCTGCTCAGAATCAGTCTCCTCCCCCTCTGGTAGCTGCTGGGGATACTCTGCACAGAATCAGTCTCCTCCCCCTCTGGTAGCTGCTTGGGATGCTCTGCACAGAATCAGTCTCCTCCCCTGTGTGCGGGGAGTCACTAAGATCCTGCACCCGATATCCTTGCATGTGTCACTTCCCCGCAGCGCCCGAGTTCCCTTTCTTCATCCTGGTGCCATGTAAGTGCATTGTCCGTTTAAATGCGCTCTGCGGGGAGTCACTAAGATCTGCGCCCGATATCCTGCATGTGTCACTTCCCCGCTCAGGTCCCCCGGACTTAACTTCTTCTTTCTGGTGCATTGTAAGTGCATTGTCCGTGTATAATGCCGTTGTGCGGGGGGAGTACTAAGATACCTGCGTACCGATATCCTTGCATGTGTCGCTTCCCCGCCTAGGTCCCTGGAGTTCACCTTCTTCTTCTCGTGCATGTAAGTGCATTGTCGTGTATAATGCGCTGTGCGGGGAGTCACTAGATCCTGCGTACGCCTGATCTGCATGGTTTCCCGCTCAGGTCCCTGGAGTTCCCTTCTTCTTCTGGTGCATGTAAGTGCATTGTCCGTGTATATAATGCGCTTGCGGGGAGTCACTAAGATCCTGCGTCCGATATCTGCATGTGTCGCTCCCCGCTCAGGTCCCTGGAGTTCACCTTCTTCTTCCTGTGCATGTAGTGCATTGTCTGGTATAATGCGCTAGTGCGGGGATCACTAAGATCTGCCCGATTCCCTGCATGTGTCACTTCCCGCGAGGTCCCCGGTTTCTCCTGGTGCACGTGTAGAGTGATGCCGTGATACACTTTTTTGCTGTCTGCTGTCGTTATTCTGTGTCCCTGTCCCCCTGTCGCCCTATTTGTTTTTCTTCTGGGCTGTAACATGCCGTATAGTCGCGGGATATAATGCGAGTGCGAGATCCGGAGACGGTAGCTCTTCCCCCCTCCCCCCCCCCTTCTCCGGCGTTCTCTGTAGTTGTATTGTCTGTATAATGTGCCTAAACAGACTCGTGCACCCGATATCCTGCATGTGTCGCTTCCCCCGCTCAGGTCCTCCGAGTTCCCCTTCTTCTGGTGCATGTAAGTGCATTTGTCCGTGTATAATGCGCTGTGCAGGGAGTCACAAGATCCCGCGGCACCGATATCCTGCATGGTTTCTCTTCCCCGCTCAGGTCCCCGGAGTTTCACCTTCTTCTTCCTGTGTGCATTAAGTGCATTGAGCTGTGTTAATGCGCTGTGCGGGAGTCACTAAGATACTGCACCCGTATCCTGTCATGTGTCGCTTCCCCGCTCAGGTCCCGGAGTTCACCTCTTTCCTGGTGCATGTAAGTGTATTGTCCGTGTATATGCTGCTGTGCGGGGGTCACATAAGATCCGGCCCGATATCCTGTGTGTCGCTTCCCGCCGTCAGGTCCCCAGGAGTTCACTTCTTCCTGATGCCAATGTAAGTGCATTGGGGTATATGCGCTGTGCGGGGAAGTCACTAAGATCCTGCAACCCCTATCCTGCATGTGTCGCTTCCCCGCTAGGTCAGGAGTTCCCTTTCTTCCTGGTGCTATGTAAGTGTCATTGTCCGTGTATAATGGCTGTGCGGGGAGTCACAAGATCCTGCAGCCGATATTCCTGATGTGTGTCTTCCCCGCCCAGGTCCCGGAGTTCAACTTCTTCCTGGTGCATGTAATGCATTGTCCTGTATAAGCGCTGTGGCGGGGAGTCACTAAGTCGTGCCCGATATCCTGCTATGTGTCACTTCCCCGCTCAGGTCCCGGAGTTCACCTTCTTCTTCCTGTGTATGTAAGTGCATTGTCCGTTGTATAATCGCTGTGCAGGGAGTCACTAAGATCCTGCCCGTATCCTGCATGGTTCTCTCCCGCTCGGACCCGGAGTCCACCTTCTTCTCCTGGTGGCATGTAAGTGCATTGTCCGTGTATAAATGCGCTGTGCGGGACGGAGTACTAGATCCTGCGCCCGATATCCTGATGTGTCACTTCCCCCGCTCATGTCCCGGAGTTCACCTTCTTCTTCCTGATGCCTGTAAGTGCATTGTCCGTGTATAAGGCGCGTGTGCAGGGAGTCACTAAGATCCTGCCGCCCGATATCTCCTGCATGTGTCGCTTCCCCCGCTCAGGCCCCCGGAGTTCACATTCTTTTCTGGTGCATGTAAGTGCATGTCTGTGTATAATGCGCTGTGCGGGGAGTCACTAAGATCTGCGCCGATATATCCTGCATGTGTCGCTTCCCCGCTCAGGTCCCGGAGTTCACCTTCTTCTTCCTGGTGCATGTAAGTGCATTGTCCATTGTATAATGCGCGGGAGGATCACTAAGATCCTGCACCCGATATCCTGCATGTGTCGCTTCCCGCTCAGGTCCCCGGAGTTTACACCTTCTTCTTCTGGTGCCATGTAAGTGCTGTCCGTGTAATGCGCTGTGCGGGGAGTCACTAAGGATCCGCACCCATATATCCTGCAGGTGTGTGCAACCTTCCCGCTCAGGGTCCCCCGGAGTTAACCTTCTTCTTCCTGGTGCATGTAAGTGCATGTGTCGCGTATAATGTGCTGGTGCGGGTCCACTAAAGATCGCGCCGCTATCCTGTATGGTGTCAGTTTCCCGCTCAGGTCCCGGAGTTCACCATTCTTCTTCCTGGTGCATGTAAGTGCATTGTCCGTGTTATAATGCGCTGTGCAGGGAGTCACTAAGATAGTGCGTCCGATATCCGTTTGACTGTGCCTCCCGCTCAGGTCCAGGACGTTCACCCTTCCTTCACTTGCTGCATGTAAGTGCATGGCTCCATGGGAAAGCTTAAATCCCGATCTTATCCGAATCGTAAGATCGTTTGTCGCGCCAGCCCTGCGATTTCTGTTGATGAAAGTAGTTGCTGAGGCGCCAACACCATCATGGTGCGCCACAATAGCCTTTAAACTGGGCGCAATCAGTAATTGTCGGAATGCTGACATTTGTCGTTCCATAGACCTTAGAATATGGCCCCATTGTACTCATAATAAGGCTTCATTATATTTCTCAGTGTCAGCCAATAGTAATTATATAATAGACAGTAAATAACCATCCACTCACCTTCCCTCATATAGGACAAAAAGATTCCGTATTTGATATCTTCCCAGAAGACAACACAACCACAGGCGAGTTCATCCTTCTCGATCGATTTATTTAGATAAACAGTAAAAAAACATAACAATGTTATAACAAAACAACATATATCACAATGTATACAATCAACTGACCTGATGAGTCAGCGCCAATGCACTCCTAGCAAACACTATCCTGGGCTCGCGGGCTTCCCCTGCTCTCGTGTGTGTATAGCGGGGACATGTATAGTGACTACGTGTGATCTCTCGTCAGGATGTGACCATCCTCTTGGGCTGGGGAGAAGAGTCTTGTTCGGTGTGGGGTGGCCGTGCTGTGCGCTGGGATGAGGCGGCCATTCATCATCTCAGCCGGGACGGACCTGGCAGAACCTAGAGTAAGAGACAGGGGAAGTACATGGGGACCTGAGTGGTGGACACCATGTGAGGGGTCACCAGGAACTTCTCTATATACGCACATTCACCAATTCACACAGAAACCTGTCAGATAACCAGCAGGAAACAGAACAGTTGATTAAATTGTATTAACAGGACAACTCTGTCTCTTGCCCCTATAGGTAGGTGGGGATTGTTGGGGGTTATAATAACAGTGGTGGATACTTCTCTGGGGGTAGATTTCCCGGATCAGAGGACCAGAAGATCGGCCCTGTGATCCCTGCACCGCACATTGTCACAGAATCTATGGTCCAGTACTCATCGTCTGTCCATCGCGCGCCTCTCGTCCGTCATCCTGATCTGTAGTATAGAAATGTGTCCAGTGTCACAACACAGAGGAGACCCCCAAACGAGAAGTCATATCTCATCCAGAGGTCAGGACCCCTGAGACAAAACACCAGCACAGCATGAGGGAGCTGTGAAAAGGGTATTATGATCATCTCCTACATAGTATGGAACCCCCTGGTGATCAGACTCCTTACAGCTGCCAGAGGGGGAGGGAGATAATCTTGAAGAGGCAAACCCCAGCAGCTGCCAGAGGGGGGAGGAGACTGATTCTGTTGCAGAGCAGCAGCACCCCAGCAGCGGCCAGAGGGGGAGGAGAGGAGGGAGACTGATTCGGTGCAGAGCATCCCAAGCGCTACCAGAGGGGGAGGAGAATGCTCTGTTGCAGAGCTTCCCCAGCAAGCAGCTGCCAGAGGGAGGCGGACTGATCTGTGAAGAGCATCAAGCAGCTACCAGAGGGGGAGAGGACTGATTCTGGCAGAGTATCCCAGCAGCCTACCCAGAGGGGGGAGGAGATTGATTCTCGAGCAGAGCATCCCCAGAAGTACCAGAGGGGGAGAGACTGATCGGAGCAATCCCAGAAGATGACAGAGAGGGAGGGGACGATCTGTGCAGAGTGCCCCGGCTAGATACTAGAGGAGGAGGAGACTGAGTCTGTGCTGAGTGCCAGCAGCCTGCCAGAGGGGAGAGACTGATTATGTGCAGAGTGCCCCCCCAGCAGCTGAGAGGGGGAGTGGAGAAGAGGAGGACTGATCGGCAGAAGGACCTCAGGAGCTGCCAGAGGGGAGTTAATCTGTATTCTGTTTGTAGAGGATCTCCGAGCTCACCCAGCAGCTGCCAGAGGGGAGAGTAGAATCTCTTTTCAGAGTTTGGCCCAAGCAGTGTAGAGGGGGAAGGAGGACGGATTGTTAGAGAAACCCCACGGCTGCAAAAAGAGGGGGAGGAACGGGACAGATTCTATGAGCAGATGAACCCAGGCAGCCTTGCCAGAGGTGGTTTTGTTTTGTAAGGTTTAAAGTGTGGTGTGTAAAGTGTAAGTTGGTTAAGGGTTGTTAAAATGAAGGTTTAAAGTGTTTAATAGTTAAAAGTGGTAATAAAGTGACCCTGATTCTGTGTGTAAGCACCCCAGGAAGCCTCTGAAAGGGGTAAGTGGGGAAGGAGACTGACTTTTATTTTACTGATTAATCCCTCTAACCCTCTTCCCTCCTGCTTGTTGGCATTTCTAGCAGTGCAGTATTTCTACCACCCGGCGGTGCATGCGTGCGGATGGAATGTGGTTGAACGGTGAGCGTGTGGAGGAGAGGGGAAGGAGGAAGGAGTCTGGTTGGTTGGGAAGCTTGTGATTGGCTTGGGTTTCTTTGTTTGTTGTTGTTGTTTGCGTTTTTTTTATTGCTTTTGCTTTTTGCGGCAGCGTAGCCTTGTCTGAATATTTGGGAGAGGTAGTTGCAGCCCCTCGTTTGTTTTTTTGTAAACGACTCTGAGGCTGATGGGTGCCAACCTGTGCCCACTGACAGGACACCCAAGCATCGGACCCTGGCCAGTGGTGAGAGAGAATTGAGAGGGGTTGTTGTGGTGAGGGTTGTGTGTGATGGCGTGTTGTCAGTGGTGGCTCTTCTCGATCACATTAAATCTCAACCATTGTGCAAGCAGGACCTGTGTCCGGGGAGGTGTCTGATCTCACCCCTTCTGTAACTAGGATTTATGTCAGAACCAGTTGCCTGAGAGAGGAGCACCAGCCGGGATGGAATTGATGCTAGCTTAGATGTGACTGGAGCGTGTGTATAACACTGAGGCCTATTTACATTGATTATCAGAGACAAGAACCCGGTGCTTGCTTGGCTGCTTGCTGGACAGGACCGCTAGCCTGCTGCAGGTTGTGACAGTGTGTGAACAGCAGGACAGTATTATTACCGTTGGGTCACCAGGGCTGGGAAGACCCTCCCATGGCTGGAGCGTTGTGCCGGGAGCTGGGCTCTTCAACAGGGGGGATAACCGGGCGGCGCTCTTGTTGGCCCACCCTGACCCTGTGTCACCCAATCCCTTCTTCTGGATTATATATCCAGGGTTCTTGTGCATCAGGGCAGGTTCTTACACTGCTGTGCTCTCTGCAACTATGTCCAGCCTCTCCTCTCAATATCCAACCAAAACCAAAGATCTAGGCTTTTAAACTACAGCAGGTGGGCCAAGCGAGCGGGAGGCAGCGGTGGGAGCAGCAGCTAATGCCCAGAGCTCAGGAGCACAGAGTGTGAGTGTGAGGAACGCCCCCAGTGCAGTGAAGCTACAATACTGGAATATAAATGCCATAAAGCACGTTCTGTAGAAGTGTGCTGGTATGGTGTTGCCCCAGTCACACTGGGGCTGGCACAGAACCCCCGGCCTCAGCCTTTGTTTGTTTGTCCTGCTTCCACCATCTACATGCTTGTTCCGTAGCCATTGACCCCCCTCTGCTTATCCCAGGCAGCCACCAGTCTATCCTCTGCGCTGCCCGCGGGGTGGGGGGCACAGAACCCCCCGGCCTAGCCTGTCCTCCTTCCACCATATATTCCTTGCTGGTTCTGTAGCCATATGACCCCCCTCTGCTTCTTCCCCGCAGCCACTCAAGTCCTATCATCTGCGCTGCCCATCGGGGGCACCGAACCCCCCCGGCCTCAGCCTTGTCTTCTCCACCATTCTATCCTGTGGCTGTTCTGTAGCCATGGACCCCTCATGTGCTTCTCCCCGCAGCCACTCAGTCCTGTCCTATGCGCTTGCCCCTGGGGGGGGCCACAGAACCCCCCGGCCTCAGCCTTTGTCCTTTTTCTTCCACCATCTATTCGCTGTTCTTGTTAGCCATGAACTCCCCTGTCTTTGCCCCGCAGCACTCAGTCCTATTCCCTGCGCTTTTTTCTGCCCCTCGGGAGGCACAGAACCCGCCTCCTGGAAGTCCTTCGTTTGTTGAGAACAAAGAGTGCAGGATTTCCCAGTAACCGGAGGAATCCTGTCCTGTGGTAAGTGTACTACACTAACCGACGACTAACACAGGGGGCGCTAACAGCCTCCTCCTGACAATTGTCTGTGGTTCCTGAAGAACCTCTGTATCCGCTTTGCAGGGAGAGAGAGGAACTATGTCCTCCTCCAACCGAAGAGGGGGGTTTTCTCCTTACAGTGCCAGGTGAGAGGGGCAGTCCATGCGGAGGGGAGGGGATGGTGTCACCTGTGGTCCCAGATACACTGCTACTTGTATGTGTCCTCCCCCCCGGGAGGGAGGGAGAGGGCCTTACTTATAACCAGACATGATTTGTGGGGAATCTTGTTACCAGGACCCCCCGACCATAACAGCTCTGCATCAGTAGATAAAAACTATTGTTGGAGGTTCACCACTAAGATGCTGCCGGGAAGGAAAGTGCCCATTTTGATGGTCATCTAAGCATCCCTACTTATAAGGGGGGGAGGGGGGGGGTCATTCATCACCGTATCGTGGCGTCTCTTATCCGACTGCGGCCGCTCCTCTGCAGGAACCGCAAGCGTATAGTCGGGGGGGTTCTCCATCCTCCTGGGGCGCTGGGCAGTGGCAGGTCCAGCCTGCGCTGGGATGGGCGCCAGTCTGAGGGGGCTCCCATTCATTTCCCTCGCAGTGGTGGTGATGTGAAGGCGGCCCACTGCTTTGTTCCCTGTGAGTAGTATAGACCCTGTCCAGGTTGGTGCGGCCCTGGGGGTCCTACTAGATTGTCTTTACCTGGTTTCTGTCTCACAGGAAGGGGTAAAAAGGCAAGGCGCGAAAATGGGGGGGGAGAGGTGGAAGAGGGAAATGAAGGGTTTTTTTCTGATTCCTCAACCAATCCAGCTCAAACGACGGTTGAGGAGCATCTATCGACAACGGGATTTGTACACCCGGAGAGCAATGACTACGCTACGACCTTTGGATGGCTCTCTCGTGTAGCTGGATTCACTGATGACGACCCAGCCAACCCATGGCCCTTCGTCCTCTTCTCGGTGAAAGAGGTTGCCTCAGCCTCTTAAAGGGGATTGTTGTCCCATGTGGACGCAGCCTCTCCCACTTCCTCCCTCCTCCTGCAGAGACCCTTATGCGCGTGGCCGCTTGGATGTTCAATACCCGTGTGTCTAGAGCCAGGGACCATGGGACAGCACTTCCATGCCACGGCACATGGTGGTGTAACTCCTGATAGGTATCAGTAGGTCTGGTGGTCGCACTTGGTGCATGCATCGACTGGGGCGATAGTTGGTTTATTGGTGAGGGATGGAGTGGACCACCAGTGGAGACTGCTCATAGCATCCCGCACTCCATACCACAACATGTCTAGCTCTTGCATAGTTAGTGTTGTCCCTAGGACAACCTGGTTCCTCCTGTCCTCCCGAGGATGGATCATGAGCGCTTTCACCTTTGATCTGTACTTGGCCCAGGGAGCTGATCAGGCAATTAAAGGACACACTACGCACAACCAGTAGCTCACTTACT